>LPNX010304316.1:931103-1106462 GCA_001517045.1 Pseudotsuga menziesii
TGTTTTTTCCCCTTGGTTTTAGTGTACCTTCCTGGTTAAGCCCTCCCTTAGGTTTCTTCCTCTCAAGTAAAGAACTTTAGTCCTTGAGTTGTTTCGTCCAAAAACCCCCTCTTCCTTAAAAAAGAAATTAAAAGTTAAGTAAAAAATTTAAAAATATTTTTAATATTTTTAAAATTTAACAATTTAAATATTTTAACAAAACTTAAAAAAATCCAAAATTTTTTTTCCCTCACACTTTCATTTTTCCCCTAAAATTTCTCCCTTTTAATCCTTGGCAAACAAAACTTTAATTAACATTTAAACAACTTAATTAATTAGATCTATAATTAAAATTCTTAAAAAATTATATTCTTTAATTAAAAATTAAAAACTTTATTTAAATTGATAATTTTCGGTTTTTGAACTTTAAAAATAAAATTAAAATAAAAGGTTCATTTAAATGACATGATAAATTATATTTATAGGATTATAAGTATAAATTATTATTGTAAAAATAAAAATAAAATTTTCCCTTGACCTTGCATAATAATTTTAACCTTTGCCCCCATTTGCCCTTATCTTTTTTAAAAAAATTTTAATTAAATTTTAAAAATAAATTTTTTTAAATACTTAACCCTTTAAATAAAAATTTTTAAAAATTAAAATTTTTATTACCTTACCCTTTAATTAAAAATTTTTGTCACCTTATCTTAGTGACTAAGAACAAAGGTTGAATATTATTTACCTTTGGTTATTAAAAACCCTAAAACATTAAAAAACTTCTAAAATCAACTAACTCAAAAACTACTGCTATTAAACCTGAACCGACTTCTTCTAGGTTTTCGAAAGGTCGAGTATAAATATACCTTTTGTGCCAATTGCCTCTCACCATAAGCTTCTAGTTCTCCTGAGGATGATCCCAGAGTAGGGGTCGAAACGTCGAGATCTTCAACTCTCCAACGCAGCTTCCTTCTTTACAATGAATACTTGTGCTGATGAACTATGTCAAGAGAATACCTTCCTATTTAAGAGGGAGTGTTGATGTATTTGTAACTTCAGAATGTATTCACTTGTATATATTAAATTGTATTTCATTGTACCTAGATGTTCCTATCATGAGAATCATTAATATCATAAATTCATGTAAATTCATAGAGGTTGACCCTCTGTTGTAAGTTGGGGAAATAGTCCCCATAGTTCAGGGGTACTAGGGTTATTAGACTCTCCTAGTGAAGTCGGCCCTCGTAAGTAATTGTCAGGTGGAGAACTTGTATAAATAGAGAGTAAGCCTCTCTATTTGATAAACACACTCACTTAACTGTGGTGCATAAGTGAGAGAGAGAGAGTTGGCACAAGTGAGAGAGACATCAACTGTCAAGGATCATCTTCTTGTTTTTGGGTTTTACTTTTGCTACTGGTGCTTATTCTAACTCTAAGGAAGTTACAGTGTTTTCTCCTTTATGGGTTCCCTGAGGAAAATTATTTGTGTCTCTTATCTCTTGTGACTATTCATGTGCATGTTATTCTCTCAGATAAGATCCTATATCCTATTTATTAAATGATAAAAATCTAACACTAGGAAATTTGACGTAGAAAAATATGATGCAAAGGGATGGACACAGTCCATAATTCTGGAGTCTCTTGCATAATGATTAAGTTGAAATGCAAAGGCATGAGATGGTTTCTAATTTTTGCATAGATCACATATCATTCTGACCCTTCAGACATACCCTCCACTTCACATCATGGAAGTGATTTTGTAGAATGTCCAATGGCTTACTTGTATGCTGAGAATGCGTTTTGTGTTGTGGATCCATGCCACAAGCAAAATGGTCTTATATGTCAGCTATTACAAGAAGAAAAAATGGTGGAGGATCCTTTTTATGAGGCACATCATTTGAGTGGATCACTAAAGGAGGTCAGAGAGAAGCTTATGGAAGCCCTGAAAAACATTGTTGACATCAATGCCTTGGTGGAAATATGTTGTTGGAAAGCTTCTAGTGGAGAGATGGAAGGAGAAGAATTTCTAGAGGAGTGCATGGAACTAAAATAAGGCATGGCCAAGATGAAGGAGAGATACATGAAATTACTATCTGATAGAGATCATATCTTCATGGTGATTGAGATGTACCACATTGCACTCAAGAAGGAGGAAGAAGAATCTGACAAGCTCACTCATGGGTTGGAGATCACTAGTAACTCATTGAAGAGAAACCAAAGACCCCTTAAAGAGTCAAATTTGTAGACCTATGAACTTCAAAATGATATGGGGGTGTAACACCTTTCATGTTGAATGGAAGGAAATGTCTTGGGAATAATGGAGGAACAACATGTGGAGGACAACCATGAGGAAAGAAAATATTTGCAGATGCTTGAGAAAAGCTATGAGGAATACAATATTGGCCAAGCACCCATTTAGATTGAGAATAAGGGTGAAGTGTTATTCAATATCAGAAAGAAGTATGATCACATTCCATATGGATCACAAAATAAAATTCCTTATCCATCAATTGATTGGGTGGATAGAGACACCAATGGAATAAAAACTATGGGAGGTAAAAAGTTTAATTTCTGCAATAAATTATTTGTTGTGACTGATATTATCCTGATATGTGGGCAGACACAAATATATATATAATGCAGCCATAATATACCTCTAATACACCTGCACATGAGGTTCATTCTTATTTGCATGTGATTGAGGAGCTTGAGGTTAAACAAGATGAAGAGAAAGCGCTTGCATGTTTCCTACGAGATTATGAGCTGCTTCTAGGGAAGTGTTGTACAATTTTGGAGGAGGCACATAATCTCATTGTCACTAAGCCAACCAATGTAGTAATTTGTACATCCATTCTATTTATGGATGAGTGTTTCAAGGAGTGGGTTCACAATTATTCACCCCACAGTTCTATTTCAACCTCATCAACTGAGAATGAAATTTGGGAGAAGGAATTTTCCTTGTTGGTGCAACAGGAAGAGATGGAGGTTTTCCTAGGTGTTCATGATGACTTGTTGAATGCACCATCACCCTCCTAGTTTCCACATAGGCACATATTTTTGTCCCTTGATTCCATTCAACCACATATGGATTGGGTGGAAAATTACATGTCACACCTGGAGTCTTCTTGTAGAAAAATTTATGCTCACAAGTAGTGGAAGGCAGTTGAGAAAGCTAACTACCAAGAGGAGTTTGATGAGAAAAATATCTTGCATAAGGTGGTCTTGGTGGAGGAAATCCAAACAGTTGGATGGATTCTTGTACCCTTTTACCAATAGCAGAGATTTGAGCCATTGGAAGTGTTCAAATGGAAATTTTGGTTGTAGTGTCAGTACCTTCTCAAGTTGGATGAGGGGACACTTATTTGTTTTTCCTGCTTATATCTTTGGAGATAATTGTTATGCATGATCTTATTGTGAGTAGTTTGGGCATCCTTTTTGGTTGGATGATGCTTATACTCATTCGGTTTGTACATGGAGATCACAGCTATGTCATTGCAACAATATCATTGTGAGACTCAATGCTGATGTGCATCAAGCATATAAATAACTTAGTGTTGGGTGGGGAAATCTCATAGATTTCCAATTTCGCATTGAGAATTTCCAATTTTCAGTGCAGTGTTATGATTTCCACATCATGAGTTTCATTTCCTGTGATGATATGTTTTTTAGGTGTATACTAATGTTTGGAGACTTACAATTGAGGAAATGGGATCAATGCATATTTTTGTCTGATAAGTTGTGTTGGAAGGCATTATCACTAAAGGGGGTGCAATGCAAGCAATGGGACCCTAGAATTGCTTGTTTTTGCAGAAACTTTACATGTTGGATTGATGGATAAATTCAAGTTTTTTTTGCACATGAGTTCATGCTCCAATTCTCCTATATGGTGGATGAATTTTCAGCACTCTGGAGTGCTTTTGCTTGAGGACAAGCATATTTGGGAGGGGAGGACTATCATGTCCACATTTTTTTGGAAATAAAATTGTTGACCATGTCCAACACATTGGGGGTTCAAAGATGCATTAATTACCTCAACGAGGGAATTTTGTCCAAAAATTATTTATGAGGCATTAATTAATTAGCCTAGGGGAAATTTTGCTAAATAAACATTATTGAGGCATGTATTTAATTTTTATTTATCATTAATATTTATTATGAAAATAACATGTGGAATTGAGCTTTCCATGGTAGGCACAAGTGGAAATCCAACTTGCCAAGGGAGGAGATTAAGAAAGTTGAAACTCTACGACAAAAGCATTCAGACAGAAAAGGGAAAGTGCCCAAAAGCTATGAAAAAATATGTCATAATAAAAGAAGACAACAATTGACTAAGGAGGGTGCAGTTTCCTTTTTGATACCCAGTCTCAAAAGAAGGAAACTAAAAAAATCCATCATTGGTAAAAGCAGGAAACAATTGACTAAGGAGGGTGTAGTCTCCTTTTTGGAGGCTCAGCAAAAAAATAGGTAAGGAAGAAAAAGTTTTCATTGACAAAGTAGCAACTATCGACCTAAGGAGGGAGCAATTTCCAAGTGTGTTGAATGACATGGATAGGGAAAAAACCCACAAGGGTCCCTACTTGACAATTACTCAAGGAGGGCACATATGTGGATAGGATTAGGGATTCTATGAGGGTGACTTGCTCTAACAGGTCACCATTGGCCTCTACTTACTAAACAGGTCACCCATAGTTCTACTAAAAAAAATTTGATCTCATTCACATAGTTTGGTTGATGTGTTAATTGATCTGTGCTTATGTGAGCATGCTTTTCTGAGTGATGTGCCTCAGACACTTGGGAGATGAACCTAAAACCTTCCCTTCCCACTCCTTCATTCCCATTTATTCTATTTGCAGGTATGGATCACTTGATGGTCATCCATTGAAGGTCATATCCAACATATTTTTCCGCCTCCATATCAGTCAAGTCGAGCTTCAGTAAATCCCAAGCTTCACCTACGCTCTTAGCCTTTCTCTTGTCATATTTTGGGCCTCCTCCCCACCATTTTGGAGTACTCTTATGTAATTTTCAGTTAATACAATTCTCTATGATGTATAATATCTGATAAAATATCTCATTTAAATTTCTTTTTTTGTAATAATTCTTTCCCTGAATTTTACCTTCTCAGTTTCTCATGAAAAGCTTAATTTGTCATTCTAATGGAAGAAATTGATCAATCTAGTGCAATAATGAGCAAGAAATAGTTGCGGGAAGGAGTATAAATGATTATATATGTCCATTGAATCTATATGAATGTATTTCATATTTCATTTTCTTCATTTAATTCAATATGTTATGAACTCTATACTTAATTTTTCACCCTAGCTATAACCAATTTCTTCATTTGCTGGGCACTGGACCACATTGATGATTTGTTGGACAGTACATTTGCACTTTGCTTTTAAAGATCCATAATTTTGCATTGTGAATTGTTTTAATAGGAGAAGAGGCACTACGAAGATGATTGCCCACTGTATTGCACAATATTTAGTCTTCAGTGATAGTAATTATGATAGTTAGGGCATTGTTGGATTGTGCATACATGCATTGGTTTCTCTGCCTGCTTTCACATTAAGTACACAAAATTGGCACTTTGCATATGGATGTAATTTATTGTTGTTTTGAATATGGTTGATGGATGTTGTAAATATCATACAAAATGTTTTGCATCATATAGACAGAAGCACGAAGTAGTGTGCATTTGATTAGTCAAATATGCAAACTTATATTATAGTTTCATCAACTAGTTCCTGCCATGATGTACATAGATAAAATAAAAGGTTGCACTCTGTCTTGTAAATGTGTGCACCTTAAATGCCTCAATACTACAATGTTATATATGGCAGGAAGAAGCCGAGCCCACTATGTCCAAAAGACAGAAAAAGAAGGCCCCTGCGGTTGAAGAACAACCAGAAATAGAGGTCGTCACAAAGACTGAGTATATATATGAAGATACCCAATGTATTGCTGGTGTGGAGCCTGAGTACAAATGGGGTGACATATACAGATTGATTTCCCGTAGGGAGATCCCTGACATGGGTCTAGAAGAAGAACCAATCTATGCAAACATAGAGAGATCCGCTATCATGAAGGTGGCTACAAGACCAGATCTGTTCCCTTGTTCTGAGGTGATTAGATGGATTCTACCCCATACAAATACAACCACCATGCTCATAGGAAATGTGGAAGGCCATGGCTATGCTGCATTTAGCCCGAGGTATGTGGCATTGGCCTATCATCTGCCAGAACCTCAAATCTTTATATCTGATGCTTGGCTGGATAACATCAGAATCAGAATGGACCTAATAGAAACCCTTAAGAGAATGCTCTTGCTGGGAAAGATATACAGACACAGAGAAAATGGAGAGTATGATATAGCAAGCTTAAGGGCTCCTTACAAATTTATAGCCCTGATGCTGAATAGGATCTTTGGGAGAGCCCATGGCAGACTCTTCAAATTTGAATGGATACCCATTATGTTCCACATAGCAACCCAAGGAATAGTCTTCAATTGGGCCAGCCTAGTATCAAGCAGTCTTCCTTCTTGCGTGGCTGCTGCCTTGGGAGGACAATCCAAGAAAAGGGCCGAATTCTACATGAGCTCAATATTGGTGGATTGTATACTATGCAACCAGCCTTTCCCTGGTCTCAAGTGTGTCTAGGATAGGAAAAGGATGCCTGTGTATGCCGCCTATAAACCATTATGGGCACAGCAGTACCATAGCCACTACAGGGAGGTCTGCGAGCAGTTCATTATGCCCATCTACACACTCATCTTCCGGAAGGAATGTGACTGTATGTCAGAGGAGGCTATGCAGGTAATAGAAGAGCATGCAGACTATTTCCTGACTGAGAATGGCATGTACATCAGAATGTTTGGTGGCACGAAATGCCCCTTATTGCTGCCCAAATACGCAACAGATTATGTTATTCATAAAGAGGCAGTCAGGCAGTTATTCATTGATGGAATAGGGAATTATCTTTTTGAGCAAAAGAAGGCTACATATCCTCCACTTCCATTCAAACTAGGTAGCTACAGATTTTCCAAGGTAAAACAAGCTGCGGATTTCATAGAAGAATTGGGGAAGTTCCATTTTGGTGAGATGAATTTTCAAAGGAATGATACTCACGGTAGAATGGCAGAGCACTGTAAAGAACATAAAGTACACTTTGAGTACACTCACCACTTTGACAAGGAAGAATCTGTCTTCCGAAGTGCCCCTAACTTGACAGCTCTGAGAAGGAGGTTTAAGCCTAAAAACCCCACCAAGGGTGGAAAAGGAGCTGAGCAAGCCAGAGCTGAGCAGGCCAGAGCTGAAGAAGAGGCCAAGAGGAGATAGGAAGAGGCCCAAAAGCTAGAACATGAAGCTGCAGAATGGCTGCAGAAAGGAGAAGAATAAAAAAGAAAAGCTGCCCAAGAAGCAGCTGAAAAGGCACAAGAGGCAGCCAAAGAAATAGAAGAGGCAGCCAGACTGGCAGCTGAGGAAGAAAAAAGAAAGCTAGAGGAAGAGCTCCAAACGCAGGAGGCTGAAAAAACAGAGCTGCCACAACAATCAATTGCTGAAACATCAACAGGATAGACCCAGGAGGAGGCAAACCCCGAGGTACAAATCCTTCAAGTACCTGCTGCTAGCACTCTTGTGACCCCTAAGCTCCAGCTAATACCTTTCACTCAGAAAAAAGGAGAGGAAGTTCCCGACTTCAACACTGTCTATTATGACAGGGCCACCAAAAGAATAATGAGGAGGACGGAAAATAAGGTGGAAGCGAAATATCTATCAGGGAAGATGGTCACAGATATCGCTGTCATGCTAGGGACGGACAAGGATCCTAGGTTCACGATAAGATTAGGGGCTGCCATGATTGATGCATCCGAGGACAACATAAACAGGGTGATGATTGAGCTGGAGTCAATTAAGAAGACCCCTGCTCAGCTAAAAGATACACTGAGAAAAGAAAGAGATGAAGGTAATAGACTCAAGAGGAAATATGAGCACATGCAAAGGGAACTAGAATCCTCAAAAGGTGAAGTCTATACCCTTCAAGTGGAGATGCAAGCAAAGGAAACAACACAGGAGTCCCTAGAAAACGTACAACATGAAGCCCAAAGTATAAAGAGTGATAAGGAGCAATTATTGAAAAGGTGATAGAACTAGAAGAGCAGCAGAAGCTCATCTATGAGGCCAGTGATTCACAGGTTCAAGAGCTGAAAGGGTAGCTAGCTTCTCTGACTACTGATCTGGAGGCAGCCAAGGAACAACAAGTCGATTTGCAGCCATTTAAAGAATATATCCTGGATCAAAAATCTCAAATGCTACAGCTGCAGACGGCTCTAGAAGAAGAGAGGCACAAAGTCCTTCAGATTGATAGCAGGATGGAAGAGATCATGGAAAATTCCTCATACTTCGTTGATTGATCTCAGGAGGTTCTTGAGGTCTTGAGTGCCAGAATGGAAAGGCCGGAAGATGATGCTGAGACTCCAGAAGGGATACCAGCGAAAGACCATCAAGCCCTCAAGAGGGACCACAACCTAGTAGAGTTTGCCATCAGTACTACAGAAGACTTCAAGATGGCTGTAAAAAAGATGCAAGGAGCATGCTCAGAGTATTTCAGAAGGCTCCTGAATACGTACAACCGATGTCAAACAGAGGCTGAGTATAGGCTTGAAGAGTTCCCGGACCACGAGGCCTTTATGGAAATATTACAGAAAAGATATCAAGATGCAGAAGCCAGAACTCAGCAGATTAGAGCCATTGATGACCTAGTACTGAAGAACGAGGTAGGCCACGCAGCCGTTAGCATGCAGTTTCTAGAAGATCAGCTTCGGTTGAGTCCAGCAAGGATCGAGGCCATCAAGAACCAAGTTGAAAATTTTGAAATCAACATTCAGTTCCTAGAGCCATGCGCTTTTGAAGGCATTGCTACTGAAAAAACAGCGTGGAAGAAGTTCTTAGATAGCCAGGCAGGATCCTCCTCATAAAGGACTGGTCAAACTTTGTAATAATTTAATATTTTTGTAAAAGTTTTGAGAAATGAAGCATTGGGAAAGAAAAAGGTTGGGAAGCCCAAAGGTCACTTTGGGCAGCCCAACCATTTTGACCTTTTGTATAAAAGTAGGAAGCGTAGAAGGAATAGGGACTTTTTTCCCCAGTAAGACTGGTGATGACATATTGTAAGAAGAACTACTTCATTTTGCAATAAAAATTACAGTTTGCCTATTGAGATAAGATCGATGGGATTTCAAATGTTTTTCCATGGATAGTTGAAAGATGAACTACTTTGTTTCTCAGCATTGTGTCCATGAATCGTGAGATCATTCTAACTTATGACCTATGTTTTGTTTAAATGATTTTTGATTTAATTTATGAAATAACCACCATGGGTAATGCATTCTTATCATGAAACAATTAGTTATCTGGTTGCGGAAATATCTTTCATTGTTCATGCTTGTAAAAGTAAATGTTAGCTATTTGTAATTTATTTTATCATGTGTGCACATCGGCATTACTCATATATATTAAATATAAGTTGGCTCCCCAGGGATAGGTAGATAGGGATAGATAGATAGTTAGGCCATTACATAGATGCATGTGTGATTCAAATGTTGGTGAGCCTAAGACGAGAGGTAAGAACCTGCGCATCACATTGTGATTGCTCCCTGCATTCTTCACCACCCTGCATGTTTAGTTCAAATTCTTGCATAGCATTCTTAAGTTAAAATACAAATTCCGGTGGACCGGGCCGCAACCGGTAAAGCCTTTGTTTGTGTTTGACCTACGGTTGCCGGACTGTAAAACCGGACGGATTCCCTATACCAAAAAATCAACGGGCTAGTTGGGAATGTTGATTGGGGAGAATCCCTTTCTGTTGTCACCTGCGAACTTCCAGGCCTCAACATGTCTGTAGGAATTCTCCTCTTTGGAAGAATAAGAATATGCTCAACTAAATCTAGAACATAGACAACTGCAAGATGAAAACATGACCCATGTAGAGCAACTGAGATCAACTGATGAGAGAAAAAAAGTTCTTGATAATGTGAGGAAACCCCAAGAAACTAATATATTGTAGGATTTAACATCAAACCATGTGAGTTAAAATCAGATCCAAGTGTTAGGATCAAGTGTCTAGGTGAATGCAGAATGTCTCCATCTTTACTAGTTCTATGAGGAGATGAGCATGTGATCAAGTAGGAAGGTAGAGAAGCCCTGGGACTGTGGAGAGTGAATGATTGAGCTCCACAATATGATATAGCTTCAAATATAACCAATTATTTACAAAATATAATATCATAAAACTCATGAGTGAAAACTGGCCTCAAATCCCTAGCAACAATTTTGAAAGAGACTTGAGGTACTTGATTTTTCACACCAAAATTGATGAGAACAACTACAAGCATTACTGGAGGCTCTTGAAACCTAAAACATGAACCAAATAAGGTCATATTAGATCCAAATAGTTTCATATCATATCCAAGAGTGTGGAAAAATCCAGTTACCCCACCGTTATGGTAGATACATAATTTTCTCCTTCTTCAACAAAACTCTAAGTATTGGTGCATGTAATCATGTAGGAATTTGCTGGAAGCTCTAGATCAAGGAGAGTGAATAGATCACTCCTAAAATATGATATTTCTTCAAAAATATCCAAAGTAGTAATTTTATGCACACCAAGAACAATATTAGAGAGAAAGAAATCAAATTCCTCTTCATTTTCTGAAGCAACCGCTGGCAAACTTTTCACAGAATTTAAAATATAAGAATCAACACAGAAATTTTACATAGAATGGAAGGAGAGTTTTTATTCAATAACAAATATTTGAATGTCTTCTTATGGATCAGATATATGAGAATATGAGATATAATAGATCTCATAAACTTCCATATCAGTAGGATAAGGTGTCACTTCAAGGAGACTTTCTTCAATTCGTATTGATTGTGTTGAAGATTCTGCTTCTTCTTCATCTTGAACAATTTTCTTTCGTGAGCTAGTGTGAGTCATCTGATAAACAGACAACAAATTTTATATAAGAGAGAGCACAAAGATTACATTATTGAACTCATCGTCATAGATTTTATTATAACCTCTCCAAGCAGCTATGATTTGGGACCCATATCCCATATGAGTGCTAGGTCCTCTTGAGATATCTAGAGTAGTGAAGGATTATTTGGAGGAAACCATGTGTTGGATTCTCTAAAATCTATCAAGTAATCCTTCAACGAAGTGAGGCATGCCTTCATCGCATGTAATCTCTCATATTATTTAGTCTGCTCTCCAACATCAAACATCTCTACACCTTGTGGAAGGGAAATATTGTTATGTTCAAGGAGTGTTCTCAACTGGTCAATGGTATTATTCATGCACTGATTCTCTGAATGAAAACATCTCATACAGTATGGACACTTAGTATTCTCTTTCATGAAACCCAAGGCTCCATTGAAATATCTCTAATCATCCTTCGGCTTCAAAATCAATGGCTTTGAGATCCTTCCCTTTGTGCTTACCTCTTCCTTGTGCATTGTTTGAGTTTGTAACTAAGAGTGCTTGATTATTGGAGGTTTGAATCACTCCCATTTGAACCAATTTACCTTGTTATTGTATTAAGGACTCAACAAAAGCATATAGAAAAGGCATCTTCCAATTAGGGATGGAAGCTCTTCTGGAATGGAATGTAGAGACAAAGTTAGAGTACTCTGAGCAAAGCTTGTTCAGTACTGATAAAACTAGTTGCTCATCTTTCCTCTCTATTTCACATTATTTACATTGCAATGCTAGTGACTTGAATTTTGTGAAAAAATACTAAATAGTTTCGAAACTATTGGGCTACAGTGAAATGAGCTCATTCTTTAATATGTTCCCTTGAATCTCATCTTGTTTTCCAAACAAATATTCAAGATTCTACCAATATTCATTCAGAGTCCTTAGTCCCTCAAGGTGGAACACATATCCCATGAGATATGCGTGGATAGGAAGTTGAAGGCTTCATCCAACTAATTCAAAAAATATTTCTTCTCAGTAGGGTGATGGGGCTCTATTTCTCTGCCCATTTTCATCCTAAACAGGCCAAGTTTGTGCAAGGAGACCTGCATATCTTCCCTCCAAAAAACATATCTTAAGGGTGTAAGGATTCAGGTACAAGACCTGAAGAATCCATCAATCTGTACGATGATAAGTCAATTCCTCAATAGTCTACACAGGTACCTTCAAGTAACACCACAAAAACCAGATCAGTTTGCAAACATGTCAGTTTCAATCCTTCCATCTTGACATGTACACTTTCTATGGGTTTGTCACACCTACAAAGACTTCTTTGGATGAATCCAGAGTTAGCAAGGAAAAAATTGTATGATTTATGTGGAAACCCAATTGCTTCTAGTGTACAATGGAGATCAGATAAACTTGTTGCTAGCCTGAACATCGCTCTAATACCATGTTTAATTTGTGAACCTATTTATTTACAGGAAAATGAGAGAAATTGTGAAGTGGATTATGTAGTGGACTCTCAAGAACAATGTACACTAAACAAGACAAATTTGAGACAAATCTAATAAGAATCGATCAGTAAATTACAACGTTAATCTTCATTAATTCCAGCAATATACAATAGTGTTAAAATAAGGAGAATTTGAATCACGTGGATAATATTCGAATCTACCAACTCAACCATGACTAGATGGGTAACTAGAAGTGTCTAAATCACTATCAGAGCTCACTAGTATAACTCCATATGTATAATTCATTCTAACAATCAGTTAAACCAGTTAAATTGATGAGCTAGGTGAGAAAATGTTCCTACTCCCATGGAGCCATGCAAAACTAGCGTGAACTCAACTAAAAGACAACTAACTTAATGTAACTGGACGTTGACTTAGCCTAACTACCTACCTACCAAAACCAACCAATGGAGGATGCTGGTGGCACTCAGAGTGGGCTCCAAAGATGTAGGGATTGGTCTTAGAGGAACATTAATTGATGCATGAACATGTAGTAAGTAGAAGTTAACCTTTATATGTGTTCCCCACACTCTAGTGGTTGGTACCAATGGCACCAATGGCACCAATGGAACCAATGGAACTGGTGGCACCAATGGCACCAATGACACCAATATCATGGTGTCACCAACCTCAAGTAAACGACTCTTAAGTTGGGAAAGATGATATAATAGACTATATATGGACAATAAAGGATTATAGAATCCTAACAACAAGGACTGATTCATGTACTCAAACATTTTATGATATAATATAGATCTAACAAGCATTGCCTGATATCTAGATTGGGAAATAATCTTGCCATCTTCTAGGAAAACATTTTTGAAATAATGAAATAAATGAGCCTTTAAAATTTCTCACATAATGCATCATTATATCAATATTTTCTTGAATTGTTTCAATATGTTGATTCTTTCCCACAACTTTCCTTTCCCAAGTGATTACTACTATCCTTTCCTTAATTCCCATTGTTCTTAATTCCTCTTTAGACAAAGTGTTGAGGAAATTTATTGTGCTTCTTGTTGTATCTATTGGTTTTCTGTTCAAAGCTTCTTTTACAACTATACAACTTTGTCTGGATGCATTAATCACCATTTCCTTATCCTGTATATAATTAAAATTAGGCCTTATCCTTGTAGCCTTTGAAATTATCATGTCCCAAAGGATATGCATGGAACCCTGTACTGGTAATTGTCATGACAATTGTTTTACCAATTTGTCATTCCTATCCAACAACTCCTTATTATTATTTTCAAATAGTCTCCTCTCCTCTTATTTCTTTTTAACTACTTCAACCAAGTTCTGATTTAGATTTTTCAATCCCATTATCTCCACATCTGACTAATAATCCATCCAATTAGCCTTTTCAGCTAATCCCTCCATTTCCTAGTGTTCAAAAGCTTTATTTTTATTTAGCCGCCTCCTCTGTTAAATGATATGGTGTGGATCATAATTAGCATGAGTATCCTTCCTAAAATTCATTTCCTATAGAATACCTTCAATCACAGGGAGTACATCCTTATTCTTGATGATGAATGGACCCACTTTTTGAGAAAATATAAATTCAGAATCCTTTATAAAATTTATACAATGTTCATTTTCTACAGTCAACTTCTTCCTGATGAACTCCATAGAAAAAACTATGGGTGTTAGGAATGCTGTAAAATGAATGGTTCATGGAAAAAACCTTAAACTCTAATTATAGAGTGATCCTTCTACAAATACCAATCTCAACTGCAACATCTCCTCCATTTCTAGAAAAACTCTACGAAGCTTACTCTCAAACATCACTCTATATATCTCTGCCATTATAAGGTTCATTTAATTGAAGATGTTATTGTTGATTTATGCCATAAGAAACATTTCTGGAAATTGCATCTTCTCTTCATTGAATAACAAAAATTTCCTAACAATGTAGGATTGGAATCTAAAATGCCTGGTTGTGTGGAAATTCACGAGCTAAGAATGAATATTCTCATCCAGGAATTCATCATACGTAAGATAGAGTAATTGAATCAATTGTGAATCTGGTTGAATCATACTCATTTTAAATAACAGACTCGGCAATAACTATAGGACAAACCTATATGTATCTAGACCCAAAAATTGACTCAACATGGAAATAAACAACCAAGATTATTCATTAAATAGGCTAACATCAAGGGGAAAGGATTGATATGCAATAGACACGTCATATTTAAATAATTTAGAGTAAAATAAAATTATCCTCGACAACGTCGTATATGAGCTATCCAATTAGGTTTTCCTCAGTAAAATATTCCTTGTTTGAGGTAAACATGGTGGAACTTTAAGGGAATTTCAGATAGCTAGGGAATTGATGGGGAAAATTATCCTAGACCTAGTAGAGTCGATTATTTCTCTTTCATACACATAATTGTTTGAAGCACACAAGGCTACAAAGTCCAGGAATTTTAGGGATTGGTCGACCCAAAAAAATGATGAAACTGTGACTAGTAGACACCGTGAAGGTCAGTTCCTTGGTATTTAAAGGCATGTCACTTAGTTTTTAGTTCATAAATTTGACTGAAATACAATATGTTTTCAAATACATTCCCATCCCTATCTTCAAATACCTCATCAATTTTTTCAAATTCCTGGACCTATGCTTCTACTTCCCCTACACCTTCCATTTTTAAATACAAATTGGTGAGTTAATACGTGCTCTACTTAGATGATGGCAGTTGGAACAGTATTATTCCAACTTGGATTCCATGATGCATAGAAACATTCTTATCCAATGAATAAAATACAAATAACCATGAACACATTCCTTTCTCACTTTATAATACTCTTCTTTAGAAGTTTTGGGATCGGGAGGACCTGTTTTCTCCTACTGACTTTCACCCAACATAATTATTTTCTGCACACCATATGAAAATCGATAAAAATTCCACTGGGCTGGGCTCCATCCTTCTCCTATGCATATTGTGGGTGCGGAATAGACCTTCATTGTAGATATAATCCTCCATTCATTGTGAGCCATAGATTATGTCTTCCCTTTAAACCTTACCTTTCACTTTTTGTCGATCACTTGCCCTTCCTTTTGACACACAACATTTCCCATTGAATTCCATATACACCGTTGATCTTCTTTATCATTTATCTCCACCATTGATCAAATTTGACGATTACCCCTCTTTGCTGATAATTTCACCAACCTTAAACATATTTATCTCCCAAGAAAGTTCTCCCAGTGGATCCAACCTCCACCGTCGATCTATCTGCTACCCCAATCTTCACCGTTGAACTTTTTATGATATACCATAAGCACTTTTTCTTTATGTCTTAGTTACTTTAAAGATTTAACCTATGGTTTTATGGAAAAATGTAAACCATGGTCTCTAATTTAGCACCCATTTCATGTAATGTCCCAAATTTTTCAATGGTTCACAATGGCCAAATCACATTTTCCATATTCATGAAAGTTGTCAAATGGATGCTAAAAGTCAAATAATTGCCAAGGAGGAAAATCACTAGTTTCCTAGGTTGGGGGTGGAAGCTTTGATACTTGGAATAAGGGGGATAATAAATGATGTTTAGAAATTATAAGGGGATAAATATTTAATAATGTTTCTTATTAAATAAATACAATATAAAATGGAAGTGACAATGGAGCATGAAGACACATGGAGACTATGGGGCCCACACTAGCTAGAATTCCTATGTTAAATGGTATCTTTCTCTTCCAAATTTGAATATATGGGAAGTATAATGTTTTTTTATGGATTATAATGTTAATATAATTGTCCATATACTTCATATATCTAAATTGGGATGAAGTTTAACTTACATGGGAGAGGAAGAGCCAAATCGGAGTTTCATGGACACTTGGTTAGATTCCCCTTACATTTATGACATCTATGACACCAATGATGGATATTCTATGATAGTTATGACCCAAGTCATATATTAAGGCCGAAATACTGACATACTAACATATCAGGCCTGAATAGAGCATCTTGGAGGTCGAAATTGGGAGTTGGAGAAGGCCAAGAAGCTCCTACTCAAATTTGGGAGAAGAGGGAAGGTGAAGAGAGAGGCCACATGGCATAGCATGAGCAGCCACACCAATTAGACTTGGATTTGGTTTATGGATTTATTTGGAACCGTATAATACCAATAATTTTTATAAAATATAGGGATCATCCATGAGAATAATCTTTTTCTCATTTGTGAATTGTGAGAGCTAGTGGATGACTAGTTTTCTTGCTTAAGCCAATTTCGAGGGTGAAAGATTCCCATTCTAGTTGGTGTTTGGGAAGGCCAATCAGGTATTTCATGGAGCTTTAATGGAGTCTTATTTTAATGTGTAACATATAGGAAATAATGTGGATTATTCTATTGCAGGACTCTCTCTCAACTATTTCCAATTTTCACACCATATTCATGCCAATGGAGGGATTGCGCTTTGGGTGAGCTATTGATCTCTTTGGGGAAGATTATAATGATAATTATCTTATTTTATGATGTATATCCTATGTATTTCATGTTAATAATACTATCAGGTCTAAATACCCAAAATAATTCATGTAAAAATGTTGAACAATGAATAAATAGTGTCATTTCCCCACTATCTTGTTGTGAACCATTGTGATGTTGATGATTTCGAATTGGGGGAGACTTTAATTGTCCATTTATGATTGGAATAACTTAAATATTATATTTTATTAATTCTCAGAAATTTTCAATTTTAAATTCCCAATATTTGTATGTCAAAATGACTTTTAATGAGCAAACAATGACCATTTCCACTCTATTTTGATATATCCCATGGTAATGCTTATTATTTCGAATGGAGGAATGTATATATGATAAATTTATGATGTATGGAATGTATTTAATTTTTATTTCAAGTATCATGTTCATTAATTAAGCATTTGAATCCATTTTACTCATTTTTATTGCATTGGGAGAAGATTTGGTGCATTTTCCCCAAGGGTCGAAATTGTGACTTGGGGGTTGTTTTGGAAAGAGTCATAACAGAATGTATAAAATGAACCATGATGCATATGAAACTTTTAATAGGTACCTTACACATACCCAGACTCTTTTCATAAATTCAAGTGACTTTGGGATCATTTGTGAAGCCATTTCTGGCAATTACCCAGGGGGAATTGGAGCCCCAATTTGCTAGTAAAGACTCCTACTTTGAACAGAACATTAAACAAGTTTGCAGAAGTAATTGGAAGGTCAAAATATTTAAGTTATATTATTATTCATGTACCTTCAAATAAAATTTGGAAGCATTTGGGTCAATTTGGAGGTCTAGACATCAAAACTAGTCAAGAGCCAAAATTGAGAAAAAAATTGGAAAATTGAGCATTTTAATAAAATTCCAAAAAGGGAACATTACAATGGTATCAGAGCATGATATTGGCACATGATGTGGTCTGATATTTATTACTACAATAATTCATTGACCACCATTATTTATTGAAACCAAAAGTGTTTTTTTTGAAGAGGAAAAAAAAGTAGGAGAAGAAGGCAATTTTTTTTTGGAAACTATGACTGGGCATGAAAAGAGAACCTCATATGATGGTGAGGAGATAATAAAAATCATGGAACCTATATTTGAAGAAATTACAAATAATATTATGAAATTATTTGAATTTTTGACTATCCAAATTTGGGAAAAATGTATTGATTTTAAGAAAACCAAGGAGAAAAATGCATCAGCTTGCTCGAAGGAGCAAAAGGAGGAGACCCATGAACCACCTAGTTCTGAAATAGGTGGAGTAGAAGAATTATTACATGAATATGATCTAAATTCACTCCCAAGTGACTCTGAAAAATGTGATGAGACATCACATGAGTATGAAGAAGCTTTTATTGAAAATACTGAAGATAATTTTGAGACACATGCTACCTTGGAAATGAAACAAAGAGCATATATTGATGGATGCTTGAACTATGAAGGAGTAAATACTAATGGGTTCTCACAAATATATGTTGGTGACATAGATATAATATTTCAAAATGTTTCTGCAAGCCATAATTCCATTAAAGATGAAAATGAATACCTTGTAGCAGTTGAAGAAAAAACAAGATCAACTTCCCCATCACCACTTGAGCTTCATGAAGTTGGTCCAAGAAAGAAGGAAGAATATGAGGAGGTTCATTTGAAAGAGCCTTATTTTCTTGAAGGTTCCTTAAATATGAGTGAAAATAATATCCAAGAGGCCCTTAGCATACTCCATGACACTCAAGCATTGGTATCAAATTCTTGTTGGAGAGCTACTTCCTTGAAGACATGGAGAAGATCCAAAGAGCAATGTGCAACATGAAAGGTAATTTAATGTCTTTGATTTTTTATAGAAGAAATGTCATTGATATTATTGAATGGTTACATGAATCCTACTTGAATAATAATGAATTTATTGATAAGCTCACAATTCAAAATGAGCAACTTCTTGAAAAGTTGCAAGACACTTGTTTTTCCTCCGATGTTTCAGATTTTCATAAGGTAGATTGCTTGGAGGATTCTCATGACATGATGGATCATGAGAAACATGAAAAATTGTAGGTTCTTGATTTTATTGAGGATTATAGTGATGATATCCAATCACTAGTAATGGTGGAAGAGGAACTTGAGTTGCCTCTTGAAAATGGTTACACAATTTTTGAAGAAGTGCATAATTCCAACACCTTGGAACCAACCCATGAGGAAATTTTTTCATTTTCTAGGGAGTTGAATAATCCTACCCCTATGGATACTTTATGACAATTTTTCACTTATTGATCATTTGGGTGAGTTGTTTCTTTCTCCTACATCCTAGACTTCTAAATTTTGCAGCAGTCATCCTAATGAAGTATGGGTGAAAGGTTTCTTTTTTATGGTTCCACATGAAGAGCATGGAAATTATATTTCTCCTTTTGATGATGGAATTATTAGAGAACCATATTATTTAAATTTGCAGCAGCATCCTTGTTTACATTATGACCATACACATCTACATGGGTGCACCTATGATGTTCATTTGAGTCACTTGAAGGCTCATGGTTTTTCTTGCTCAACACTTGGTTCATTTGATGTTGGAAGAACTTCATCCAACACTTGGGTGAAGAGGGATATGATTGAGGAGAATTATTATTGGAAGAAAAATCCTCTGTTATTTCCTAATGATATACATATTGATGAGTGTATTGATGATATTTCTTTAAGACAATTGAAGTCTTCGTGTTTTATTTGCTCCTTATTTGGTTCATATTTTGGTGGAGGTTCTTCATTCACTTCTTGGATGAAAGAAACAATGGGTGATTATTATTTTGATGCATATTAAATTCTTTGGGAGCAGAATTATAGGACATGGGATCCTCACCTATGTCATTGGAGAATATTTTATTGGTCACTTGAAGCATGTATGTACTTCGAAAATGGTAGTCTACTCACTGGGAGGTATAAGCACTTTCATGATTTCTTGGTGAAGCACTTCCTTGATGTTCATTCTTATTATGTTTTTATATACTTTGATGATATATATTATGAACTCATGATGTTTGGAAGAATTCATAAAAGGAAATGGGATCCATGAATTCTCTTTCCAAATGGTATGGGTTGGAGAGCACTCTTAATTGTTGGAGTGCAATGCAAGCAATGGGACCCTGGGATAGTTTTTAGTCCTATTGATTTCAAATTATTTGGGAAACAAACAGTATGGTAGATGACTCCCCATTTAATAAGGTGATGGTAATAATAGTAGTGTAACAACAAGCATGGTGGTTTCTCTCTGAAATATTCATGGTATCTCAAAGACTCAAAGTGGGAAGCGTAGTGGCAACTTCAAAGAATCATACAGAAAAGAGGTTCTTCAACAACCATGTTTGAAATTGCTTGAGGAAAATAAATATTGGGAAGCGAGGATTTGTAATGTCCCAAATTTGGCATTGGTTCACAATGGCCAAATCACATTTTCCATACTCATGAAAATTTTCAAATGGATGCTAAAGGTCAAATAATTTCCAAGGAGGAAAATCACTAATTTCCTAGGTTGGGGGTGGAAGCTTTGATATTTGGAATAAGGGGGATAATAAATGATGTTTAGAAATTATAAGGGGATAAATATTTAAAATTTATATTATTAAATAAATACAAGAGAAAATGGAAGTGACAATGGAGCATGAAGACACATGGAGACTATGGGGCCCACACTAGCTAGAATTCCTATGTTAAATGGTATCTTTCTCTTGCAAATTTGAATATATGGGAAGTCTAATGTTTTTGTATTGATTATAATGTTAATATAATTGTCCATATACTTCATAGGTATAAATTTGGATGAAGTGTAACTTACATGGGAGAGAAAGAGCCAAATGAGAGTTTCATGGACACTTAGCTAGATTCCCCTTACATTTATGACAGCTATGACACCAATGATGGAGATTCTATGACACTTATGACCCAAGTCAGATATGAAGGATTACATACTGACATATAAACATTTCATTCCTGAATATATCATCTTGGAGGTCGAAATTGGGAGTTGGAGAAGGCCAAGAGGCTCCTACTCAAATTTGGGAGAAGAGGGAAGGTGAAGAGAGAGGCCACATGGCATAACATGAGAAACCACACCAATTCGACTTGTATTTGGTTTATGGATGGATTTGGAACCTTATAATACCAATAATATTTATAAAATACAGGGATCAGACATGAGAAGAAGCTTTTGCTCATTTTTGAAATTGTCATTTGTGAATTGTGAGAGCTAGGGGATGACTAGTTTTCTTGCTTAAGCCAATTTCGAGGGTGAAAGATTCCCATCCTAGTTGGTGTTTGGAAAGGCCACTCAGTTTTTTCATGGATATTTAATGGATTATTATTTTCAGGTTTAATATACATGAAATAATTTGGATTCTTCTATTTCATCACTCTCTCTCAACTATTTCCAGTTTTCACACCATATTCATGCCAATGGAGGGATTGTGCTTTGGGTGAGATATTGATATATTTGGGGAATATTATAATTATAATTATATTATTTTATGATGTATATCCTCTGTATTTCATTTTCATAATACTCTCAGGTTGAACAGTGAAGAAATAGTGTCATTTCCCCACTATCTTGTTGTGAACCATTGTGATGCTGATGATTTCGAATTGGGAGAGACTTTAATTGTACATTTATTATTGGAATCAGTTAAATATTATCTTTTATTCATTCTCAAAAAGTTTCAAGTCGAAATTACCAAGAGTTGTATGTCAAAATGACTTTTAATGAGCAAACAATGACCATTTCCACTCTATTTTGATATATGCCATGGTAATGCTTATTATTTCGAATGGAGGAATGTATATATGATAAATGTATGATTTATGGACTGTAATTAATGTATATTTCAATTATAATTTTCATTAATTAATAATTGGAATCCATTTTACTCATTTTTAATGCATTGGGAGAAGATTTGGTGCATTTTCCCCAAGGGTCGAAATTGTGACTCGGGGGTTGTTTTGGAAAGAGTCATAAAAGACTGTATAAATTGAACCATGATTCATATGAGACTTTTAAAATTTACCTTACACATACCCATCCTTTTTTCATAAATTCAAGTGACTTTGGGATCATTTTTGAAGCCATTTTCGGCAATTACCCAGGGGGAATTGGAGCCCCAATTTGCTAGTAAAGACTCCTAATTTGAACAGAACATTAAACAAGTTTTAAAAAGTAATTGGAAGGTAAAAAAAAAAAAATCATAATGATATTTAAGTTATATTATCAGTCATGTAGCTTCAGAAAAAATTTGGAAGCATTTGGGTCAATTTGGAGGTCTAGACATCAAAATTAGTCAAGAGCCAAAATTGTGAAAAAATTGGAAAATTGGGCATTTTAATAAAATTCCAAAAATGGTACATTACATTTCATCCCCCTGGGTCATATTACAAAAAATTTCATATGAAATCTCCTCATTTATCCTTAAGTATTTTCTTCTCACTTGTAAACCAAAATAGTGCTAACAACTAGCTCCAACGGGGGATGCTATCCTCCCTGTGAGGTAGCAAAGAACCTACATACCAATTCCCAAAACATTATCCTTTGTACAAATTATTTCTATCCAATATTACAAACTATAACTCTTTTATTTTTCTTTTATTTATGTACATAAAATTAAAGAAATGACAAACTTCAACATCTTAGGTACTTCACTTCGGACTTCAAATCCTTCTGACTGTCAACTGTACTCAATTTTCAATCAACAAAAATATATGCAACTAGTGTACAAAATGGTTTCATATTCATGACAAATAATTTTTAGAAATATTCCATTAACAGGTCCTCCTTTAAGTTCAACCCCATCTTGATTTTGTAGAATGAAAAAATTATCTCCCCTATACACAACAATGATGTATGGAACCTTCCATAGATGATCAAAATTTCCATGTTTGTCCTCCTTTCTTGCATCCCACTTTAAAACCAAACCATCAACCTAGAACTGCTCTTGTTTTACCCTCCTGTCAAAAGTATTCTTCATATTTTCTTGATGGACTTGTACCTTGTCCTAATATTTCTCTCTCAAATCTTTCAACTCAATTATCTAATTTATCCTCCTCTGCATAAGATTGTTTTCTTCATCCTTCTCTTGTAGCAACATAATCACTGATAAACCCAAGGATACTGGAAATAACACTTATGCTCCATATACCAACTCAAATGGTGGCATACCAATGGCCCTCTTGGTTCTTATCTCACCCTCCCGTAAATCATATTTTAACTTAGTGTGCCATTCTCTTTTATTTTATTCCAGTAGTTTCTTTATTATTCTCACCAAACTTTTATTTAATGATTCAACAAGGCCATTTCCCTAAGGGTAGTATGATGTAGAATGATTCATGATGATGTGGTAATTGTGGCATAAATTGGTTAATTTATTTTATTTGAAAGCATGTGCATTGTTAGTTACAAGTCTTGTAGGCCACCCAAATATAGATAGAATATTATTCTCCAAGAATTCAATGATAACAACATCTGTGGATCTCCTAGTTAGTATTGCTTCAATCCATTTAGTGAAATAATCTGTAGCAGTTAGGATCCACTTATGCTAACTAGAATAATTTGGATTTATCTCACCAATAAAATCCAAGCCCCATTGCTGGAATGGTGTTTCTACTAAAATTGGGTTGAGAGGTAAAGGAATCAGTTTTCTTTTACCGTAAAAAATTTAACATTCATGACAATATCTAAAGTCTTTATACACATCAATAAACATTGTGGGACAGTAAAACCTTATCTCAATATTTTATTAGTAGTTACCTTCAATGAATGATGTCCTCCACATAATCCCTGATGAAAATCCTTCATAGTTTGTTGAGCGTAATTATTTAGTAGGGAATTTAGTAGAATTCCCCCTAGGTTCTTCCAATACATATACTGGTTCAAAATGTAGAATTTGGATGCTTTCAACTTCACAGATCTGGCCTTGGTTTTTCTCAATATTGTTGGTTCTTGTAAATTTTTCAAAACATATACAATATCATTATACCAAGGAGACACAGAGAAGTCTTTGATTACTTGCAATCATGAGTCCAACCCACTTGAAACATTAGACAAGAAATTCAATTGCAAGGATTCACAATTGGCATCAGTAATCAACTTGGACAACCCCTGTCCTTTCACCCATTTGATAGGTTTGATATCCAAAGCATACTCCAACAAGAATAAAATCCACTTTTCCCCCTTCCCTTTTGGATAAGGCTGAGTGAAAATATTTTTTGCAACATTGCTGGGAACATAAGCAATGAGATGAGAATACAAAATATAAACTCTAAAATATTTGAGAGATTGAATTAGTGCATAATATTGTGTCTCCCTTATATCATGCTTTAGTTCTACAACCCTCAATATATTTCTAGAAAATGCAATGGGTTTCTCTGCATTCTATTGATTCTTCTGTAACAACACTCCAGCTATAATATGCTAAGAAGAAAAAGAGAAAACTCGAAAATATTTGAAAAATTCAGGATTAACCAAATTTGGTGCTTATGTTATTTCCTTCTTAATGTCCATGAAATATTTCTTATATTCAATGGTCTTCTTGATGTCACCATGTTTCCTCAGCATATTACTGACAGTCCTCAAGATCTCTGTAAAAGTAGGAATGAATCTTCTCAAAAAGTTAACTTAACCAATGAATTATTGAATTTGTTTATTATTCCTTGCTAAATAAAATTTCAAAATGAATTTTACTCTGTCAGGATCAATCGTTAGTCCATACTTTGAAATGATATGACCCAAAAGTTTCCATTCCTTCATATAAAAATTTGATTTTCTTGGGTTGAAGGAAATAATAATTTTTTTGCATTTCAAAATACTTGTTCCAAGTATTTGATGTGGTCCCTATCATATCTTGAAAATACTATTATGTCATCCATGTACACAACAACAAATTTTTCTTTCTCCTCAGAAAAATCAATGCCCATTTACCTTTGAAAAGTTTCTACTGCATTCATTATTCCAAATGGCATCTTGGCATACATAAAGGTTCCCCGAGGTGTAGAGAATGAAACCTTTTCTTGATCTTCAGGGTGAACCTTTATTTGATTATACCCTAAGAACCCATTCGTTACATAAATTATTTTTTCACCAACAACCTTTTGCAAGATATGGTTCATCTTTGGAAAAAGGTAATTATCTTTCAAATAGACTTTGTTGAGATTCCTAAAGTCCACACACAATATTATTTATCCATTCTTTTTCCTAACAAGAACCAAATTAGCTACCCATTTTGAAAATCTAAGTGTAACTATGATTTTGGCATTAAATAACTTCTTTATTTCTTTCTCGATCAAAGGGAGTAAGATGAGATTTTGTCTTGCAACTTTCTACTTGAAATTTTTTTCTCTTGGTTTTACTGGAATCGTATGTTGTATAATAGAGGTATCATACTATTCTAGGCCTTCATAACTCCAGAAAAACACATCAGTATATTTCTTCATCAATTAACTATATTTTTCCTTCTCAACTACAAGCAAAATTTTTGAAATCTTTATTACATTAGGATCATCCTCTGTTCCAATGTTCTGGTCTTGAATATCATCCACATGAGGCTGCATTTTGGGATTTTTTACTACATCATTATGATCAAATAGATTCTCTAAAGGTATAAGTACCTTGCGGATAAATTTACTCTTGAGATGAATGATATCCTCACCTCCAATCATATTTTTCAAATTCTTATGTCCTTAATTTGCTTCTGCAAACTCTTCATCTTCTTGAGCATTCTCTGAATTCTGATTCTCCCTATTAAGAACTGTGTTGTAAAATATGTCTAACATCTATAAGAATCTCTTTATCTAGAAAGCATATTCAAATACTTAGAATTGTCAGGAATGGAAGGTCTGTTAACAACTTCAATTTTTTATTTTTTATTTGAATAGATAGTGATTTTGAAGTTTCCAGTAGTAGTGTCCAAATAATCAGCTATGCTATTTTGTATCCTAGGAATTATCATCACCCTGTATTCATTGGAAAATTCCAAAGCATATCCCAAACTTAATTCCTATAAGCCCTCATTCAGGGATACTTATTCTGATAGTTTCCATTAACTTGATTTATAACTGACTATCAATCTCCATAAACATCATTTATATTTTCTTTTAACTCTTTCAATGCATTTAATCCTAAAATAAAATATTCATATTCTACTACATTATTTGTGCACTCAAATGTTAGTTTAAAAGAATAAACTTGAAAATATATGTCTACAGAAATAATCTAGACACCTACTCCATCTCCCTCCTTACTTATTTACCCATCAAAATACATGGTCCAATCCCCTTCATCTCTATGTTTTTTTTTTAAGGCCTCTTGTATTCTAGTAAATTCGTTGTCTTCCTTTTGTTCAACTATTATTGGAAAGTCTCTTCAATATGAAAATCATTATAAAAAATAGAATACCCCAAATAAGTATTGATAACATATATGGGATGATTATTAGGCTTCTCTTGATGACTGTTGGGCCTGGGGAAAGCACGCAAGGAATAAGTGCAAATGAATAAATGTGCAAGAATCAAGTCACGATGCAAGCAAAAGCAAGGAAAATGGAGTACATAACGGGCATAGAAGGAATTTGCACGGGCCAAGAATGCTACACGGAAGAGGAAATTTGCACAGAATAAGTAATATGCAGAAAAGGGGAACTGCATGGAAAGGAGGATCCCGCAGGGTAAAACAATAGCACAAGTGCAGAATAATAGTTGAAAGTGACCTGAAGATCATGGGTTCTGAAGTCAGCTTAGGTCGGTGGATGCCACATGAGTGAAAACATGTTGTAAGTAAGGCCGTTAGTGCCTCATTTCAAGTCATGATCACCACAGATGTAGCCTGAGGGGTGGCTGAGTGATAGTTAATGGACTTCCTGTATGCATTCGACCTTGCATGGTCATGTAAAATAGTATAAATAGGAGGGATTCAATAGCTAGAGGGTTGGATGGTTATGATTGGCTATTACTTCTAGGTTGGTCCTTGGTTGATAATTGTTGGTTGTTGTTTACTTCTAGTTGTTTTAGAAGGGTTAGTATGGGGGAGATATCTGAGAGGGTAGAGCGAAGAGGAGAGCCCTGAGTGGTAAAGTAGTTGGAAGTCTGTAGGATGTAGTCAAGGTTGCTGCAGTAGAAGGGAAGCTCTACTAGAGAAGTGCAGATTCTAGAGGACTCGATCCAGGCCCTGTTCGGATCCATAGATGGTAGCAGTAGATTAAGAGAAATAAGAAAAAGAGAATGAGAGCAAGAAATAATCTGAACATAAAGCTATATCTAATATAGTCTACAGTTAAATGCAAGCTGAAGCCACCATATATTTGTCATGCCAGATGAAGAGCACCTTGTGGTTTTTCCCAGATGGGTTTCCATGTGAACTCTCGTGTGTATTGATGATTGAATGCGTATGGTTGGTTATGTTTTTGTTATGTTATGTTTATGATGAAAGTCTTGTCCTAGTTGAATGAATGTCATACTACCAATAGAGGTCTTAATGCATGAATAAGTTAGTATGCACTACTTCTGAGTATTGTCTTATGTCTATGGCGCAATCACTATCGTGCCTCTTTTACATTGCGCCTATCTGTTAGCTTGATTTTATATTTCGTTATGGTTAAAGTACTAAGGATGAATCCATGTCATGCCGTCATTAGCTAATAATATATATGTGCGGTGTGTGCTACAGTTTGGTGTAAATGACTCCATCCTTGTGAATTGGTCGAGCTCCTTAGCCATGCACCAAGGGGCTATAATCCCTTGACAAATCGCAGAAACATGGTTCTGGCGGTTACCCATCAAGGAGATATCTCAGGTGAGACTGTGCCTGCTTTGCGGGTGTTGCTGATGGGGCTTGATCTGTCAGGCCCATATCTCAAATGTTGGTTGGGTTGACGGGCTACACAAAACCTGGGTCGCATAGGTTAGGAAAAGTGGCCAACAACTACTTACCACATATGCCAATATTTTCTCTTTGTAGAACTTTATGTGCTCTCCAAACAATCGAATGATCACATAATACATATCCATTTGTAGGGTCCCTTTCATCTTAGAGGACCAAGACCTAGATAACAACATACCAAAATTGGGAGGAATGTCAATGACCACCACATCCATGATAATACTCTTAGCAATAATTTGGGAAAGAGTAACTACCAAGTCTTTGAGTAACCCAAAACACTTAAATTTTCTGGAATGAAAAGAGAATAAATATTTGTAAGGTATTGTAATTTCTAATCACATACTTTCAACTACCACTCTTGTAATAAGGTTATGTGAAGCCCATGAATCCAACATGGCATTGTGTAAGATCATATCATGAAAATTTAGAATCACATACAAAGGTGGCACCTCTTCTTCATTACTGTCTTCCATTCTTAGGCTAAGAATAATGGTTGGGGCATCATCATTCAACTCTAATGTATTAGGCTGGCACAGTCCATCAGTTTTGACCATTCTAGTGATTTTTTCTCTATATTCATTGTTTTTCAACAATTCATTGAAAGGAATGGAGTTTTTTATTTTTGATATTTCATTCTGCAAACTAAAGGAGGAGGCTGTTCTATCACTTTCTATTGGTATTTATTTATTTACTTTATTTTTATATTTCTTTTTTATTTTCTGGGACATTCTTTACAATGTCCTATTTTTTCTTTTCTCTATTTTGTTGACTACGAGAAGGTTGATTTGGAGCAAGCCTTCCTTTCTTTACAATTACATCTATACTTCTCAAATTTAATTTCCTCTATAGATCATTCACATCCTTCTCATATCCTCTTTGATACCATTTTGTCTCTAACTCAAAGGTATTATACTCCTTTTCCTCAGAAAACATGTCATGCTCTTCTTCTATGAGTTAAATCCCATAATACACATCATCAAAATGGTGTATCTGATCATCAATAGGATCATTTTCTTATTCTTCTTCTACATAGTTTTATGGGAAAGGAGGTATTATTTGTTGGTCTTCAACATTTCTTGGATTTCTCTTCTCTCTTTTCCTGATCTGTGAGGGAGGAGGTCTCTTAAAATTAGGATTCATGATTTGTGGTTCAGGCTAATCTCTGCTTGGAGGCCTATTGTCCAGGGTTAATCTATCCATGATACTTTCCATGGTTCTTATCATAATATCAAGTCTTGTATATGTGGAATAAGAGGTTGAGGTTTGATTTTCTTCTTTAACCCTTCTCTTATCTACCTCAACTCTTTGCTTCATTTTCCCATAAGCTATCAAATTAGCCTCCACTTCTAGAGCATATTTAAACATGGTAGGTAAATTGGCTAATTTTCTCTCCATTAACATTACAACAAAATCACTATCAAATGTATCGACATAATGCAACTTTCCATATCCTACAAGGGGTTTTATATCGGTAGGAATTGAATGATATATCCTGATAAACCTATTTGAAAATGCACGAATAGACCAAAAATTTCCTTTCTTCATATTATTGTATTGGGATAATATTTGTAGAGGATTCTTCTTATATTCCCATTTATTGGAAATCATCAAAATTTAAGATAGACCTTGTAGGAAGATCCATGAACCATTTCTTCGCCTCTCTAGATAAATTCTAAGCAAACAACCTCATCTCTGCATCATCATAATCCACCTCATCTAGGTCAATAAAATCATTAAGCCTATCAACATGTTGTTTGGATGTAAAGTTTCCCTCCCCATCAAACAATGTAATCCTTTGAGAATAGTTCTATGGAAGGTCATGCAAAACAACTGGTAAAGAAAATGGGGAAAACCTAGTAGCCATAGATCTAGGAGGGTTTTGAACAGTACTAGAAATTTGAGGATGAGGGGTTTGGATTATTAGTCGTTTCTTCTCTTCTATTTTTATAGTCCTTTGAAAGTTTTTCCAAAGAGAATCTAGGAGATATGATTTAAACCTACTTTGATCAACCGTAACCTTTTTAAAATCAGATTTCAACTTAGATTTCAAAAAAGATTGTTCCAATTTTATGTCCAAATCAAGGTCTTGTAAACTTAGAAATTCTTCTTGAGATAAATAAAATGATCATTCTAACTTAGAAGTACTTTGTTTTTTTTTCCTTTAATTTTCCTAAATAAACATTATGGATATTCCACATTATATAAAGGTTCAAAAATAGTATTACCTCTTCTATGCGCTCTTTTGGAAGCCATGATGTCATATTTAAAACCAATTTCTTGAATATTAACATGAAGTCGCCAAGGAAAAATACAACCACTTCAAATGCAAGAATTCATGTTCAACCACAAAAATTCTACTTTCTTGAAAACACAGTTGTTCTTCCCATGGTAAATTTAAACTCTCGTTCCCCAACAACACTGCCAATATGTTATCACTCAAATTTTTCCTCTGGTTGTGGAAGGATAGTCCAAGGTAACCTTATATGTCAATATTTAGGAGGAAAGTTGGATTCTTTCCTACAATAGAGGGATATCTCAATAATTATACACAAAGGAGAGATATTTCTCTCAAAGAAACAAATTTAATATTTATGATGGCTAAAATAAGTGGCTAACATTGGGCATGGAGTCAAAATCACAAGTTATATACTAGTAATAGTGCTTTGTAAAACAATTTCTTCACATAGGAAGGATAATTACTATTTTATAGTTATTTTGTTGGTTGTCTAGTGGTAAGAGGAAAAATTAACAATCCATTAACATGGGAATAAAAAAGATGAATCCAGTATTAAATTTAGAGGAAAATGTTTGTGGATGATTGAAATTAAAGAACTAGAGCATAAAAATATGAATTATGATTAAGTATACACTTATCCAAGCATGACAGATAGAAGAATGGAAAATATAACGAGAAACACATTCACAATAAGGAAAGGAAGTACATAATGCAAGAAGAAAAATATGATAATCTCTGATAAAAAGATTGCTTGGATCTGCAATTTTATTTAACATTAAGACTATATTACAAAAAATGTCTCCCTTTATCAAAGGTTCCAACCCACATTACAATACAAAATCCTTTTTTTATACATCAATATTTCTCATTGAGCTACTAACTACCTGCATTGTAAAAATAGGCATTTGTAACTTCCTTATTACATCTGTTAGCTGACTCATAACAACTAATCTTCTTAACTACTTGGAAAAAATATTAACTTATTCTAAATAATGCTTGTATTCAATATAGCTTAGTCCTTAAGATAAAATTCTTCATTTATGTAATTTGTATTTCATCTTGCCAAATTTTTCTATGGTCTTCCACTGATCTCCAAACGGAATATCCAAACTTTCCATATCCTTTGCTAACACTCTCAACTCCACATGGTCCACATAAGAAATAGGTGGTAGATGAGCACCAATTGTTATGAATGTATTTACTAACTCAAATTCCACTCCAACTTCTCAATTATAACCTTTCCAAACAAGGACTGACTCATGTCCTCAAAATTTTTATGATCTAATCTAGATCAAACCAGCAATGCATGATATTCAGATTGGGAAATAATCCTGAAAACTTCTTCCCAAAAAGATGGAAAAACTTTTTGAAATAATGACATAAATGAACCTTTAAAATTTTTCACCTAATGCAACATTATATCAATCTTAGATTGAACTATTTCAATAAGTTAATTCTTTCTTACAACTTTCTCAACTCAAGTGATTATTACAATCCTATCCTTAATTCCCATTGTTCTTAATTCCTCTTCAAACAAAGTGTTGAGGAAATTTATTTTGGTTTTGGATGTATCTACTGGTTTTCTATTCAAAGATTCTTTTACAGATGTACAATTTTTATGGTTGAATTAACCACCATTTCCTTATCCTAGATATAATTCAAATAAATCCATATCCTAGTAGCCTCTGAAATTATCATGTCCCAAAGGAGATGTCTGGAACCCTATACTAGTAGTTGTCCTAACATTCGTTTTACCAATTTGGCATGGGCCTATCCAGCAACTCCTTATTCTTATTTTCAAATAGTCTCCTCTCCTCTTCATTCTTTTTAAGTGCTTCAACCAAGTTCTAATTTTGATTTTTCAAGCCCATTATACCCTTGTCTCTCAGGATAACCTGTGACATAGCCTAAACAATGGCTTGTATTTGTAATTGTACTTGGATGTTTTGCTTGTACTGATTTATTTTTATTTTTCTCTTCTCATTCCTTCTCCAAAACCAACTGGTTCTCATTCAAGACATCTATTTTATAAATAAGGAAACCAATTTCCTTTTCCCATTTGTTTTGTTTTGCAACAAGTTGCAACAACTTAGCTTTGCAAACATTTAGATCCTGAGATAATAATTCTTTATATATTGCTAAATATGTTAATTCATAAGCATGTTTTAACTGAGTTGGAATTTTCAATTTCTTTTTTAACAATTGCATAGTGTTCTCTTTTTCAACCAAAATTTTCTGAGTTTTTTTTCCTTTGTCTACCTCACTATCCATAGCTAACACATATCCTTGAAGATTTTTAATTTGTTGTTGATGCACCTTATTCTCCACCTTTTATTACTTCAATTAGTTCTCTACCCTAGACACTATTGAGTATACCTTGGACACCTTCCAAGTAGCTTTCATTAAATAAGTATAAGTGACCTCCCATTAGAGGAAATTTGGGGTCTAAAACAAGCCTGATAAGAAAACGTGCCAACAATAAATTTTGTGAGTTGGAATTCAAGAACCAATAGAATTTCAATAAAATGAGTCAACCATAAAGGTTGAATTGACATATTTGTCATAAAAGAAAACTACTTTTATTGTTCGTATTTTCAACATATCTCCCTATGTTTTTAATCAAATTTCAAGTGGGACGGCTCATTGGATGCAGAATTTAATTCCGCATCCAATGAGTACTCACACTACATACTTTTAACAGACCCTGCTACCCCAAAAATAAGAAATACCTAAAAAAAGTGATGATGATGTCATCATCACATTTTTTCAAGTATTTCTTGTTTTTGGGGTAGCGAGGTTTGTCAAAAGTATGCAGTTTGGGTACTTGTTGGATGTGGAATTAAATTCAGCATCCAATGAGCTCTCCTACTTGGAATTTGAGTTAAAAAACAGGGATATATGTCGAAAATATGAACAAAAAAGTAGTTTTTTTTATTCTTCCACCAAAATTAATAACTATTATTTTATTATTTTAAATATTATTTTATTATTTTCCTTAGTAGGCCCATTTTAGACCTCAAATTTCCTCTAATTCCAATTTGTTTGGACAGGTGGATCTTGTCAGACACTGGGGTATCTTTAAAATTCAAGCTCATTTCAACAACTCTGTTTCTAGTAGTTGCTGTTATATTCAAAGTGTTCTTTGCATGACCTTTTACAGTAACTAATGAAACCTCTTTGATTGAAATATCTCTCACCTTATAAAATAGTTTCAAAGATTCTTTTAAGTTTTGAAGAAGTATCATTTTCTTGTTTGTATTTATCATACAAGTCACTCTTCGATTTAAATTTGTCACTAGATCCTTCTTGTATCTCTAAAAAATTGTACTCATGAACCTCAAAAGCTGGGCCTTGGACTTTTTCCTTTAATTTCTTGCTCTCAACTTCAACTAACTCTATTTATGATTCTATCCTTGGTCTCTTTGATGTCTCTGAGCTTTGTTTTTCAACATCCATGACCTTTGAATGGATTGTCTTACCTCTTATTTAATTTTTTTGGGGTTGTGTTGGAACCCCAACAAATCCCCTTTATTTGTGAAAAATAAAGGGACCCCATTAGAATTTTGTAAGTATTTTCTTTTACTTTTCCTTAATCTTATCTGACTTGCTTTGGTAGTTGGTTTCTATGCTTTTCTTTCTTTGATCTTCCGTTTTTTGCATTGTTAGTTCTTTGGCTTGGATTTTATTACATGAGGATTGGGAAATTTGGATGATCTTGGTTCTTTGGTTTTGTAGTCTCACGATTACTTCATGATGCTTCTATGTCCTTATTTGAGGATATTCATGGTACTTATCTCATTTTGACTTAATTAAATTATCTTAATTCTTCTATAGTCTTTCCAAACTTTTAGATTCTTAAATGTGTCAACGAATAACTGTATACTTTGATGGACTTTAATAATTCAATTAAGTACTTATTTTTATACTTTCAATCATTGTCCTACAAATTTTCATTTTACATGAATAGAATCTTAAACTTGGTTTCAATTTTGAAAGGATCATTGAATTTTACTAGCCTTAAATTTTTGATAAAAACTTGTCCTTTTGTGAAATGCTATAGTTATTAGGACAAAGTTTAAATAATTTACTTGAGGCTTATTTCATAATTCTATCATACCCTAGAGGATATGTTTAGAAAGTATGGGAGGAGTCAACGATTCCAATTCATGAAGTGAAGTACTATTTTTCACAAAAAATAATTATTTCTCCTTGTTGATAAACAAATTTTGAATCCTATTTAGATGGCTTATTAGTATCTATATCTATGGAAGTATTTAATTTCTTCTGGTCATCTAATTCTAATCTAAAAGTAATATAGTGTTCATACAATATATTTTGAAATAAATAATTGTTATTATTGTCTATTTATATTTAATATACTTTTAAAAGGCAATATTAATGACTTATTTATATAAGTGACTTTCATATATGATAAATACAAGACACTATTTACAATATTTTTCATTGAAGAAAATTGATGCACGTTTTAAGTTTATTTTTTATGAGGATACATATCAAATGATTTAGAAGACAGATTTGTCAAAAAAAATTATTCTAATTACATTTAACTACTTGTCAGAAATGTTTGACAGGAAGATAGCATAAAGAAAAGGGCCAGTTCATCAAACTAACTAGACTACAAAAATGGAGAATCACATACCTGTAGAAGACATGTTTTTGTGTGCACGATTGTGAGAAAACCGTGAGTAATAAGCTCAAACAGTTGAAAACCCACTTCAAAAATGGGCCTATTGACCTTTTCTAAAGTGTTGTTTCTCAAAATAATGCATGAGCTATGAGATATTTGAGCCTATTTGAGCCTTATTTTTCCAGATGTCCAGCTGTAAGATCCATTTTTTGAGTTTGTTATGAGCCTTCTCTCTATTTAAACATAAAGAATTAAACTTGTGCGGGAGGCGGGGAGGGGGGGGTGAAGGGGGGAGGTATCCAAAGATATTAATATGAATGTATTCTCTTCTGAAATCATTTCTTTTCTGTAAAATTTTCTTCAGAAAGAGTTGAGGAGATGCTGCCAGGGGGGAGCGCTGGGAGAATTGGAGGAAATTTTCATCCAAAAATTTATGTTTTTTCTTCTCTTGAGATTCAAAGATGGAATTAATAGAATAATTGGAGTGGGTTGTGATCAATATTATTTTTTAGTAACGTATTCCTGTCACAACCTCTTCAATCTAGTTTGATAATTTATTTTCCAATATATATAAAAACTCCAGTTTATATCTGTTATATCTACATTTTTGGCATATGTGTACTGTGCCATTGTATGCTAATATCATCTTCATTATTCCTTAAATTGTATGTTATTCTTGAATATGTTTAATTGATCACATGAGTGTTTTATGATAAACTGTTGTTATTATTTTAATTGTTCATGTTGTCAAAAGATACACATTGTTTAAATAACAATGATTGACTTTACATTGTCATTGTGATTCAAATAGTATTTATCTTAGTTTAGGTTTTAAGGAAACATTAATATTAACCATGCTCACGCGTAGGATAAGATAGAAGTAGATTGGTTAAATTGTAGTTCTAATTTAGAAGTTTAGTTTTATTTCATGAAGGGAAAGCTACAATTTAACAGGTTCTAAATCTGTGTGATTTAGCAGTTGCTAAATATGTGTATTTACAATTATTTAAATTTGTATTATAGTTAGTTATCTTTCATTTATTAAAAATTTTGTGATAAAATATTTTAAAAACCAAAACAGGAACTCTCCTTAAGAGAGAAAAATACATATTAGACATAAACAGTTAATTTTCATTTAATAGTTGTTAAATAGGAATTTTATTTTAGATAGATTAATATAGTTTGTAGGTAAGTAATTATTTTTAGTTTAGTTGTTTTAATTAGGATTTAGTTTGAATTTTATTAATTAGTTTAGGATATAATTTTTCTATGTTAAATTGATAGGACTCTCCTTAAGAGAGTGAAAACTTAGATGGTAGCAAGACCATAACCTGTGAGAATCAACTAATACAAACAAAATCAAAGCTGCAATAAGCGACTTGTGTGGGATGATTCTCATTAGTTGGTATCATTCAAAAAAACTGGCCAATAAATGGCGCTAGAAGGAGGGCAATGAGGTAAAAAAATGGTTTTTGTTTTTTATCCTTTTATTATTTATTCATTAACCATTTATCCTCTAGCTCTTATATTTCAGTATTTTATATCTTATTCTTCTATGTTGTCATACAAGCATAATAGGGTTAGTTAGATGGTAAGATAACCAATTTGATTCAGTTTTAAATTGTATTTTATTAATTATGGCTCATTACCATATCTCAGCATGGGAGTCCAGCATGACATTGACTCTGCATGGACCATTGCATGAGCTCCCACGAAAGGAAGTTACTTTCTTACAAGAGTTTGATGGTGAAGGAAATATAACAACTCTTGAACATGTTAGAAAATATGAGTTTGTCTTATGTTTACTTGATATTCAATATGAATAGGTTGTATGCAGGCCTTTCCCCTTCACTTTTGAAGGTAAGGTATGAGACAGGTACTTTGTTCTTCCTATTAACACTATTCATGGTTGGTCTGATTTTAAAAGAATTCTTCAAAATGCTTATGATATTTATAATATGACTGATATATATATTGAGTTGGATGAAATACAGGTCAAAGAAGGTGAATCTATATGTGATTTCAACACATGCTTCAAACAGGTTTATCATCGACTCAAAGACAAACAAAATCCTTCAGGTGATATTCTATGAATGGTATTTACGTTCTTTAGCCAAATATTTAGCTATGTTTGTCTTGTAAAAATATATAAAATATTTTTATAGAACATGTGAGAATGCAAAATATTTAGAGAAATATTTTAAGAGGTGTTCCTTAGATCCTTTTTATTCTTTATTTTCGGTAATGATGATAATGAAAATAATGATGAAGAAGATAATGAATATGAGATTTATAGGATGAAAGATCAAATTAATATTTTTCATAATGAATTTCTATCTTTGCATAATAAAAAACGTAAATCAATCATGCATAATGAAGAAAAAGTTGCAGCTATATACACAACATTAATAGGTTCACAAGAAAACCAAAACCTAGTTGTAAATTTATGACATCTTGATTATAATTATCCTCCATCTGAAATCGAATATGAAGAATGCCTTACTTCCAACTCTCATATTTTTGAATCGACATCTCAAACCCCTAAAGAATATCATAATTCAAGATTGTTTTATTTATTAGTTAAAAAAAATACATCATATAATCACCTTGATCAACCTTGTCATGAATCTAAAATTGATTTACAAACTAGTGACTTTGCTCTAGATACCAATAACCTTATGAAGGAATCAAGTTCCTTTCATAGTTTACCATTTGCTAGAGTTGATAATTGTTTAGAATCTGTCTCTCTTGATCATAAATATTTATCTGGTATGAATTACAAGTATGAATTTTATATTGAAATTTCAACATTTAGGAGAGAGATAGCTCTAAATTCAATAGATAAATCTGATCATAATATTTCAATATCAAACCAATTTTGGAGTTGTCCTCAATGTAACTCTTCAACTTCAAACCATAGTTATTTTTCATATGATTGTGTGAGTAATGACAACTTATTGAATAATTATAGAACTACAATCCCATAATTTACAACAACACAACCTTAATAGTGATAATATTCTCACCATATAGCAATGTTTAGAAGATGGTGAGGGGATATTTTTGGGAAATGGTTTCTCTTCTGAGCTAGAATATTTCTATAATTACCCAATTTTCTCACAATAATTTTATACAGAACAAAGTTTTCATGAATGTTCATTTCCTTCCATTTTTGAAGATATAATAAGTACTCTTGATGATGAATTAGCTGAAATTGTTTATCAAATTGGTGATGTTTATAAAATATGTATTTGTTTACAAGAAAATATTCATGATGAAAATATTACACATATTAAAGGAATCAGAACAAATTCCATATTCACTTTTTGTAAATCCAAAATTTAGACATAGATTGTAAAAAATATAAACTTTTACCATACAAATGTCCTTGTCTTATACCTTATCCATATTTCACAACTGAAGAAGGGATTGTAGTAAGAAATAATTCTAGGGATGATTATTCGTTCACTATAAATTTATCTCAACATGTAAATATTGAGCATTGTACATATCATGATCCAATAGAATCTTGGTTGGAGGACTCATTACATGCAAGATTTCATGTTCATAATGGTCCTCTCATCTCGCATTGTTTAGATATAGATATTCATAGTTCTAATCTTTTTCTTTTATTTTATCATTCTTATTTCTAATTCACGATGTGCATATATCCACGGATTTGAGGTTACTTGGTTGGCTTCATTGGTTGTTTAATTTTACTTGATATTTTGTATATATGTGATTTAGTTTAGAATTAGTATAGTTAGTGAATTAGTTAATTTACTTTTGGTTTCAATAAATCAGTGATCAATAATTTAGATGAAAGGTGAACCAATATCAAAAATATGTTCAAAGATAATTTTCTTTTCATTCTTGGTCATACTATTTTCTTAAAACATTTCTTATTTGTCTAACCTTTAATATGAAATGTTTAATTTAACATGATGACACAAGAATATATTTTTTAATTCTTCTTATGATTTCATTCTTTGACATGGAATAAAATGGATCACTACTCTTCAAATGGATTTCATCACTATACATCTTAGGATTTAGTTTTTTTGACCTTTTGTAAATAGTGCTCAATAAAGGATATGATTTATTCAAACTTATTATCCATTAATTAAATGAATTTTATCATAATCCGAAGTAAAGGAGAAACTTTTAAATAACTGACTGGTTTTTCAATATTCAAAGATTGTTCAAACTTGACATCAATGATGAGCTTATGATGCTTCTTATGGAAATTATCATGACTATTTCATTATATCCATTTTTGACATACATATTAACATCTTCTATTTTTATTTCCATTGATATTGACCCTTTTACTAAAATATTAATCTTCTGTATCATTATATTGTGGTCAAAATTAATATTAGGAGATTTGTCGTCATTCTTTACACATGTCATGATTTTTTGATTTTTACATTATTTCGTATAGCTCATCTCATAGAATATGACCATGTCTTGATTTTTGAAATTTGAGTGCATTTACCTTCTTCGATTATTGCCTAAAGTTTCGATAAATATTAAAATTTGTGCTTATCATTGGCCATCTTTGTGAATACTTAATTCCTCTTTTCTTTTGGATTGTAATACATAACTGTTGGAGCAGGGTCCCGCAGATACAGAAGAAGCTGCCAGTTTAGAGGACAGACAATTTTGGCGGAGAGAAGATAAGATAGAGCTATGACGCCGTAGCACGTTTCCAGCTGCAGAGCAGAGCCGGAAACCATGACTTTTAAGATAGAAAAGTCAAGAGAGGAAACGGTACCTGAGTAGCCGAGAAGAGAGAGCTCACCCACTGCATTGAAGGCAGCGGTGGAAAACAGGAGGGCTCAGCAACCCTCATAAAGGAGAAGGAGCAATGAGGCTGAAGCATTGAAGATGAAGGACAGAAAAGCGAAGCGGTGCATAGTACCCATGATCAGTACCGGGAAGCATGGAAGACTGCAGAGAGCTGTGGTGTGACGGAAAGCGACTACCTCAAGTACAGATATGGCTGGCTATCACTACTTAGGGTTTTGGGTTACTGTTGGGACAGGCCCACAGTGTTATAATGGAAAAACCTTTGGGCTGCCCATAAAAGGATATACTTTGTATTGTAAAAGGGTTGGTCAGTGGTTGGTCTGTTTGTTTTGTTAGTTGTTTTCTTGTAGATTATTAGACTGTTGTAAAAGCCTAGCTCTGGTTCTATTATTAGCGGTAGAAATCTTACTATAACCATTAGCTGGATTATAGAGCATGCATGTAACGACCCACAGGGATCGACAGAGAGGGAAGAGTATATTGTAGGAGAGCAATATAGAGAAGAAAAGAGATCTAAGAGAGAAGATCTTGAGCTGCATATGCGGTGCAGTAGAACTGTGTTTTACNCGAGCAACACTAAGTGCGCTAAACCGTGGAGGTAGGATATCATAGAGAGGTGATACCGCACCGGTAGAGGAGCTGCGGTGCGTGATACCGCAGGTTGAGGACTTAGCATTGGGCAGGAGCTGCGTGTTGCACGGTGCGCGGCGATGCGATAAGGCCGGAGATATCGCAAGTCAGGGAAAGTGCGCGACGTAGAAAGGGACCGCACGGCGGTATAAGGGAATATCTCGCGGCTAGAAGAGATGCGAGATGAGGAGATCGTGCAACGCGAGCAGAAGGTCGCGTGACACACAGAGAAAGAGACCTCGCAGCTAGGAGAGCTGTGAGTCGCAAGTAGGATTGCAACAGAACCTGGTCCAAGACACTTGAGTCCTTGGCCAACCCATTAGAATCACTTCGGGTGAGACTTCAGGCCACGTTTGTGGTCTGTCGCCGAAAGGGCTAGTGATCTAGGGGTGTTGTTGGTTGATTATAGTAAACCTGGGTCTGCCCATGACAACCAACAATACCTTTTGGTTGAGATTTGTATTTGATTAGGTCCTAAATTGTCTATAATTTTTTGAGTATTTTGGTTCAATTAGTGGTTTTTATTTCACATTTTTAAATCTATTTGGTTGATTGGTTTTCAGTAGTCAATTTGAGATTTTAAGCTTTCTGATTTTCTGCTTTGTTTTTAGAAAGAAGGAATTTGTATATAAATAAACCCTTGCAGTTGAATTTCAGTTTGTTCATTTATTTTGAGTAACTTTGATATAGTCTAGTATTTCAATTTGCTTAGACTAATCAGATCTTCTTAAATTTGGAATGAAGTTGTTATAGTATTATAGTATTATAGTATTTGTAAGTATTATTAGGATTAACCATCTATGATCTGTTTCTTTCTGATAGTAAATATAGATGGTTAGTTACCTTTTCAAAACCTTGTACTTGGAAAATCCTAATCAATCTGAATTATCAGTTATCTTTAAGCTTATTTACAATTTGGGAAGTTTCTTGATCTGTTCCATTCATAAATTTCGAATGTTATAAAATTGGGAACGGTAATTCTCAGTAATGAGACAGTCTGATCAGGATCATGAGCATCACCGATAAGACATTACCAAAAATATGGTAGTGGCTCTTGGTTGTTTGATCAAGAGATAGGGGGTCTCAGTAATGAGCTAGTTGATTCTTTTTCTGGTGAATTTTTTGTGAGTGATGTTGTCTTTTGGTTACCAAGTTAGGACAATAATTCCTTATTTTATAGAGAATAATAATAATAAAATGATGAAAAATGGATGATTTCAATAATGGGAACAAGTTCTATAAATTTTTCACAGAAGTAAATAGCTACGTATTTATACTGATCGTTTGGATTATCTTTAATTTTTTAGTACTTAGTTTTGACAGGGTAATATTTTGTCTCATATTCAAACAATAATCTTTATTAATAGTAGAAATGATAATTTTGAAAGTGTTTGTATATATGAGAATCATTAGACACTGGTTTTTATTAGATTGAGGTTTTTTATTTCTCCTAGCAAATATTAAGACTATATATTATTCAATTGTTTGAATAAATATGAACATAGATAATTGGTTCTCCCATGTATGTCACCATTTGTTGGCACCCCAACAATTTCCATTTATTTGTGCAAAATAAAGGGACCACCCATTAGAATTTTGTAAGTATTTTCTTTTAGTTTTCCTTCATATTATCTTACTTTCTTTGGTAGGTGGTTTCTATGCTTTTCTTTCTTTGATCTTTTGTTCTTTGCATTGTTAGTTCTTTGGATTGGATTTTATTACATGAGGATTGGGTGATTTGGATGATATTGTAGTCTCATGATTACTTAATGATGCTTCCATGTCCTTATTTGAGGTTATTCATGGTACTTATTTGATTTTGACTTAATGAAATTATCTTAATCCTTCTATAGGCTCACCAAACTTTTTGATTCTTAAATGTATCAACGAATAATTGTATACTTTGATGGATTTTAATAATTCAATAAGTACTCAATTTTGTGCTTTCAATCCTCATCTTACCAATTTTCATTTTAAAAAAATAGAACCTTAAACTTGGTTTCAATTTTGAAACGATCATTGAATTTTACTAGCCTTAAATGTTTTATAAAAACTTGTCCTTTTGTGAAATTCTATAATTATTAGGACAAAGTTTAAATAATTTACATAAGGCTGATTTTATAATTCTATCATATCCTAGAGGGTGTGTTTGGAAACTATGGCAGGAGTCAATGATTCCCATTCATGAAGTGAAGTATTGTTTTTCACAAAGAATAATTAGGTATCCTTGTTGATAAACAAATTTTGAATCCGATTTAGATGGCTTATTAATATGTGTGTGTGTGTGTGTGGAAGTATTTAATTTCTTCCACTCATCTAATTTTGATCTAAAAGTAATATAGCGTTCATACAAAATATTTTGAAATCAATGATTATTATTATTGACTATTTATATCTAATATACTTTTAAAAGACAATATTAATGACTTATTTATATAATTGACTTTCATATATGATAAATAAAAGACACTATTTACAATAGTTTTCATTGAAGAAAACTCATGCATGGTTTAAGTTTATTTTTTTATGAGGATACATATAAAAATGATTTACAAGAGATATTTGCCAAAATAATTTATCATAATTCTAATTAAATACCTGTCACAAATTTTTGACAGGAAGATAGCATAAAGAAAAGGGCCAGTTCATCAAACTAACCAGACTACAAAAATAGAGAATCACATACCTGTAGAAGACATGTTTTTGCATGGACAATTGTGACCAAGCCGTGAGGAATTAGCTCAAACGATTGAAACCCCACTTCACAAATGGGCCTATTTACCTTTTAACATGAGTCATTTCCCCAAAACATGCATGAGATGTGAGATATTCATGCCTATTTGAGCTGGATTTTCCAAAAATTCGCCCGACGTCCAGTTGTAAGATCTGTTTTTTAGAGTTTGTTATGAGCCTTCTCTCTATTTAAACAGAAGGAATTCAACTTGTGGTGGAGGGGGGGATTCTTTGTATTATATTCTAAAATCATTTAATTTCTATAAACTTTGCTTTGGAAAGAGTTGAGGAGATGCTACGAGGGGGGAGCACTGGGAGAATTGGAGGGAATTTTTTTCCCAAAATTTTTGTTTTTGTTTCTCTTGAGATTCAAGGATGGATGTAATAGAAGCATGGGAGTGGGTTGTGATCAGTATTATTGTTTATTAATAGACTCATGTCACAACCTATTCAATCTGATTTGATAATTTATTTTCCAATATATATAAAACCTCTTGTTTATATCTGCTATATCTACATTTTTGGAAGATGTATACTGTGTGATTGTATGATAATATCATCTTCATTTTCCTTGAATTGTATGTTATTCTTAAATATGTTCACTTGATCACATGATTATTTTAATGATAAATTGTTGTTATTATTTTAATTATTCATGTTATCAAAAGACACGTTGTTTAAATGAGTATGTTTGAATTTAGATTGTCATTCTGATTCAAATAGTATTTATCTTAATTCAAGTTTTAAGGTAACATGAATATTAACCATGCTCCTATGCAGGATAGGATAGAAGTAGATTAGTTAAATTTTAGTTTTATTTCATGAATGGAAAGATACAATTTAACAGTTGTTGAATCTGTGTGATTTAGCAGCTGCTAAATCTATGTATTTACAATTATTGAAATTTTTATTATAGTTATTTATCTTTCATCTATTAAGAAGTTTGTGATAAAATGTTTTAAAAAACAAAACAGAGACTCTTCTTAAGAGAGAAAAATACATATTAGACATAAACAGTTAATTTTCATTTAGTAGTTGTTAGATAGAAATTTTATTGTATATAGATTAATATAGTTTGTAGATAATTAATTAGTTTTAGTTTAGATGCTTTAATTAGGATTTAATTTAGCTTTTATTAATTAGTTTAGGATATACTTTTTCTAAGCTAAATTTATAGGACTCTCCATAAGAGAGTGAAAAATTAGATGGTAGCAGGAACATAAACCACGAGAATCAACTAATCCAAACACACCAAAAGATGCAGTAAGCGATTTGTGTGGGATGATTTTCCCTAGTTGGATTCATTCATAAAATATGGCCAACAGGTTGGAATTATCACTATTGTTGATTTTACTATAATAGATGGATTTACCTGTACTTGTTTTGTGTCTTCCACATCTGACTGAAAATACATCCAATTATCCCTTTCAGCTAATCCCTCCAGTTCTCGGTGTTCAAAATCTTTATTTTTATTTATTTTCCTCCTCTTTGAAATGATATGGTGTAGATCATAATTAACTTGAGTAGACTTACCAAAATTCATTTCCTATAGAATACCTTCAATAACAAGGAGTGAATCCTTATTCTTGGTGATGAATGGGCCCACTTTCAGACAAAAAATAATTTCATAAGCCTTTCTGAAATTTATAAATGATCATTTTATACAGCCATCTTTTGCCTTATGAAATCCAAGGAAAACATTCTGGGTGTTAGGAATGCTGGTAAAATGTATGGTTCATAGACAAAACCATAGACTCTAATTATAGTGTTCCCCTTCTACAAAAACAAATCCCCCACCTTTTTGTCAGGAGAAAACTGCAACATCTCCTCCATTTCTAGAAAAACTCTAGGCATATTACTTTGAAACATCACCCTATATATCTATGTCATTATAAGGTTCATGTAATTGAAGATATTATTGTTGATTTCTACAATAAGCAACATTTCTAGAAATTGTAGGTTCTCTTCGTTTAAGAACAAAATCATCCTAACCAAGTAGGAATGGAATCTGAGATGCCCAGTTGTTTGCAAATTCACCAGTTGAGAGAAAATATTCTCATCCATAAATTCATCATACCTGAGACAAGGTAATTGACTATATTGTGACTCTGGTTGACTCATACTCATTTTAAATAACAGACTCAACAATAACTCTGGGAGAAACCTATCTATATCTAGACCCAAAAACTTACTCAACATGGAAATAACAAGTCGAGATTCTTCGTTAAACAGGATAAAATCAAGGAGAAATGATTGATCTATAAGAGACACATTGGATATAAGGTTTTTAGAGTGGAAAAACTGTTTCTCTTGATAGTGTCCTATCTAAACTATCCAATTAGGTTTTCTTCAATAAAATTTTCCTTGTTCGAGGTAAACGATGGTGGAACATTAAGGTAATTTCATATAACCAAGGCATTAATGGGGAAACGTATCCTAGACCTAGTACAGTCCATTATTATGCTTTCAGACATAGAATAGTTTGAATCACATCGGGATACAAAGTCCAAGAATTTTAGGGTTTAGTCGAGGTAAAATGATGAAACTGTGACTGGTAGACACCTTGAAGGTTACTTCCCTGGTCTTTAAAGGCCTACAGCTTAGTTTTTAGTTCATAAATTTGATTGAAAGACAATATGGTGTCAAATACATCCTCATTTATGTCTTCAAATACCTCATCAAATTTTTAAAATTCCTGGACCTGTGCTTCTACTTCCCCTCCGCCATCCACTTTTAAATACAAATTGGCGGGTTAAAATATGGCCTACCTGGATGATGGTTCCTAGAAAGGTATTCATCCAACTTGGATTCCATGATGCACATACACATTCTTCTCAATAGCATAAAATATAAATAACCATGAACACATTCCTTTCTCGCTTTATAGTATTCATCTTTTGCGGTTTCGATATCGGGAGGACCGGTTTTCTCCTACCGCCTTTCACCCAAGGGAATGATTTTCCACCATCCATGTGGAAAGGGGTAAAAATTCCACTAGGATGGGATCCATCTTACTCCCATGCATGTTAAAAGTGTAGAATCGACCTTCACCCTAGATCGAATCATCCATTCATTGTGAGTCGTATATTATGTTTTCCCTTTAACCCTTACCTTTCACTCTTCACCGATCACTTTCCCTTCTTTTAGATGCGTAACTTTTCCTAGTGAATTCCATATCCACCAGAGATCTTATTTATCCTTTATCTCTAGTGCATATGGAACTCCTTCACCCTAGATCTAATCATCCATTCATTGTGAGTCGTATATTATGTCTTCCCTTTAACCCTTACCTCTCACTCTTCACCGATCACTTTCCCTTATTGTGGATGCGTAACTTTTCCTAGTGAATTCCATATCCACCATAGATCTTCATTGTGAGTCGTATATTATGTCTGCCCTTTAATCCTTACCTTTCACTCTTCACCGATCACTTTCCCTTCTTTTGGATGCGTAACTTTTCCTAGTGAATTCCATATCCACCAGAGATCTTCTTTATCATTTATCTCCACCATCGATCAAATATTACCGTTAACCCTCTCTACCGATGATTTCTCCAAACTTAAACTTATTTATCTCCCAAACAATTTCTTCCAGCAAATCTGACCTCCACCATTGATCTATCAGCTACTCCAATATTAACCGTTGAACTTTTCATGATATACCATAAGCATGTGTTCCTTATTAATTAGTTACTTTAAATATTTAACCTATGGTTTTATGGACAAATAAAAACCATGGTCTCTACTTTAGCACCCATTTCATCCCCCCTCGGTCATATTACCAAATTTTTCATATACAAGATCCTAATTTCTCCTTAAGCATTTTATTATCACTTGTAAAACAAAATAGTTCTAACAAATGGCTCCACCTTGGGATTTTATCCTCCCTATGTGGTAGAAAAGAACTTGCAAACTAGTTCCCAAAACATTATCCTCTATACAAATTATTTATCGCCAACAATAGAAATTGTGACTCTTTTCTCTTTCTTTTATTTTATGTACATAAAATTAAAGAAATGGCAAACCTAAAGATCTTAGGGACTTCAATTGCAGCTTCAAATCCTTCAACCTGTCATCTATACTCAATATTCAATCAAAAAATATATATACAACTAGTGTAAAAAATGCTTCATCTTCATGACAAATAATGTTTCAGAAATCTTCCAGTAACAAAGCCTCCTTTAAGTTCAACCTCATCTTGATTTTGTAGAAGGAAAAGATTATCTCCCCTATATGCAACAATGATGTATGGACCCTTCCATAGATGATACAAATTTCCATGTCTGTCCTCCTTTCTTGCATGCCACTTTAAAACACAATCATCAACCTATAACTAATCTTCTTTTACCCTTATGTCAAAATTATTCTTCATATTTTCTTGACGGAACGGTACCTTGTCATAAGCTTTCTCTCTCAACTCATTCAACTCAATTATCTTATTTATCCTCCTTTGCATATGATTGGGTTCTTCATCCTACTCTTATAACAACTTGATCAATGCTAAACCCAAGGATACTATAAAGATCACTTCTACTCCATATACCAACTGAAATGGTGATATATCAATGGCCCTCTTGGTTCTTATCCTATATTCCCATAAATCATACTTTAACTTGGTGTTCCATGCTCTTTTGTTTTATTCCAGTAGTTTCTTTATTATTCTTCCTAAAATTTTATTTGATGATTCAACAAGGCCATTTCCCTGAGGGTAGTATGATGTAGAATGATTTAGGATTATGTGGTACTTTTGGTAGAAATTGATTAATTTCTTTGATTTGAAATCCCATGCATTTTTAGTTACAAGTATTCTAGCACACCTAAATCTAGATAGAAGATATTATTCTCCAATAATTGAATGATAACAACATCGTTGTCTCTCCAATTTGGTATTGCTTCAATCCATTTAGTCAAATAATCAGTAGTAATTATGATCCACTTATGGTGACTAGATTAATTTGGATTTATCTCACCCATAAAATCCAAGTCCCCTTGCTGAAATGGTTCTTCTACGAAATTGGGTTGAGAGGTAAAGGCATCAATTTTCTTTTACCATAAAAAAATTGGCATTCATGACAAGCTGTAATCTCTTTATACTCATTAGTAAGCATTGCGGGGTAGTAAAAAAATGATTTCCTTCTTAAGTTAATTTTATTATCACTTTCATAAATCATCTCATTCCCCCCTTCTACAGTTGGAAACATCAGTTGTTTTGGTGGTGTAGGATTGTCGAACAGTAGGTGAAATGGTTACACCCAAAATAGAGAGCAGAGAGACTGGAGACTACTTGATGACTCTTCTGAGGATTTGTCACAAGCTCTCAGCATGGTGGAAGTTAAATTTACAGATTAAAATAGTGCGGGACGAGCTATGTTGGGAGAATTACTCAGAAAATGGATAATTCCCAAACACCATCTTTAGCCAACTCTTTAATATTTCCTTGTATACTACCAAGAATCAAGTTAAACTCAAACGTTCTTGGAAACCCATTACACAAGAACAAAATTGTGTGCCAATAGAAGAACAATGACTCCAAAAGGTAAACAGTGCACAATTTGCTTGATCTTCAATATTTTTCGGCATGTGTCTTACTGATGTGCTCTAGGAAAGAATTTATTGTATCTTATTTCTTTTTAAAAATCGATGAAATATTTTATCATGGTATCTTTGGAAACCATTTTGATTGATTGGATTTCACACAACCCGGCCCAGCATCATTTTCACTTCAATTAAGTAAATATACTTTTATGTCTCCTTCTACTAAAATATCCTTTATACTAGGGCTTGGAACAAAAAGCCCCCTATTGTTATCTCGACAACCTATCTTGCTTACAAACTATTTCCTCCAAAACAATGACAAATAGTTTTAGGATTTATAATTCTCCCTTGTCTAGATATAGTCTATTATATAATTTTCCTAACTTATGAGCCATTTACTTGATATCAGGTCCACTAGTCCCATTGGGTCCACTTGGGCCATTGGTGCCACTAGTACCAGCCACTATGGTGTGGAGAACACATATAGAGGTTAAATGACACTTATTGTGTCACATGCCCCAATTTGAAAAAATAATTTAATGTTATTTAAGGAACATTGTGTTATATTTTATGCTAAGTTTGTAATTGATGACCAAGTGGGGTCAAGAATAATTAATGTAATTCAGCATATTTTATTTATAAATAAATAAATGATGATACAACATCTTAGGGAAGCTATTAAAAGAGTGTTAACTGGTCACTTGATGGAGGAGACTAGGTGGAGAGTACACTAACAAGTGGCAGCATCCTCAAACTACTTCCAACTATTGAAAGTGGCAACTTCCCTATATTTGTGGTCATGATTCCCCAAGAAAGTGGAATTGGAGTACGTGGCTCATAAAATCAAAACTGACCCAGAAGACCTAGGCATTTCTATAAAATTTCCCATTGAAGATAGCTAAGGCTGCTCATTCTTAGAAGTGATCATTCAGAGTGAATGAATTTGCTCATGAGAAATTCAATGGAGGGGATTACTAAAGTGATTTTGAGGGGTTAACTACTAAGACTGAACTTATTGCAGCTATTAGGATGATGTTCTTACTTATGTGACAAGATTTGGATTATTGAGGTAATTGGACTAGTCAAGTGACAGGAGGTCTTAAGGACATATCCTTCACCCAGTACTCTACCAGGAGGACTAGGAAACAAGCTCGGGGGTCCTAAGGAAGTGCAGTATAAGATTTCTCCAGGATTTGGTTGGGAGGAACAACATCCTTAAGCTATTGTCACCTCATCATTGACGGGTTCTAATTGTTTCATGTTATTATATTTATTTACTATCTTCAATAAAATGTTTACTAGTTTTCAAATACAAGCATGTTAGTATTTTATTAGGGTTTATGAAGAAAAGAGTAACTATGTATTGATGGACTTAGTAATTGACAGATTATGTTAGAAATAGTAGTAAATATGCTAAATGAGAAATAAATAGAAATAGATTTCCATACTGTATTTTTCCATGCCTGGCTTAGGAAGTACTCTAGTACAGCTGGGTGTTTAGGTAGATATGATGATTCTTATTTAACCTTGAATGAGAAATGTAACTAAATTCTGCTATAGTTTGCTTATGATTTTATTTTGTAAGAAATAGTAAACACTTTATCTATGGAATGTATTTACTTCAAACAAGAACTGAACATAGGTATTTAAAGATATTTAGTAACCATACTACGTATAGAACTATTTGAATACTATTATTCTTTTTAAATACAATAGATACAGTTTAACAAATAAACATAGGAATAGTAAATAGACTATCACTTAGGGTTTAGGTTAAGATAATTTTCAATAACATGTTATAATAATTTATTTCCAGACAATATGTGTCTCTGTATTAAGACATAAGTTTCTACTGTAACCTCAAGACAACTACCTAGGTTATTGAAAGATAAACTTAAACCTATTATCAAGCTTTCAGTATTTACCCTAAATCTTCCTTTTTAAGAATTAAAATAGCTGTAAAAATAATTGAGGGAAAATAATAAAACAGAGATAAGAATTTTCCATGTAAAATTTATTCTTTCACTGAAAGGTAGGGTATACTTGAAAATTAACCCTTAAGAGCCAAACAGAGTATAATAGTACTCTTAAAACAGTAAAAAATTCCATAATTACATTGCACTATAAATCCTTTCACTTACACGATAATAATTAAAATAGTACTATAACCATTTATTAAAAACAAAATCAAATAGGAAGAAAATGGCTTCTTTCCTTTAGAATTACAGGTCAAGACTTAGGACTGTCCAAGTATTAGATAAAAAAATTAGTATATATTGAAAAATAACCATACATTACTGATAGGTAAAAACCCTTAATCCATTTACAAATATGGACTTATTAACAATATTTTCTTTTCCTTTAAAAATCTTTTTTAAAAACTAAAAATTAACTAGACAGAGATCGACATCCTCGTAGGGATTAGAGCTAAGCTCTATCAAAAGAAGTAAAATAAGTTATATTGTTCAGGCTATAAAGGATTATACTTAAAAACTAATTATCATGACTACTATAATCCTTCATCCTCCCTAAAAAAATTACCCTCTAAGGCTTTCAAACTCATTCAGAATGAAGCAAGCAAAAACAACAAGATAACAATTAAACCGAGGTTGCACCTTTTTCAACCACAAATAATTTAACTTCCAACCACCACAATAAATTATAGGAAGAAACCCTTGTTTGCAACCAGGGCTTTCCAATTGAATGCTCAAGTGGAACGTTGAAGGAGAAGCTTGTTTCCACCTACAGCGCCGGGAGAAGGACCTACAAGTTTACAAACCTGATCATTACAAACCCTTCTTAACATTTGTAAAACCATTTTATAAAAACTAGCCTAAAAATGAAATGAGAGTAAGTTTTTACATGTTAAATTTTTAGGATGAATATGAGGTAAAACATACACCTTATATCGTGTTAGAATCGTGCCAGAAGACAAGAATACACTGAGTCACCACTGTAAAGGAAAATAAGAAAATCAACTCAACCAGATGATAAATACTTTCACTCAAGCTTTGTCAGTTTGCAAGCTCAAGACAAACACAGTCCTCAAGTCCTGAAGAAAAACCAGTATCTACAATCGCTGTAAACTACTTCAACCATTAAAAACAAAAAACCACTCACGACCTCTCTCAAGACAGTCACAACGTTCGAATGTAAGCAATTTGTCAAACTTGAAGGTGGTTACAGGTCTCATATGGCCACGAGCTCTCATCTCGGCCAACAAGATGGAGGAACTCTCACTCTACAAAACAAATGAGTAGGGTTTTGGAGTTATAATTCAACCCTTGTGTGGATAAAACCATCCCATGTGTCCTTCAAAATATTTCCTCTAGCATGGGTAGAGTTCCATAGTCAGCGCTGCAACAAAATGATTTACAATCAAGAAACGATCATTACAAACTTTACATTATATAATTTCCCATAATTTGATATAAACCATGGTGTATCAATACTTAATGGATCGACTATAGGTTATAACATGAACACTTTTTGTTTATTCTAGAGATTCCTTTGATAATAAATCAAATGTAGATAGTTATGTTTTAGCTAGGGTTGATGGAAATAGTAAGAAGAACATGTGTAACTTATAACCATAGTAAGAAGAAGAGCCATGGACTATTGGAACTTAGCCTTGAGTTATTTCTGAAGGAGTGTTTGGTTAACTGAAGACCAAAAACATTAAAGAAATCCCATTAAAACTCTAACAAATTAATGATGAATTTATAATTAAAAGTATAAGTAACTTGATCATTCATTGAGAGAAGGACGTTTATAGAGTCCTAAAGTGAAGGTAGCTATGAGAAACACCAAACAGTATGGAGTGAACTTAAGCCCAAACTGTGAGCTATATGCTCTCTATGTAAATTATAAAGAACCATTATGGTAAACTAAAATAACAGTGTTATTTACATTCTTAAAGTATAATATTCAGTCGATTTGAGGAACTTTGGATAGTACTTGTTCTTGCAAAGTTTAAAACCATGTTTATGTAATTGGTAAAACGTCATTATGGAGTTAGTTATAAATACAAACTATGGAGTTGTAACTACAGAAAATATTAACATTACCTCCTTGAAGACAAGCAGCATATTAAAACATTTTCTAAAACTAGCATCTTAATCATGCTAGGGAAGTAGCTTCTCGACTTGAATTTAAATAACACCCTGCTAGATCATATGCTTACCTACTAAAACTATAAAGAACCAGTAGTCCAATTGAGTTAGCTGAATGCTAAGTAAGCCCCGATCACACAATAATTCTTACCTACTTGACAAAAGATAAAAATCAGTACATCTAGTAGCATCAAAATGCAAGTCCTTTTCTAACTCTGATAGAATTACAGCTGCTAAGACATTAATAGCACTAACACAATTTTTTAATATTACACCTTTTAGTTTATAGGTTCTTATAAAGAAGTGATCCCATGTTCTTTTATAAGTTGTTTCATTTTCTGCTAACCATTAGCAGGTAGTTAGCTGCAACTTTAGACATTTTATGTCACTTGAAATTTTTTAAATTTTTACGATTTTTTTGGATTTTACATGTGGTATCAGAACACAAGGTTCAAAGAATAGGCCTGAATGTAGCGCAACTTTCTTATGTGGAACAGTAAATTAATCTAAATATGCTGATGTTGTTTTCTTTGAATGATACACACAGAGAATTTTGTTTTTGAGTTAATGACAGGTATGGATAGATTGGAATAATATGCGGATGAGAAATCTCCTTACGTGCTCCTTACACTGAACGAAATAATCTTCAAAAAGAACCTATACAAGAATATATAACTAATAATTCTTTCGAACTACTACAAACAGTTAAAGAATTAAAATCAGAGATGAAATCAGTTAAGAAAGAAAATGAGAGGATTCTGAGAGCTCAAGAGGAGCTAAATTAGATTTTAATAGAAAGATTTCATACTGAGGGAAAATGTAAAAGAACTGAGTCTAAAGATATAGGTTATCAACATAAAGATAAAAAGACTAAACAAGTTAAAAATGGAAGTAGCTCATCTTCTGAAGTATATGGTGATTTACATAAACAAAACTTTTATTATACTAGTGACGGTAGTGAAGATAACCACCATATTAGGAAGAGAAAAATTAAACCTTATGAAGAAATATCTGGGGAGTTCAAGAAGATCAAGCCACCAACCTTTAATGGATAAACTAAGAAGGGGGAAGAAGCAGAATCCTAGCTGTCCGAGATGAAGAAATACTTCCAAATTTATAACTACTCTAATCAACTAAAGGTCAGGATGGCTATTTATAATCTTACGGGAAAAGCTGATATATGGTGGGAGGACTTAAAAAGAGTAAAAGGTATAAGGAATAAAAATACAAATTGGAGTACATTTAAGAAATATTTCAATTTTTTTTTAATCTAAACAGTACTATGAGGAAATGGCTAAGGAATTCTACGAGCTAAAACTGGGTACAATGAATATGAAAGAACTGAATAGTAAATTTTTAAGTCTACTCAAGTATGTGCCATATATTGTGGATGAGAAACCTAAGGTACAACGGTTTCTCAGCTATTTACCTTATCATATAAAGGACGGAATTGAGTATGACAATCCAAAAACATTAGAAGAAGCAATGATAAAAGTGAATTTCTGTTATGAATAGAATCGTAAAAAGGAGAGAATTGCCAACTAAAATGCCAAAAGGAATAATAACTTTGAACATAAAAAGAAAGAGTTTGTACCTAATCGAAATTCTAAGAATAATAACACCAGAAATTTTCCTAGTAAGAATTTCCAAGGGAACAAAAGTAATTCACAGACCAATCTGATTAATCAAAGGAATAAAGAATCTTCTAACAACCACAGTACTATACAAAGAACTTTGAACGAAAGGAACCCATAAAGTGTTGGGAATGCAATGGTCCGCATTATGCATCAGTCTGCCCCAATCGAAAGAATATTGTTAGCAACATACACACAATACAGGAGGAGATGACTGTTGGTGATCTAGTGAGGACAATGCCCAGGATCAATGCAGCATTAGAGAATCGACAAGAATATTATCAAGCTTCAATGGTGGAAGTGGAAGGTAAGATAAATCAAATACCTATATCTATCTTAATTGATCCAGGAGCTAGTTTAAGCTATACTTCTCCTAGTTTAGTAGAAAAGTGTAAGTTTCCAGTTGAAAAGTTTGCAAGTTCTTGGTTAGTTCAGCTAGCTACTGGTGCAAAGAGAAACATAATTAGCTTTGTTAAGAATTGTGCAGTAACTATGGATCATTTTGAAACTTTTGTTAAGCTCAATGCATTACCTTTAGGTTCATATGATATATTAATTGGTATGGATTGGTTAGAGCAGCATAGGGTGGTCTTGAATTACTTTGATAAAACCTTTACTTGCATAAATAACGACGGAAAGTTAATAAATGTAAGGGGAATCCCTAGGAAAACAGATGTAAGGCAGGTCTCTGCTCTGCAGCTTAAGAGAGCTGTTAGGAAAGGTTGTAAGGCTTATGCAGTAATAGTAATCAATGAAAAAAACATTAACAACATAGATAAATTAAAATTGGAATATATTCTTATTCTAAAGGAATATTCAGATGTATTTCCGAAAGAAATTTCAAGATTGCCTTCGAAACGGGAATTAGATTTTACTATTAAGATGGTACCTAGTGCAGTGCCTAGCTTAAAAGCCCCTTATCAGATGAATATAATAGAATTAAATGAACTTAAGTCATAGTTAAAAGAACTTATTGATAATAATTACATTAGACCTAGTGTGTCTCCCTGGGGGGCATCTGTCATCTTTGTTAAGAAGAAGGATGGAACTCTACGACTATGTATAGATTATCGTCAATTAAATAAAATGATAAAATCACTATCAAGAACAGATACTTGTTACCTCGCATAGATGATATATTTTATCATCTATGTGGAGCCATGGTGTTTTCAAATATTGATTTATGGTCTGGATACCACCAGGTATGAATCAAAGATGAAGACATCTTTAAAACAAACTTTAGAACTCGATATGGACATTACGAGTTTGTCGTTATGCCCTTCAGGCTTACTAATGCTCCAGCTGTTTTTATGTGTCTGATGAATAATGTAATGCACAAATGTATGGATAAATTTCTGTTCGTATTTATTGACGACATCTTAATTTACTCAAAATCTGAAGAGGAACATAAAGAACACTTAAAATTTGTCTTGCAAGAGTTATGAGAGCATCAACGTTTTGCAAAATTTATTAAATGTGACTTTTTTAAAGATAAAATCCAGTATTTAGGTCATGTGGTGACTAAAGAAGGAATTTCTATTGACCCCAAAAAAATAAAGGAAATTGAAGATTGGCAAGTCCCAAAAGACCTAACTGACGTCCGATCATTCATGGGGATTACTGGTTATTACCGTAGATTCATAGAAGGGTTTTCAAGAATTGAAAACCCTATAACCTCTACAGAAAAAGGGGAAGAAATTTGATTGGAATCAAAAGTGTGAAGACATTTTTAAAAAGTTAAAAACATTATTAACCATCGCACCAATTCTAAGAATTTCTTACCCTAATAAAGATTTTATAGTATGTACTGATGCATGCAATGACGGTTTAGGTAGAGTATTAACTCAGGAAGGACATGTCATTGACTATGAGTCTAGGAAGCTAAAGATTCATGAGAAAAATTATGCGGCCTATGACTTAGAATTAGTTGTTGTCATACATTCCTTAAAGATGTGGTGTCATCATTTAATTGGAAGGAAGTTTATATTAATGACAGATAATAAAGGATTGAAATACCTGTTAGATCAACCTAATTTGAATGTTAGGCAAGCTAGGTGGTATCTTTTCTAAGTGAATACGATTTTGAAATTCAACACATTAAAGGAAAGGAGAATAAGGTTGTTGATGCATTAAGTAGAAATGCAAAGCTGAATTTTACAACAACCATTGTCACTTATACAATAGACTTGGAAGAACAACTTGAATCTGGAATAGAACAAGATGAAAATTACTGAAAATTACAAGCAAAAGTAAAAGAGATTTTAATAGAAAGTCTAAGTACAGGGTACAACTTAATTAAAAAAGGATTATTATTGTATAAAGATAGATTATACGTACCTAATGTACCTAAGATTAAGCTGTTAATTTTAAATGAAATTCATAAAACTCCTTATTCAGGGAATCCGAGTTATTAGAAAACTATAACCATGCTAAGAAAGGATTATTTCTGGCCAAACATGAAAAATGAACTAGCAGAATATATTGCTAGATGCTTTGAATGTCAGTAAGTAAAAATTGAACATCAGCATCCACTTAGGCTACTTCAGCCATTGCCTATTCCTAGTTGGAAATGGGAGGTAATTAGCCTTGATTTTGTTACGGTATTACCTAGAAATCAACACTTAAATGACTCAATAATGGTAGTGGTTGACAAATTGAGTAAAGCATCCCATTTTACACCTATAAAAACTACTTATAAAGCTACAAATATTGCTGATATTTTCTTAAAACAATTGTTTTGGTTGCATGGAATACCGAAGGTGATAATTTCAAACCGAGACCTTAAATTTACAGGTAATTTTTGGAAATATTTGTTTAAAGGATTAAATACTACGTTAAACTTTAGTACCTCTTTCCATCCTCAAACTGATGGATAGACTAAAAGAGTAAATCAGGTATTGGAGGATCTACTCAGAATGTACGCAAAGGAGCAGCCAGGTAAATGGGAAGAATATTTACACCTGGTTGAATTTGCTTACAATAATCATTATCAAGCTTCAGCTAGGTATAGTCCTTTTGAAATTCTGTATGGAAGGAAATGCAATACTCCCATATCTTGGAGTAATCCAGTGGACAGGTTAGTATTAGGACCTAAATTATTGAAAGAAATGGATTCAATTGTAAAACAGGTACAAGATCATTTAAAAATTGCGCAAGATCGACATAAAAGTCAAGCAGACCCTAAATGAACTCCAAAGGAGTTCCAGGTAGGAGAACATGTTTTTATTAAGGTGAGACCAAAAAAGAGTTCTCTGAGGTTGGGTAGTTGTGCCAAGCTATCCCCTCTATATTGTGTTCCTTTTGAAATACTGTCTAGGATAGGACAGGTAGCATATCAGCTAGCTCTACCACCAAATCTAAGAGTTCACAATGTTTTCCACATTTCTGTATTAAAAAAATATGTACATGATGCTACTCATGTTATTAATTGGAATGATGTGCAGGTGGAACCTGAAGGAGATTTTCTAGTTGAACTAGATTGTATCCTTGAACGGAGGGAGATATCGCGTCAGAATCACACCATTGGTCAGGTGAAGGTGCAACAGAAGCACCTTAGTCCAGAAGAATCCACCTGGGAATTTGTTGGGATAAACTGGGTAGACCCGGGTTTTACCTTTAACTTCGCACCAACAAAAGACCCACAGTGTTGGCCCTTTTGGAAGCAGCCTATGAACAGGCTACAGTGTCACCCGAAACAGCTATGGGGTGCTGCAGAATCAGGTTTCTGCAAGCAGAAGAGAGAATCTTACTGTACCTTTAGTCTTTAACTATTAATAATCACTTAGCACAATGCATGTATTATCAATTATGTAGCTTCGCGATTAGATAAACAAACAGTTACTTGCACAGCCCTTATCTTGGAATTCATAGTGAAGCTAGTTATTAACAACAGTCTTACTTTATCAGTTATTTACTTAGCAGTGCATAAAATATAATAACAAATCAACACAAATGAACCACAACACCAGATGTAACGTGGTTCATCCCCAGTGTAGGGGTTACGTCCACAGAACTGCGTTTTATTCAACTCTTTTACAACTAAAACGACAGTTCTGATCTGTGCACTCAGCTGTAGATCCTTTCAGTCCTCAAAGCTGCGCACACAGCAGCAGGCCTCTGCGCACACAGCTGCAGATCTTCCTTTCCACCGCAACCCCTCTGCGCACAGAGCTGCAGAGGTTGTCCACGTACACAACTGGGACTTAACCTTCTTACAAAAACCCTTATACAATCTCTTATCTTTGCATTACATTAGCTTCGTAAGATAATCATTAAAAACCTAACCCTCCTTCTTTACATAAGTGCCTATTTATATAGCGCACTGTTACAAAACCATGGACTTAAGCCATGGGCGCCCAAAACCCTAACCCTGGATTTAACCCAAGGGTTAATTACAAAAAGGGGTTTCGACCCACCCGCGACACCCCAAAGACTATTTTAGGTTGTAACTCCGCTTACACTTCCACAAAAACCGTGGAGTTACCAACACTAAGGACCTTTAGGGTCGGAGCCCCAACAGGCCCCTAAGACTCACTTGTGGCCCATCTCGGGGCACTCTGCGACTCTTTTGGTGGGAGAATATTCTTTGCAAGGATATGGAAATGAATGTTGAGGTTTTGTATAATGTCATCAGCTGCTTTCTCTTTTTCCACCAATTATTGTAACACTGAGGATGATACTTCATTAGCCTTTTCCTGCGCAAAAGTATCATAGGTCTTCAAAACTTTGAGCTGACTCTCCGCAACATTGCTCAATTCCAATGCTTCATCGACAAGTGGCTGCAGTGAATTTTCCAGTAGTGTTACCTTTGTCCTGCAGGAGTCAATTTCCTACTGGAGCTCCTTGCTTCGCTTCACCTTAGCCATTTTCTGCATAGGAGGCAGCGTCTTAATTTCTGCTCTGACTGCATCCAATTCTGCCTGTCGCAGATTGATGGTTTCTTGTACCTTACCTATATCTGGGTGGTCCTGTAGGTTCTCCCATGCTTCGATAATATCTTCCAGCAGCTTTGCTGTGCTACCCACAATATCTGATATTTTTGCTGCTGAGGCCTGGATGTCCCTGTGGCGCTGTTCTTGGACCTCAGGTGGGGTTTTTGGAGGGATGTGAAGTTGAAGCTCCGCGATCTGATTCTGGTGTTCTGTTTTTAACTTTTCAATTTCACTGTGAGACTGTTGGGCGTAGTCTCTCAGCTTGGCAATTCTTTGCTCTGGTTCCTCTTCGTCTTGGATGTCAAAGTCAGGAAGACTCCGACATGCCTCATCTAGCGCTCGCGCCAGTGTAGCTCTTTTATGTTCAACCTCTTTCTTCTTTTGCACCACTTCTTCTAGCCTTGCTGTGAGATTCTAGCTTTGCTTCATGGTGTCTTCCAACTGTATTTGAGAGTAGTGATCTCGTGCGTGGATCTCCTTCGTGATGGCTAACTGGCAGAGGTGCAATTCTGTCATAGACAGCTTGGTATAATCGATTCCAACTGTCATACTCATCTGTGGCTGGGAATCTGCATCAGTTAGTATTAGAGCTGTGCTTGACACTTAGCCCTTGTTATCTCTGGTTGGCCATTGCCTCATATCCTGCTGCGTGGATGCTGGGGTACTACTTGTCGCTGTATTAGTTGTTGATTTTGTTGCTAGCTCTTTCAGCTCTGACACCCTGTTCGCTACTCCCATGAGCGCAACAATATGCACATCCGCAAACTGTGACCACTCTTGAGTTAGTGTTTCAGTAGATCTGTCGAGAGCTTGCTCAAGCTCTTTCAGTGACACAGTGACTCCTTCGTCTAGATTTTTGTCCTTCGATGCTTTTGTCTTCTTGCGGGACTGAGGTTTGATTACCTCCTCTACCTCTGGCGATTTGCGCTTAGTTTATCGATTAATATTCGATAGAGTGTTGACCGACTCCTCATCCTCTTCTGCATGGTCACCATATCCACCTTGGTCGTTTCCATCTTGCTGCGAGTCACTTAGGTCTTCGCTGTCTTCTAGTGGGTTTTGCTACTACTTCTGACTAGTACCTGCCCCTGTATTGGTAACAGGGGGGACTGGAATGGTGGGTTTTTTTCCTGCATATTTCAACCAGTCAGTCGGCCACTGTTGAACTATGCCCAGGATGTCAGCTTTGGTTACTACATATGGTAACTTGAACCACTGATGTGTTGGATCTACACGGGCTTGAATGAAAACATGATGCATGTCAGCACTGAAGTTCGCGGCGCCTTCATATTGAGAGAACAACTCATTGGTAAGCCGTGGTGTTTGCAAGATCTCGTAGTGTATACTCATTCCATAAAAGGTGAACACAGTGTTCGTCATCTGCTGAGATACTTTGTCCAGCAACATCCAGAGGGATGCGTACCTTACTGCACCCGGCATGCCTGGGGGTGCCTCCACGAACTGAGCCTCAGTGGGTTCTTTCCACCCAATAAGTGCAATAAGTATTAATAGCCAGGAATAATGAAAGGGTCTACCTTTTTCCTGTGCATCACATGCATCTTCCAGGAATTCCCTCGCAAGGTATGCGGCCCAGTTGTAAGTGTAACCCTCAGTGCAGTTTATAGCGATTCTGATAACTGGGGCAGGCACTTCAGTGGGCCTGCACTTTCGCAAGAGTTTGCACGCTAAGAGCTCAGTTGCGAAGCGGATGTTGTGGTCCTCAATCATGGAAGTGTGATACCCTCGTTTCCTCTTGGTTGGGATGAAACGGTCCTTCATGCTCAGTGCGAGCTTCGTATCCTCGTGTTTTGATGGAAATTCAATGCCCGGATCAGGCCCTGCTATCGGTAATCCTGTGATCTTATGAATGAGCTCGCCATTGATAGGAATTTGCTTGTCTCCTATCCACAAGTGGCCGTCATGTACTAATGCTAGCAGCTGCTTAACCACGACGGTCACCTATGTGCTGCACCCAAAATGAGGAACATCAAGCATTTTTAGCAGGCCAGCTATGTCCAAGCCGGCAGCCCACTGTTGCACTTCCAGTAGTGTCGCTCCATTGTCTGGGTATTTGTTGTGATGCAAGTATTGAGTAGGTGCGAACTGTGGAAACTTGCTATGATCATTTGTGTCATGGTCACCATACTTAAGCCGGTCTATTTTTCCTGTCATGGTTCTGACCAGCTGTACACCCGGTGGCAGCAAGGGCGTGCTTAATGTAAACTGCTTTGTCCACCGGGGCGGCTGGACGCCTGGCCGAACGGGCTGGAGATACGGTGGCCGCGGTGGTGCAATGTGCTCATCTTCTCCAGTTGGGACCTGTGCTGAACTGGGCGGGTCCATCTGGTGAGTCCCTGATGTTTACCCTGATTGCCTGTGTCGGTCTTCGTTCCGCTTAGAACGAACTTCAGGTTTAAACTTTTTCCTGGTGGACCGTGTCTGCATCGGCCGCGGTGGTGCTAGGTGAGCTTCTTCATGAGGCACAGATGTATGTGGGAGATCATAATGATTCTGCAGGCCCCTCTGTTTGAACTCTCTTACTAGATCCTGAATCTCTCGCTCGTCTGTCATGGGTTCACTCGTAAGTGTCAAGGAACTGTAGAATGCAATTTTTGCCAACTTAGGGATCTTTTTATACACTTTATCAATCAAATCTGTTAGGACGATGCATTTAAGGCACCAAATCTGATAAAAATATTATCCGAATGGTACTGGATTTTCCATGATCTCATTAGTACAGACAATTAAGGTAATTAAAGTACCCATGCCGTCAATTCGGCTATTTTCCAACGGCCAGATTTTAAGCTCCGTCGTGTTTTTGTGCTCCGGCAAAATCACTGTGTTAGCTTCGTCACAACAAGTGGTCTTGGCACAACATTGATCCGCGGCCTGTCCTGGTAATATCTACGATGGGGCTGTTAGTTTTGGTGCACTAACTTGTTGGTTCTGCTCCTTAGTTTGGTACTCAGTTCTTTCTTGATCATCACCTGCCTTGTCATGGATTAGTCTGACATCTGCATCTAAAGTAGGGAAAAATTCGTTAATAGAAAATGTAAGCATAAAACTATCAACAAGATCATCCCAAATTACAGTACTGTGTCGAAGCTTGACCTCTGTATACCTGTTTTTTGCTATAGGTTCCAAAGTGTGCACAAACTTATGCACCCATTCCTCATGAGGTACATGTTCCCATGTTGCATAACATTGCTTCAAATGTTCCTGAGGACTATTCTGCCCATTGAAATTGCTTCGCACCTCCTGAGATTGGTCTATGAATCTGAGGCGTAGAAATTTCTGGCAAGCTTCCCAACTGTGAATATACTTCATGTGGCCATTCCACCATCTCGCTGCTGTAGCTCTTAATGCTGCTTCGAGAGTCTGCATTCTCTATGATTCTGGCACTTTTTCTGAGAACTGTGCAATAAATTTTCCTGGGTCTGTCAACCCATCATAAGTAGGCAAATATTTGGCCTGTGCACTAAGGCATCTAAGAGATTTGGTAATTCATGCGCACCGATGGCCATGTAACTCGTATAGTCGATTCTGCCAATTCTCTAGACCATCATCTGAGTCAAACATGCAGGAGCTATCACATTGCCAATCCATTACACCTTCGTCATTAGGCTCAACATAATCTTCTCCTTTAGCTATGATATTATAGATGTGGTCCAGAATATCTTGATCTTCCTCTCTGACTGGTTCCGTATATCTTTCTCCTTGAGAAGGATCCAATGGTAGTATAGCTCTCAATCCCTTCCCTTCAAAAGTCATTTGTCTCTTTTTAAGATTGATAACTGCATCACTATCTATTGCCCACTCAATTCCTAGCAAATCTGGATAGGGATTACTATCATCAATGATCTCAATAACTTCAAAATATTCTACAGTACTAACTCCATCTATATCCCCTGGTACTCTAGGGAATCTTCCTAAAGGAAGAATCCTCTGCTGATTGGCTAATCTCAATTGGATAGGGGACCAGTCAAGGGTGGGATTTCCCATTTGTTCCCATGTCTGTTTAGTTAAGATATTGACTTCTGAACCCAGATCTAAAATAATATCCTTCATGTCATATTCTCCTATCTGAGCATGTAGTCTCATCTCTCTTCCCGTCCTTCTAATTCTACTGACAGCTTTTTCCTTACCAGGGCTTTGCTGAGGTTCGCAAGACTGAATAACTCTTTGTAATTCATTTAAGGAATTCTAATTTATTAACAATTTGATGCAACTCTGTAAAAATGATGACAGAGTACTTACTTGGCCTTGTGAGTCTTCCTAGGATTGCAGCTGCTGATGCTGCTGGTTTGCTGCTGGAAAATCTGGATCAGCAAAGTCTTGTCTGGCTTCCAAAAAAGTTTCTTTTTCTCATCAAACATCAAATGCTGGAGTCTTCTCTACGGCCTTGCGAACCCAGGCTTTGGCAGGCTTCTTCGCCTGGCAGTGCGAATTTGTCGTAGCTCCACTTCTTGTAACAACATTAACAGCTCGGATTGGTCGTGGCTCGACAGCAATCAACTGGACACTCAGACTAGGTTTGTTGTTCCTTTCTTGAATTTTAGCTAGCAATTGTGGGCACTGCTCGATGACATGATCGACTACTCTGCAGTATCGGCATGTCGTGGTTGGTTTTTGACAGTCTCGAGCTAGATGTCCTGCCTGATTGCAGTTATAACAAATAACTTGACCTCGACCTCCTCCAGCCATACCATGACCACGGCCTCTAAAAATACCTCTACCACCTCGATATCCATATCCATCATTCCCTTGTGCATCCGGATAGATCCTATAAGTGTCGTGGGTCCGTTCCCTCATAAGGTCGAAGCTGCAACACTCATCTTCATTGTGGCCTACTGACTTATAGAATTTACAGTAAGGGTTCTTCGGGACTTGAACATACCTCTGTAACAGATAGTAGTCTTCCGGTCGATGCTGTCCAGTAGTTCGATAGATCTCACAATACAGAACACTAAGATTCAAGGGGTTTGGTGCACCAGTATTCAAATAGTTTCTCAGCGCCGGGCACTGGTCCTTGTCGTGGCCTTCTGTTTGACAACATATACACCATACCTCTTCACGGGTGGATTTCCCTTTTTTCATGTTGTGAAGCTCTAAAGCCATCTCCGCGAGCTGTGCTTGAATTTGAGCTATGCCAGAATTATCTTCGACAGGTGTAGTTTCAAGATTTATGGCAATCTATAAGGCCTCTTGTTGATCAGCAACCTTCTGTTGCATGAGTGGAGCTCTGATGTGAGGTAATAATGCTGCAATAAACCACTCCTTATGTTGTGCTGGTCGAATTGTGAAGCTAACTTGGTCAAGCAGAACTTTGAATCTTTGATCAAAGTCCCACACAGATTCACCTCGCCGCTGCTGAATCTCTTTTAACTCAGTGATGCACTACGAATCTGATTTAGGTTTCTTAAATTCTCAGATCAGTGCTGCTTTGATTTCAGCCAAGACAGGATTCTGTGTGCTATAAAACTTCATAAACCAAGTTAGGGCTCGGTCTCTGAAAGAAGTGATCAGCTGCGCTCGTCGAACATCTACGTCCGTAATGTTCTTCGCGGTCCACACAGCTTCGCACAGAAACCAGAACTGTTCTGGATATTCTAACCCAGTTCCTTTAAAAACTGGTATTTTGATGTCATCATGAACATGGGCCATCTGGGATCTAGGGGGGGAGGAAGGGTTTGAACTAGCTGGGGAAGACTGACCTGCGACAGGGATACTCGGGCTAGGGTTACTTTCAGACTGCGACAGGTTCTCGAGGATAATAGGTCTCTGCTGCGGAGTTATCAAAGGGTTTCTAACAGAGGGGGCCTCAGCAGAATCAGAGGCTTCAGAGCTTAAAGGGGTATACTCAGTAGAGGGACCAAGATCTCTCTTATATCTTTTTCCTCTTCGCAGCAAACCACTTTGCTCATCGAAGTCGCAGTCACTTCCAATCATAGGTTAGCAATACTAGATCTAACAATCTGATTCTATAAGCAAGATTCCTTTTTCAGCCAATAGTATTTTAATATTCAAACTAAATAGGTTCAAGTACTTACCCCTTGGTCCTTTGAAAAATTGTTTCTCAGCTTCGCTAAAGGAGGTACTTGTGTCGATGGCGAACTCCGTCACAAATGCTTCAAGAGTTTGCGCAGTCCAAAAATCCACGGCTCGCGAGATTGCATTGTTCACTCTTTTCAGGATAGCGATTCTTGTGGGGGTCTAGGGAGGAAACTGGTTTTCTTGGAAGTTCATCCTCCTTTCTGTTAACCTGGATAACCACTGGTGCAACTCTATGTGTATAGTACCAAAGAAAATTTCATGAACCTCAGAAAAGACATACCTTTGCAAAAATTGTTCCACGCTACGACGGGGATCTTTATTTTCCTGTTCTGCAAACTTCAAAAAGGTCGCTTCGATCCAATCACCAATTTCTTTTAGAGAGGGTCACCAAAATATAGCCCTCGAGGTATGACATAGATCCCTCTTCAATAGATACTGAGTTCAACCGGAAACGGAACCAATTTGTTGGGATAAACTGGGTAGACCCGGGTTTTAACTTTAACTTCGCACCAACAAAAGACCCACAGTGTTGGCCCTTTCGGTAGCAGCCTGCGAACAGGCTACAGTCTCACCCAAAACAGCTATGGGGTGCCGTAGAATCAGGTTTCTGTAAGTAGAAGAGAGAATCTTACTGTACCTTTAGTCTTTAACTATTAATAATCACTTAGCACAATGCATGTATGATCAAATATGTAGCTTCGCGATTAGATAAACAAACAGTTACTTGCACAGCCCTTATCTAGGAATTCACATCGAAGCTAGTTATTAACAACATTCTTACTTTATCAGTTATTTACTTAGCAGTGCATAAAATATAATAACAAATCAACACAAATGAACCACAACACCATATGTAACGTGGTTCACCCCCAGTGTAGGGGTTACGTCCACAGAACTGTGTTTTATTCAACTCTTTTACAACTAAAATGACAGTTCTGATCTGCGCACTCAGATGCAGATCCTTTCAGTCCTCAAAGCCGTGCACACAGCAGCAGGCCTTTACGCACACATCTGTAGATATTCCTTTCCACCGCAACCCCTCTGCGCACACAGCTGCAGAGGTCATCCACGCACACAGTTGGGACTTAACCTTCTTACAAAAATCCGTATACAATCTCTTATCTTTGCATTACATTAGCTTCGTAAGATAATCATTAAAAACCTAACCCTCCTTTACATAAGTGCCTATTTATATAGCGCACTGTTACAAAACCATGGACTTAAGCCATGGGCGCCCAAAACCCTAACCCTGGATTTAACCCAAGGGTTAATTACAAAAAGGGGTTTCGACCCACCCGCGACACCCCTAAGACTATTTTAGGCTGTAACTCCGCTTACACTTCCACAAAAACCGCGGAGTTACCAACACTAAGGACCTTTAGGGTCGGAGCTCCAACAGAATTGGAAAGTCATATGCAGGATGCATATCCAATTCTATTTTTGTTATACCCAAATCCTATCACTACCATGTGATAATACCCTTAACTTCCATGTTTTCCCTTAATCCCAACACTTAGAGTGGAAAGTTGCTATGTTTGTCAATTCTACTTCGAAAAACCTAGCACCATGCTTCACCTATGGCTAATGAGTGGTACCTTGATCATCACCTCTTGTATCTTATTTTTGACAAGTGGTGCCATCGCCTATGGTCTTTGTTCTAAAAGTGGTTGTCATCTAAATCACTATGTCATAAGAAAAGAAAAGCAGTACCCTGGGTAAAATGGAAAAAAGAGAAGTTTCTCAAGGATTCTAGATCGAGAGCCTCGTGTTCTCCCTTATCCCTATCATTATGCATTAGTTTGAGATCGATATCCCCCATGGTAGGACCTTGGAGCCACCTCACCCACAATTCTCTCAACTATTCCTATCCATTGATCCTTTTAAATACAAGCTCATATCCATAGTTGAGGGGGAGAACTATAGAGGTATTGTTATGATGTTGGATTGACCACTTAGTCCAATTCATTGGAGATCATAGAGAGAAAATTTGGATCTTATAGGGATGAAGTGTTTGTCTCATGGAGGGGATTTTCGACACTAAGGAAATGGTTATAAGCTTCTCCATACATTCTTAATGCAAAGATGATTTCCATCCCACATGACTATTGTTTTGATTTCACATGTACATGTTGTTAGATTCCTTAGTCACTAACATGTATAAGTAGATGATTCTCTGGTAGCTTTGATGTGTTTTCGTGTTTTATCTATTTGCAGGTACATAGATTCATAATCGAAGCAGTATTCCAGGTTTCTACGACATTCAGGGAAGGTCTTCATACTTTGTCATTCACCCATTTTTTCTAGATTTGAACCATTCAGAGCAGAGGAACAACTTCTGTCCATAGAAGGTGCAATATTCCTGACTACAAATCTGGTGACTCCATTGGGAAATAGTGCAAATCTCAGTTGATCTGATCTTCCTCAGTTCTTGAACTCTTGTCTGAATCTAGGCTCCATCTCCAACTCTCTTCAGTCAGATCTTCCATCTGAGTTAGTGAATTTTAGTTTGAAAATTTTAGATCTGCTCAGACCTAAACTATTTCAACTTTTAATGCTCTTTTTTACTGTCAATCGATCAATTTTTGCCTTGATCTAATCAATTTCTAACTTTATCTTTTGTTCTCCTTGTGTTTTGGATCTATTTAGGGAACCACACATGTGATATTGGCAAGAAGCGATGCCACTGCTTGAAATTTGTTAGCCATATGCAGTGCCACCTCCTGAGTCCCATTATCCAGAAGTGGTGCTCATCTAGAACTGCTCTGTCAAGACCCCTCCAGTGTGGTGCCAGGTAGGCCTTGTTCCAGAACTATTTTTTTCTCATTTTTTGCAAAAAATTGAGTTTGTTTACTTTCAGCCCTGCACTTTCAAGCTTGTGTGTTAGAATCTAAATGCTCATGGTTGGAAATTCTATGGTAAAATATTGGTTTGATTGAAGAATTCAAAAGGTAGACTAGGCTTGTTGATTATTCATTTCCTTCCATGCTTGTTGGTTGTGATTGTGAAAGGAATTCTTTTTTGAAAGCTTAGGTTTTAGTGAGATCTCTTTTCATTTCTATTATAAATACTGAAATAAAAAACATTTGATTAGAATCTTGATTTCATTTTTTGTTTCCATAGAGGACTTCTTTTTGCTTGTAAAAAAGAATCTTTTTTGACTGAGATTAGGTTATCATCATTATTGAGCATAAGGAATTGGATCTCTGATTAGCCTCACAAGCTTTCATGTTCTCTATGTTCTTTTGTCTCTTTTGCATTAGTACTATCTCATCAAAATAAAAAAATTGTGTAGTTTTAAGTTAGATCTATCTATGTTTTAAGAAAAAACAGAAAATAGAGTGCATATGCATGGAGAGTGCTTCTTGTTTTTATTTTAGGAAAAGATACTCTTCCCCTTTTGATTGCTTTCAGAAAAGAGAAATGAGTGTGGAATGTGTTTCTTGTCTTTGATTTTGATTTGTTCAATATAGTTGTTTGGAAATTTTTGGTTTTAAAATGAAAATAAAATACTCTCTTTCCCTCCCATAGGTAGGGATACCACAAACAATAAAGTGAAATATTTGCATATGCATACTACATGGTTTTACTTTATCTGTCAAAATTCCATGCATTCACCTAACCATCCAATTTAAAATTAATGGTAGTTATAGGTTAAAATTTACATAGCAATTTGAGTGATAGGCTAGAGACATGTTAGGGCATTGTTAAGTATAGGAGCTGTCGTTACTCATCCGCATTACATCCTGGGACTCACGTGGTTCTTCCACATACTGTCAGTATATCGAATGAAATTTCATGTACCCTTGAGGTATATAGAAATGTACTTCATGTACTCGATTGTATATCGGAAGGCCCCTTGTGAATGGTTATGCATTAGACAGCACTACGACTGATTTGAGCTCCCATGTCCCTTACATATATTGGGAGACCCCACTAGGATACCTTATCTATCTAAGAAAATCCCTTTGGTCATCTTACTTGGAGCCATACACCGAAAAAAATATTCAGGGAGATTACTACGCAGGTACCCTTGAGGTATACCGCGAGTGGAACCTTCTTGACAATCCTGCTGAGAGACCTGACTATCTGAACTCCTCCTATCATTTAAGTTTTCTTGTTTAGCCTATAGCTTGAGTAGGGAAATTTTTGGTGTGTTTTCTAGTTTTTTAGACCCTAGGTTAGATAGGAGATGTACAAACTAGCTGAGCTAAGACAATCCAGAAGAGTACGGGGCTTGCCACCTGATTTTATTCATGTTTCAGGAGAAAATCCTATGGAATCTATCAACCAAGGAGCTGCTACCAACTCCCAAGTGGGAGAGAATGTGGTTGTAGAAAGCAGAGGACCATATCCTTCACACTTTCTGCCCTTGGTCCAACAACCTTCTTAGGGTAATACTTCATTCCATTCTCCCATAGAAGGTCATGTTGATGATACTGCCCATCCAAATTATGGTCCCAATGCTTTTTTTTGGGATACCTCTATGGGACAAGTCATTGCCTCATTTGGCACCCATTTAAGGTTTTCTGAAGAAGTTTCACCAGATGAAGAAGAACATAGACAATACTAGGAAGCTATTCTCCGTGCAAAAGAGATTGAAAAGAAAATAGACGACATATTGGGCACACCACCATCACATTTCGAAGTTGTTCCTATTGGATATCATTCACTTGCCGATTCTATGAGACCCATTGAACCGATTCTAGATTGCATAGTGAATCCACATAATCAAGGTCAAACTTCCAACCCCACTGCGTCCCATCTAATGTCTATTCCCAATCCTCCCAGGTCTTCCACACCTACAGATCAACATTCAATTCCTGTTTCATCATTACCTTCTAATGCTGGGGGGAAACCCCTAGCACAATCTACGTTATCTATCACCGGAATTGTACCTAGTAAAGAACAGATCTCTCTATAGTTTATGTCCCTCCTACCCACACAAATGTGGTTAACCCCCCATCCAGTTCAGGTCAGCCCTTAGGGGCACAACCTATAACTAATCAAACCACTTGGCGTTATGGTTATACATCAAATCAAGTACCTATAGGAAACATTAATTATCCACCAAACACTACAGGAATGCCTTATGATGGAATCACATATCCTAGTAATACTTTCACGCCATGGGGGCAACCTAATTGGTCCTACATGCTAGCTATGGGAGGGATACCTATACATACTGCAAGAGGTGCCGGAGGACCGCCTTATGGAGGTCCTCCTCCTGGGGAGTGTAATGGTACTGGAGGGCTTGGTATCTTTCCTCCTTATGGTCCTAATGGTCCTGGTGGTCCCGAAGGGACTGGTGGCTTCCCTCCTAACGGTCCTGGAGGTCTGGTGGACCTCCTCCTAGTGGTTCTGGAGGCTCTAGAGGTTTACCTCCCAGAGGTCCCAGAGGGTATGATGGTCTAGGTGGTCCCAATGGTCTTGGTGGTCCCAGAGGCCCTATTGGTCCTCCTCTTGGAGGCCTTGATAGTCCTAATGGTCCTGATCCTAGAAATAAACCCCCTTGCAGGTGGATCTTTCGGTAGTTCTTCATCACAACAACCTGTCTGTCAATTTACTTATGGTCCTACTGGTACTTACATGCCATATCAATATTACTAGTATGTGCAACCTAATCATCAGTTACCTTTCCTAGCAACTTTGGAATTTCCTGATTTGTCCAAGTTGATTAATGACCCCATTCGACATAACCCCTCGTGGCCTCCCATTCTGGTAAAGTTACCATCAGAAATTCCAAAGTTCGATGGGAAGTAGGAAGATGATCCAAAAAACCATGTCATGACATTCCATTTGTGGTGTTCTTCAAACTCCCTTATGGATGATTCCATTTGTTTAAGACTCTTTCAGTGAACTTTGATCGGTACATCCGTGAAATGATACATTGAACTTTCACAACATTCATTTGTGTATTTTGGCTCATTGGAAACTGTATTTCTTATGCACTTTCAACTTCCTATCTGTTATGAAACAAGCATTGATATCTTAAATTTTCTGCAATAGAACACCCCCACCCACATATCGGATCATATCCATGAGTGGAGAAGGAAGAGAATACTTATTAAGGCTCCTATCCTAGATTAGTTATTAGCTTATTGGTTCACTAAATATTTGTTGCCTCCGATTTCCTGAGATGTGGCTATGGGTGGTGCCATTACTGAAGATAAATCCATTATTCGAGCCCATTATTTGGACTTGGTCTATTCCCAGTCTGGAACTTTGTATGACTTAATCCCTCAAACTCCTTTCCCAGGCATTGATCCTACAAAGCCACCAGCCGAAGTCCCTATTGATGGGATTATTGGTACAATCCAGTCCCCGTCAGTAGAAAAACCTTCCAAGCAACCCCATACTACCACCCCTACTCCTTCGACTCCCAAGGATTCCTCGAAGGTCAATTCTATTCAGAGTATTCAAACACCTAGAAACAATAAAAAGAAAGGTAAATCTAAAAACAAAAAACCTAGAAACCAACAAGAGAATCCAAAACCAACAACCAATAATAATGATAAAGGGAAAAAGACAGAAAAATATCCATGTTTTCTATGTGGAGGTGACCATTTCACAAAAGAGTGTCCTCGTCGGGATGAAATCACCCAATTTTTGAAAACAAATCCCGCACCCGCAGTTTTCACGGATCCTTTTCCCTCTCAACAACAACTGATAGACCACATGTCTAATTAGGGAAACTCTAGTTCTTTAGAGGAAATTTGCATGATGTCCTCACATACTATTAGTTTGCAAACTAGAAGTCAGATTTACGACAAACCCATAAACAAGAAAGAAGACAATTCTTCTGTAGGAAAATATCCCTCTACTAGTTATCCCGAATCCTCGTCTACTATCCCCCTAACCATCGAGAAGCCTAATCTCAACATGGTTTTGCATCAACCCAAGAGTACTCTTAGGAAGGATTTTTTTAACGCTAATTCCAAAGCTGCTCAATTTTATAATGTAGTTGAAGATCTCGCTCAGGAACCATGTGCAATGTCTACCTTGGAAGTGCTCCAAAGTTGTCCTTCACAACGCAAAAACTTGTTAACTGCATTAGGAGATTTAGAACCGAACAATAATAATTTGATTCATTTCAATGTTGAGAACTATAAATATAGAATACCTCACAAAATCACTTTCAAAATCATCACGGAAGTAGTCAAAAAGAAGGTATTTATAACTATCTTAGACGAAGGAGCTTCAACTTCAGTTTTGTCCCTATCTTGTTGGAAAGCTATTGGCTCTCCCGATCTTGTAACATCACCTACGACTCTAAAAGCCTTTGATGGATGAGGTTTCCATCCCCATGGTATCTTATCAACCCTTGTAGTCAAGCTTGGGGGAAAAACTATTTCTATTCAAGTAGAAGTAGTAGACACCCCATTAGATTACAACCTCCTTCTAGGAAGAAATTCGTTTTACGCCATGACTGATGTCGCTTCGACAATATTTCAAACTGTCCAATTTCCACATCTAGGGAGAATTGGCACCATTGACAAGCTCAATTTATGTACGTCGGATGTTACTACCTCTATGGCTAATAACATCCCTATGTTAGACCAATCCCCTCCTCCTTACCAGTCGATTGGGGTAGGCATGTTGAAGGATTCATCCCTTATGGGGATTTTTCTGTCCACTCCTCCTAACATAGACACAGTGACAGTAAATATGATTGCACCATTTGATTATGACCCAAAGGGAAAAAAAACTGTTGAGTCCACCTTGTTGAGTTCGCATGAAGAAATGTACAACATCATTCAAAAAATTTCCGATGACCGCACTGATGCACTTCATCTGGTGGCTTTGGACCCTTACCACCTTCCCTACTAGTTAGAACCATCTCTTCCTATTTTGGATTATCTCTCTGAGACTTTTCCTTCCAACGAGTCCATTATGGAGATCATGAATACGAATGATCCTATCTGGGAGGATCACCATCATAGATCCTCATTCCTCCCCAACACCAGTTCGGTAGACCATGACTTTGCATCCCTATTTTCCACTGATATTGTCAACACACCTCAAATTCCTATATTGTTGCAAGACAGAGATTCTTAAGGAAACCTATACAACATTACTCAAACAAATCCGATTGACATATCAGCCAAGCTTGGTACCATTTAGCATGTTCATGTTGGGCAGAACTGCTCGATAGAAGAATTTGAAGCATACAAGGAACTTTTCAAAGAATTCCATGATATTGTTTCCTAGTATTATGAAGAAATGTTGAGGATAGATCCATCCATTTTCGTCCATGAAATCAAAACCTATCCCACTGCTAAACCTATCAGGCAAAAACTAAGGCAATTCCATCCATGGAAGGCCGCATCTATTAAAGCTGAAATAGAGAAACTTCTCAAAGTTGGGTTTATTTATCCCATACCCCTGACAGAATGGGTATCGAACGTTGTCCCTGACAATAAAAAGTAGGGCACCATTAGAGTCTCACTAGAGTCTGTATTGATTTTAGATATTTGAATAAATCTTGTCCCAAGGACAACTTTCCTACTCCACATATCGACCAAATTATCGACAACTGTGCCGAAAGTGTCATCTTCTCATTCATGGATGGATTTTCTGGTTATAATCAAATTGATATTTTACCCGATCAGCACAAGATGGCATTCATTTTCCCATGGGGAACCTTTGCATATAGGAAGTTACCATTTGGATTAAAAATTGTTGGAGCTAGTTTCCAGTGTGCTCTGTCCTATGCGTTCCACGATATAAAACATATTGTTGAACCATACATTGATGAGCTCCCTACTCATTCAAAGCGATGGGAGGACCACCCTGGTCATCTTAGAGACATTTCCCTGATATTCTGTCATTATGATATACGGCCCAACCCTCATAAATGTGTTTTCTGCATTGAGATAGATTGTCTGTTATATTTTGTGGTCTCTAAGGATGGCATCCAGATAGATCCATTGAAAATTGCCACCATTTTAGCTCTACCATCCCTAACCAACCTTCTAGAACTCCAAAGTTTGCAAGGGAAGGAAAAATTTCTCCGCCATTTTGTGTGCAATTTTGTAGAGAAAACACATGGTTATATGTGTCTCCTTAAGAAGGACACTCCGTTCTATTGGGATGACCAAGCCCAACAAGCCTTTGATAATCTTAAACACGCTCTGACTCATTCACCCATGATACACCCCCCAGATTATTCAAAGGATTTTCTCTTGTATATTGTGGCCTCTACCATCGCTATGGTTTTGGTGCAGGAAAATCCCAATGGTCAAGAGCACGTGATTTACTATGCTAGTAAGAATCTTATGGATTTTGAAACCTGATTTTCACGTGTGGATAAATTAGCATTGGCCATGGTCATTTCTATTCAAAAATTTTGTCACTACATTTTTCTCTGCACAACCACTGTATTGGCTGACCAAAAACCTATGGATTACATCCTGACTCGTCAGGTGCTCGGGGAAAAGTACTCCCAATGGATAGTCATACTACAAGAGTTTGATCTAGAATTTGCCAAAGCCACATCAAAGAAATCCTTGGTCTTTGTCGAGCTCATGTGTGATCTTCCCTATGCTTTGATGGAATCTGAGCCCAGTGATTCATTCCTAGATGAATTCTTGTTCCTGATAAGCATTATTGACCCATGTTATGGAGATTTTCTCATTTATCTCCAAACACAAATGTTTCAGCCAAATCTATCCTATGACGATCGCCACCGTATCCATCACCATGAAAAATAGTACCTCATCTTGAATGACACTTTGTATAGACATGGGATCGATTTCATTCTTCAACGATGCCTCACCCATGAAGAAGCTGAACAAGTGTTGAATGATTGCCACTCTAGAGCATTTGTCGGTCATTTATTTGGGATGGCCACAGCCCAGAAAATCCTTCATGCTGGCTATTTCTGGCCTTCAGTCTTTAAATACTGTCATGAGGCTGTCAAAAAATTCCCACCTTGTCAACATTTTTATCTGAAAAGGCACACTCATCCTGCTCTACTACACCCAATCATTGCCATTGGCCCATTTTCCAAATGGGGGATTTATTATATGCATTGTAAGCCTACCTTAGCCGGGGGGCATGGTTACATCATCATAGCCATTGACTATTTTATAAAGTTGGCTGAGGCCATGCCTACATATGCAGAAGATAGTAATACTACCACTCTCTTCCTATTCAATCATGTGATAGCTAGATTCAGAGTCCCGCAGTCCATAGCTACTGATCACAGATCACATTTCTGTAATCAAATGATAGAGGATCTAAGTGCCAAGCTAGGTTTTCACCATGAAAACTCTACACCCTATTATCCGCAAGTTAATGGTCAGGTAGAGGCCACTAACAAAGTTTTGAAAACGATTCTTCATCGGATGGTTGGAGACCATAAATCCAACTGGCACCATATCCTTTTCTTTGCTCTTTGGGATTATAGGACTTTGGTGAAAACAACTACTAGTTTCACACCTTTCCATCTTGTCTATGGACTCAAATTTGTCTTTCCAATTCAATTTCAGATTCCATCCTTGAAACTTGTCGTCGAACTTCTCCCAAACACTTACGCAGAGGAAGAGAGATTTTTATACTTAAACAACCTTGATGAAACTAGGAGAGATGCTTCCTTGGCTAATGAGGCACACAAGAAATGCGTCAAGGCACAGTATGATAAATCTATCCAACCTCATGCCTTTAACGAGGGTGACCTAGTTTTAACTTATGATCAGAGATATGACAAGCTATGGATTCGACCTCGTGCCTTTAACGAGGGTGACCTAGTTTTGACTTACGATCAGAGATATGACAAGATATGGAAAGGAAAGTTCAAATCCATGTGGTACGGTCCTTTTGTTATTTCTAAAGTTTTAAAGAAAGGGGCCTATGAGCTCATAGACTACGATGGAATCCCTTTAGGGAAACCTCTCAATGAGTTGTACCTGAAGAGTTACTATGCCTAGATCTCTCTTCGATAGTATCTTGTATATATGTATATTGCTTGAATTTCAGTGTGCTTAAGTATTTTCAATATGGTTTTGAGTTTAGTGTATGTATATGTTTATACCATGTTTTGGTCGTGCAGGGAAGATGGCTTTCTATGGCTTCGCTGATGGTGCTTGCCGCCACACCTTGAATCTTGCCTCAGATATTTGGGTTCTCTATTCCCCATCTTACGATTTGGTCAGTTCAAGAGTAGTTTGTATTGGTCCCACTACCAAAAATATCACCGAATATCGAGCAGTCATAGGTCTTCTGACTGAAACTCCCTTCCAATATGTGTGCAACTTAGTGGTCTTGATGGAATCACAACTCGTGGTTTGTCATCTAAACCATGTTTATACCATTAGGAATCCTGTGCTTCTCCGTCTCTTCCGGAGGGCATGCTTGTTAGAAAGGTCATTTGAAACTATCACTTATTGACATATCCCTAGAGAACATAATGTAGTTACTGACTCATTGGCTAATTACATCCTAGACTAGCATATTGCCCATTCATGACATGAAAATCAAACTTGGTTCATTGTAAATAAACTATTAAAGACACAAGAAACTCATGTAAAATACATTCATTATTTGAGACATATAAACACCAGGTAAAAGTATGTATATATATATGAACATGTTTTACAAAATAGGTCACGAGGCCTCATCTGAAGAACGTAGGATTTCAGGTAAAAATCATCATACAAAATCCTAAAGCTATCAGCTTTTAGTGGATACATCATGCACTCATCGTCTAATGATGCTCATGGTAACACATCACTTCCCGGGCTACTCTACGTAGAAGTCTGCTAAAGTGACCTGATACTCCCACTGTAGGTGTCTGATACTTCAGTGGGAGGTCATCAATGGAAGCATCAGGGATGTCTAGGGTTAACCTCTCTAGGTTTTCCTCTAACTCCTCGGTTACATCGTCACCCTATGGTAAAAAATGGGCTCCAACTCATCTATCCAATGGGGAGGCTCCCCTAGGTCGTGTTGCTTCGATGTCTGCATGAAAACATTCAAGTCTCATTACTAAACATAAAAAATATAAAACATCAAAAACATAACAACACTATTTTCCTTTTAGGGTCTTTTGTTTCTTACCGATGTCACCCCATTCTCCACCAGGTGAGAGCGGTAGGTCAGGGTCACCACTAAAGTCAGTGCTTGCATATGCATAATCCTCCACCATGAGGAGCTGATCTCTCAGCCATTGAAATAATGGGTCACCGAACTTTACCTTCACTCTGCTTGCTCCTATACAGGCCATAATCAGGACTCACCTATGCATCTGAGGGTCTCATGCCCTTAGCTCTATAAATACCACCTAGGGTCTCATCTGTGGAACCCAATTGAAGAAGAAGCAAGCTATAATGGAACCAAAACCAAATTGCTTCGGTTCCCCCTACCGACACTTGGTTAGCTAATCCTTGAAGATCAAAAGTAGGGCTTTCGTCTAGTTAAATACTATAGGCGCCATGGCCTCTATGGTAGAGAGCATATGTGCTCTAGATGCCTAGTGCACTCCTTGGCTTCCCAGCACTCTCTGCATGGTAAACAACATAGACCATAGAGGTCCATCCATCACTGATTTTATGGGTATTTTCTTCCCCGATGTCCTTGTCCCATGAATGTAGTGACGGTCTATCAACTCCTGAGTACTAATGTCCCCCCCACGAGAACCAATCAATGAGATGGGAGCCCCCCATCTCGAGAGGCCAATTAGTAAGTAGATGTCCTCTACCTCAATTGTCAAAATGTGAGCACTAACCTCAAAATATTGTTTCTCTGGATTCCACATCCGAAGTATATGCTCTAGTAATCACTCATGCAATACCATACTGGGTGTGCGGGATAATTTTAAGAGTTCAGAGTCTCTCAATGCGGCTATGCAACCCGCATTTTTTTCAGTGAAGGTGTCAGCATTATCATGCCTTCTCTCTTTCCATATGACCATTTTTTATCAATAAGAACCTACAAAAAACAATCACAAGACTTGTAAGAATCATTATTAATCATCCAAATCAATTAAAATGAGCTATTTTTTCTTATGTGACTATTTTTATTTCTCCACGGCCGGCACCGCCAGTGTCCTATTGAGGACAGGTGATGGCACCGCCTATGCGCTATGTTTTTGGCACAGTTCTAGCGAGGTACCACTTATCCCTCAAGGGATAAGAGTGGTTCCCTCTCCCATGATCTTAGGGCTTTCCATACAAGCCCAAAACACCATTAAAAATAAAAATTGAAGACATAAAAAGAAAGATTAGGGTCTAATATATTACCTAGAACCGATGGTGCTTGAATCTGACGGTGGATACTCCCGATATCAGTGACTAAAAATTTGGCCAAGAAAATGCTCCAAAGGCTCTCCACTATGGGTAAATAGTAAAATGTTTTGATTTTTTACTATTTACATGACTTTTATACACATTTTTGGGTTTGACATGCTATAGTTTTGTTTTAAATCATTTATTACTCAAAATATATCAGTCGTAATCCTTTAATGTCATTTATTGGCACATTTAACACTTGTTTTTGAGTCGTTGCAGTGTAGAAGAGCAGTAGCAGTAAAGTTTTGGGAGTTCATTTTTAACTTTTTCGTACTACCATAAAATGGAAAAAGTCTTTGAGCGTTTATTGTGACACTTTGGTCATGCTCTCAAAAATTAGTATCAGAGGTCTGAGTCCATTTTTGATTCTTTTCAGGCTCATAAAATCTCTCATCGTGAAAAGAGACCTAATGGAGTCTTCTTTAAACTCTTTTAGGGCTCCTTAAATATGAAAAGATTGTCGAGTGATCTTGTCTTATTCACGCTCATTAAAGCATTTGAAGAGTTGTCTCTCTGACGGTAGGTTATCTCTTTTTCGGTTTGGATGGACTATTTATGAAAAAGGAACACTCCAGCAAATCATGACTGAAAGAGTTCTCTAAGATATTATTTTATACTTTTTTGGGCCTTAGGGACTAAATCACATGAAAAAGGACCCTTTGGAGTCTTCTTCCATGGTCATTCAGACTCTCTAAACATGAACAATACCGAGTTTTCTTTCATTGGACTCATGAAATTAAACATTGAGAGACCCTTTTTTGGGAACAAACCCCTTGTTGGAGGAGCAAGTCGATAAGCCGACTAGAACGATAGCCGACTTAGTCGATTAGCCAACTAAGTCGATCAGCCAACTAATTAAGAGATTAGTTCGGCCACATAAGGTCATGTCGGTTGACTGAACAGACAGGTAGTTATTTGTAACTGTTTTGTAATTCATATATATTAGGCTATTGAGCCAGATGAGAACTTGGTGCAGTTCTCTGTATTGTATGGACCCTTTCATTATAATATAATCTATTATTCTACCTACTTGTTCTTGTCTCTTGTTTTTGTTATGTATGTATGCTTTTAATGTGTATTATTGGTAACCCTATGTGATGTTTGAGATTACAACATTGGTTTCATTACCAGTAGTACATGTCTGAGATGTATACAAGCAAATGATATCAGAACAAGAGATTAAGGACTGGTGGGAGTGTAAAATAGCAAACTACTTGTATAATTATGCACGAAGAAACAGATTAACGACTGCTCAAGCAAAGGAAAGGTTCTTTATTAAAACCCATGAGAAGTTTGTAGAATCAGTACCCCAGCTCTTGAAAAAACTTCTGTATGAAAAAGACAGAAGCGACTGAAGACCAATAGCTGCTAGAAAAACTAATTTGAGGGGGAAGGACAAACCTGTCGGAGTGGTTTGAAAATATCACCCATGAATTTTGTGAGGAAAAAGCTATAGAAGAAAGAACTTTGGTGGAAACCATTCAAAAGAAATTCTATGCAGACCTTACCGAGCAATTATTGTGTTCCTTACCAACCTTGCTGTTCAAGTTTCTGATAGAGAAAGGAGTGGGTCATATCGTTGAACCTCGTCCATCACTACGCAGACCGCCATCAAACCTTAATTGGGTAGAAAAACAAAATAAGTGGGAGAAATTCATTGTCGAAAGGGAGTGGGAATACTTCCTAAGCAAGTAAACAAAACTATCAGGGATTTCTTAAGCGTCGAGTAGGCTATGGGGGGGTAGCTAGTCATATGTCGGGGTAAAGTGGAGAGGATTCTAGTTGACTAAAGAGATATCATTCATTAACGATGAGAAGTCGGCCTAAAAAGGAAATCAAAAGGACAGTGTCAAACAAAAGTACGACGGACTTATAGAAAATAGAGAGGGAGAAGAGGTTGCAAAGAAGGGAAGAAAGAAGAGAAAGAGCTATAGATCTATAAAGAGGAATGAGTAGTAGGGTGACAGAACAAGAGAGAAATCTACCAGAGTCGGGTCATGACCAACAAGAAGAAGCATCCCCTATGGAAGAAGATTTGTGGATAGAGCAACGAGAATCTCTCCAAATAGAAGTTCCCCAAGAGGTAAGACCTCTATCACCAACAAATTCAAGTACCAGGATACAAGCCATTGTTGAAGAGGACCTCAGACTAAGAGCTAGTGAGTTTGGTATATGGAGCTGACTAGACAATGAGAAAACCAGTCATAATCATCTACTTATCCGTTGACCAGAAGAAGGAAATTGGGTCACGTTTTAAGCGTTACCCTCCAGCTGAAGTATCCACTTACTTTACCTAACACATGAAGGAGCAACCCCCTACCAAATATAGCTTTGGAGAATACAAAAAAATTGGATCTATAGATAAATAATTGCAGTTGGACATCGAAAGGAGAAGTCGACCCTGATCGACTGCTTTTCAAAGAATAAACAACAATTAAGACAACCGACAAAAATGAGAGTTCTATCGACAATAGTTCTGCACAAAGGAATAAAAAAAACATCCCACTACCCCCACCACCACCACCACCACTGCCACCTCCTGAAGAAGATAGTGACAGTGACTTCGACATGGGTCACGGGTCAGCATACATCCCTCTATATTAGGGAGACGAGGATCCTAGACGACATTGGTTCGTCTGTGAATCGACATGGGAGGCAAGCCAAGTCACATATGAAGATAGACATATGGTGCAGTTCGGTGGTGCCTTAAGGAAAATAGAATTAACATGGTATATGACCTTTTTTGAAAGAACCCCCGGAGCAAATAAAGCAGAATTCAAAGTGCAAATTTTTTCGTTCTTTAAAACTCCAGATGCAAAACATCTAGCAGCTAAGAAATTAAAGACAACATCACAAAAGTCAGGAGAAATTGTCCACGGCTATGAAAAATGCTGGAAAGACCTTCTCAGCCAATTGGATTATGTCATTGATGAGCAACTATTAATCCAGTGGTTTCTTGCAGGTCTGTCACACAAAATTCATCAGCACATAAGTCTGGAGACATTCAAAACTTATGAAGATGCACTTACTAAATCTCTACAAGTAGAAATGGATGAAGATATTCCAGCATAACCCACGGATCATAGATTGGAGGAACAACTTGAGATCGTGCAGAAATCATTAAAATAACTAAACCTTAAGAGTCATGATATTTGCTGCATGAAATGCTCAAGGATCGGACATTCAAAAGACAACTGTCGATAAAATATCAGCCAACAGGACATTCGATTTGTGCAAACAAAGTGTTTTTGTAACATTTTCCAAGACCATGGCGATCACACAATAAAATATTGTCTGTTTAACATGAAAAATAGCAAAGCATCTTGGTGTGCTATCTGTGAAACAAAGAATCATGCCACAACTGACTTCCATATAAACCAAAAAAAAACAATAGAACTATCACGTAGTCTACCAAACTAATGCAGTCATACAGAATAATGAGCAACGAAACAATGCAAAAAATGACCAAAATAATCAAAGGTATGAAGGTCATTGATACGAGCGCCGGTTTGACAACCGATGTGGAGGATATGGAAGTCGAGGTCAATTCTCTATGAGATATGCAGGCCTGTTTGAGCTGGATTTTCCAAAATTTTCTAGACGTCCAGTTGTAAGATATGTTCCTCAAGTCGTTTTTACCTTACATCATGAAGGATGTTTCTACATTCGGAGTCCAAAACGAGGAACAAGCAATATTTAGGGCACAAAATTTGGATTTGATCTATGCTCAATCTGGAATTTTGTATGAGATCATACCTAACGCTTCACATTCTATTTTCAATCCCAAGATCAAGCCTGGACCACATGTTGATGGTATTGTGGGTTGTACAAGTGCCAAACCTACGGATTCAGTTGTAAAACAAGTGAGTCAATTTTTTATTAATCAATCTGCTTCGGGACAAGCCATGGCTTCATCTCAACCCACCCAAATGGTGAGTGTAATTTCTGTGCAATCGTCAGACCAGAAGGGCAACCAACAGCCCAGAAGGAATAAGAAAAAGGGTAAAAATAATTGTAAGGGTGGGAACAAGAATGAAAATGCCAATTTTAATGACAAGAATGCCCAAAATGGTAGGGGGGACAAGCAGTCTAAACGTAAGGTTAAGTTTCCTTGAAAATTGTGTGAGGAGGACCACCTCACTCACTTGTGCCCTCATATAGAAGATTCCTCGAGATTCATAGCACAGGGCCTACCTGTGCTAACCAATCCTTTACCCCATAATGAAAATATGAACTCGAGGACCAATGATCCTCATTGTGCATTGGGCATAGATCAAAATCTATTGGAATCCAATACTGGTCATGGTTGAATCAACATGGTACATGCTACTAAGGTTGTGACTCGTGCAAAAGATTATGGTTCGTCAAAACCGGAACTTGGAAAAGAACCCGCTCCACCCGAGAGCCCTTTGTGTATCGAAAACCCTATGAATAAGCCTGAAGTTGCACCTCACATTCCTAAGGGAGTTATAAGGTGTTTGGGGCACAATCCTAATGCCCGAGCCAACCAGAACTATTTTGTTGTCGAGGATTTGGGCCAAAATCCTCGTGTGATGTACGCACTTGAAGTACTTCATATTTTTCCTCAACAAAGGAAAGCCTTGCTTTCTGCTCTTGGGATTAATGATGATAACTCTTCTTCCATCATCAAATTTAAAACCATGGGACTACAGCCTCACTTTCCTTACTATGTGTCTCTTTTGATTCATGTAGAGTGTCTTAATATGACTGTCAAACACATTGTGATTGGCGAAGGAACTACTTCTTCCATGATGTCTTTGTCATGATAGAAGGGTTTGGGTTCTCTCGAGTTGTCTCAATCCACTACCATGTTGACTACCTTTGATGGTAGGTCATTTCAAATGCATAGGATTCTTCCTTCTCTTAAGGTCCAATTGAGAGGGAAGACCGTCGTGATCGAGGTCGAGCTGGTTGATGCACCCCTTAATTACAATATTTTACTGGGCCGAAATTGGATGTATAGTATGAAATCCATAGCTTCTTCTCTATTTCAAGTCGTATGATTTCCATGGGAAGATTGTTACGATTAATGAGACATCATTCCGTAATCCGAGTGTCAGTGCATCATCGGGAGCTTCTATCCCGATTATAGATCATTCTCAACTGGAAACTAGGAGTGTGGGTGTGGGTATGTATCCATCCCTTATGGGGACTTTTAGTTGTCCTGCGCCCGTTCTTATGATCTGATCTAGTTTTGGTGAGGCTTCATCTTCGTTGAAGTCGGTGTCTTTTCACACTACCCATATGGAATATCCTTGGATTCTTCCTTCACCGAGTCCTTTGAATGGACCTATCAAAATGGATGTGTCGTTGCCTGCAACAATGATAGCATATCAAGTGAATCTTGATTGTGTTGCAGAGCCTAGTCCTTCCTCTTCACGGACAAAGGAGGAGGACCCATATGTGCTGCCTACATGGGTAGTTGAGTCCTCTCATGCACATGATTTCCTTGATGATGTTTTTCCACCAGATGAAGCCATTATTCAGGCCATGTCTGGGGTTGAGCCACCTTGGGAATATTTACATCATAGATCCTATTTTCTTCCCTTGTTTAACCATATGGAGCATGAGTACTTTAAGGAGATTCTTAGTGAGAGGATTGGTAGTCTCGTGGTTCCATTGAGCTCTCCTGGTTAGATGGCTGATGGGAACATGGAAAATTTATCACCTACTATTCCTATCAATATCTCTCGCGATCCTGGCAAAATTGAGAACATCTACATTGGGGCAGATTGTTCCCCTAATGAGACCAAGGAGTATACCGAGCTATTTAAAGAGTTTCATGACATATTTTCTTGGTCATATGAGGAAATTCCAAATATTGACCCTCGTATTGTCGAACATGAAATTAAGACCTATCTGAATGTGAAGCTTATTCGACAACGTTTGCGTGCGGTGAATCCTATAAAAGCACCCGCTATTAAGGATGAGATAGAGAAGCTGTTAAAAGATGGTTTTATCTATCCTATTCCCTTGATGGAGTGGGTTTCAAACCCTGTTCCAGTTGATAAGAAGTAGGGAGTGATCCCTATATGCACCAATTTCCATGTTTTAAATTGTGATTGTCCTAAGGATAATTTTCCTACACCATTTATTGATCATATTTTGGATGAGTGTGCAAGAAGCAAGGTATTCTCCTTCATGGATGGTTTTCCTGGATATAATTAGATTCAGATCAAACCCGAAAATCAACATAAAACTACATATATTTGTCCTTAGGGTACGTTTGCATATCGAAAGATGCCTTTTGGTCTTAAAAACACCGGAGCCACATTTCAGCGGGCTATGAACTTAATTTTTCATGATCTCAAAATTATTATTGAAGTGTATTTGGATGATCTTGCCACTCATTCTCGTCTGAGAGTGCGTCATCCATACCATTTGAGATTAGTATTCAAAAGATGACGCCGTTACCAGGTTAGGTTAAATCCTCATAAGTGCATATTTTGTGTTACCATTGGTCGCTTTCTAGGGTTCATTGTATCCAAGGAGGGTATAAGAGTCGATCCCTTAAAGGTTGAGGCAATACTTCAATTGTCTCCCCCACGTAATATTAGACATCTTCAGTGTTTGCAAGGCATGGAAAATTTCTTGCGGAGATTTGTGGTTAATTTTTCCAATTTGACTAAAGGCTTTATGCGTATTTTAAATATGGACACTACTTTTTTCTGGGATGAGTGAGCCCAGGAGTCCTTTGATGCTCTTAAGTGATCCTTAGCATCGGCCCCCCGTTATTATTCCACCTGACTATAGCCATGATTTTTTTATTTATGTGGCCACATCCATGGAGACAGTTGGTATGGTTTTGGTTTAGGAGGATGAGGAGCTCCATGAGAATGTCATATATTATTTGAGATAGAACCTTATTGATGCAAAAATCCATTATTCTCATGTGGAGAAACATGCCTTGGCCACTGTGCATGCGGTTCAGAGATTGAGACATTACATTGTCCTTCGCCAGACCTGGGTGGTAGCTCATGTCAATCCATTTCAGTTCATCCTCACTAGGAGGATGATCGAGGTAAAATATAATAAGTGGATTGTTATTTTGCAAGAATTCAATCTTGAATTTGTTTCGGTGAAATCGAAGAAATCGTTGATCTTTGCAGAGCTCATTTCTGATTTCCCAAGTGTTGAGGAGGAGGAGGTTTATGAGGATACGTTTGTCGATGAGCATATTTTCCTTATCTCAACTTTGGACCCATGGTATGAGGATATCATTATATATTTGCAAACATTGAAGGTTCCTACTCACCTTTCATGGGATGAGCGATGATGATTACGTCATGTATCTAAGAACTAACTTATAGTGGATAACACTTTGTACTACCGTGGGGTAGATTCCATTTTACATCATTGTTTAACCCATGATGAGGCTGAGGTTGTGTTGAATGATTTCCATGGAGGGGCATGAGGTGGTCATTTATCTAGGATTTATACATCCCAAAAGATCTTGAGAGTGAGATATTTTTGGACGTTGATCTTCAAATATTTTGTCAATGCGGTCAAGAAGTGTCACCCTTGATAGGTGTTTGCATGCAATATGTGATCACATCCTACCCGGTAACATCTGATTATCACTGCTGGTCCCTTCACCAAGTGGGGGATTGACTTCATGGATTGCAACCTAGCTTCAGCTGGGGGGCATCATCACATTATAGTGGCTGTTGATTATTTCACAAAATGGGCTAAGGCTATGCCTACGATTAAATCTGACGATGAGACAACCGTGCATTTCGTGTTCAACCAAATTATTACTCAGTTCGACAATCTGAAGGATCTTATCACTGACCATGATAGGAAATTTAAGAATAGAATGATGGAAGAGTTGGCTTCAAAGTTAGGGTATAAGCAGGAGCACTCCTCTTCTTATTAACCTCAGGCGAATGGATAGGTTGAAGCAGTTAATAAATCACTTAAGTCCATTCTCCAATGGACAATCGCACAAAGCAAGATGAATTGACATATCATGTTATATCCTGCTTTGTGGGCCTATAGGACCGCAGTTAAGACTACCACCAGTTTCTCTCCATATCAAATTGTACATGGGGTGGAGTCTGTCTTGCTGGTTGAATTTGAAATCCCTTCGTTGAAGCTAGCTATAGAGCTTTTACTAGACACTTTCGCATTGGAGGAATGTGTCAACACTCCATTTTTAACAGATTGATATAAGGGCTTGACAAAGGTTTGGTAGGGGTCCCAGTCCCTCGAATTTCATGTGACCACCCTTCAACAAGGAAAGTGGCAGATGTGTTGTTAACATTGGGTAGGGTTCATAATCAAAGGTTGCTATTGATCGAAGGTTGATCAACGACTCCAAACTGCTTCGTGCGAGCAATTATGCACGATCAAGACTTCCGTCCTGGATTGTGAAACATGTTAATGATCGGAGGCCTTCGACGTTTGAGATGAGATCCGAGGTAGATCTACGGCCCAAATTATTTCGTGATCTATACTTGTACTGGAAAATTGCAATATCAAATCGCAAAAAAGTGGTATAGGTCACGAAGATCGACGGTCGTGATGAGAAAAGGGATAAATCTACGGTTGTGGTTCATTTTGCAATGTTAACCTGAGCATGAACAAATACCTAAGTTTCCCAGTGCAAAATATGATTGGGCCCACTCGGATTGACAGCTGCATGAAAGGTCGATCTTGTTCGATGGTTGAGAATGTGTCACGATCCAAAACTGCCCACGGTGTTCAGAAGAGAAAAGTTGGTGGTAGGATGAATGGAAAGTGGATGGTGGACATAAAATATTCCTTTGATTGAATGACTGAGAAGACTCCCGAGGTATATATTTCCCATCCAGTGTGGAGATGACAGCGGAGGAGATGTTCACGCAGATAATCTGTGCTCTCGTGGATTGGCCGATTTCTCCAACGCCATTTGTAGCACACGCAACGATGGAATCATCCCTGTGGTAGAGTCATATCATGAGAGTATAGGTGGCTTTTTTGTGAGCTGGCCTACAGAAATGAGGAAAGTAGTTGGCAAATCCGTTGCTCACACGAGGCAAAGCCAATGCGACGTGGGGGACCATTCCATTTCCCACTTCAAAGAAACAAGGAAACATGGGAGTGTCCACTTCATGAAATATGCAGCATGGATCTACTATACCAGATGGAATCCACAACTACTTCCCACAGCAGACAATAAGGCACCACCGTCGATGAAACCAAATGACTAGATCCCCAGCAAGTAAAGGATCGCTCTGCTCGCACCTTCGCACATGTTGAGACCAGATACACTCAATGAAATAATGTGCAGAAATGTTGACCATCCTTTGCAAAGATCAGTCCCGAAGCCCTATAAACACTGCCTTCAGTTCAACAAGAGTGAACTAACATATCTCCAGAGCCCAAGTTATATTTCTCCATGAATCTGCAAAGGCCTGATAGAGTTTGATGATGAAGATCTGGTTTGAGAAGCTTGTCTATCTTGGGGTTTTGATGGTTGGTTAGAAGGTTCCATACTCACTTGTCACCTTGGTATTTGTATGCCAATGATGACACTAGCCATCGTGGCCTAGATGTGATACCCACGTCTCCAACGAAGTGAGGTCTAGACACTTACTTTCCGTAAGTTTTTTTTTAGGAACCCCTGATAGCATCACGCCCACCAAAGCCTCTGCAAAAGGGGACAGTCATTGACTGTTCCATGTACAAACATTTGTTCGGATGGGAGCGTTAGGGTTTTAAAGCTCTAATAGCTCAATTTGTGAATTCTACTTTCCAGGGGTGATGGGGCTGGTGTAGGTACGCCACACCCTTGTGCTTATGGGAGAGCTCACCTCACTAGAGGTGAGGAGTACAAGAATGAAAAACCACCCCATAGGTCTATCTCAACCAGAAGCAATGTGACACTTCTTTCAAAGCCCACAGGTAATAGTGTTACCCAGAGAGGAAGGAGGTGGCAGATGCGGTGGGACCAGCGAAGGAGGCCAACCACTTTGCCATCATGTGACCATGCAGAAAGATGCATTTGAACACAGTGCAAGCACATGTTTTGGGAAAATAACAAGGCATCATACTCATCATCCATCATGATGGCCAGACACGTCGATCTGTTACCCAGACTGAATGCGGCCACTAGTTCCATAATGTTTGTTTATATTTTTAAAACGTGGCGATAGTCCACTCCTTGCACTATTAACACCTGATGGCGACTTGTAATAGCTTTAATTTGGTAGTCTCAGCAATAGGATTGTATAAAAATGCTCCCAATAGAGGGAGAAAGGAGTTAGTGAATTGGATTGGGAAACATTCTCGGGCTGCGGCTCCCCATTTGTAAAACTTGATACTTGTGTATGAATAAATTGGAGTGAAAGAACTTTTTCTCATGTCAAAGATTCATGTGTCATTTCTTTTCCCAATATGTAATTTCCTTTACATGTAAATTCATTTCCTGTTTCCATTCCAGTTTGTTGATTTCTTTCATGTCTTCAACTTAGTGTATAATGGTTAGGAATTCATAGTCGCTATGCTCTTGCTATTGTTCCAGGCATTTATCAATGGTTCTTCTAAAGTTTCATGGAATTCATCTCGCTGGTACTCCATGCAATGGAATGTCCCTTCTTGTCCTCTAATCACCCGCTGAATATCTCCTGATTAGGAAATCAGTGGCTATCTTGCCTCTGTTTGCAATCCCGTGCCATTCTTTCCCTTTTTAATCATTTCTTACACAAGTTTTGACTCCATTTTCCCATGGCTCCTTTCCCTCGGTAACCCCACCATGCACCTCTCCTCAACATACTTTTCCCCAATCAAGATCCTAGCCCCCTGATCATGCCGATTGAAAATCCTATGTAGAGTAGAATCTGGTGACACACAAGATTGACAACCTTATGTGGAGTAGACTCCAGTGAAAAATGAGATATCCCTCTTTGACTACGCAGGGATGGAGGCCCATTCTAAAGTGGTTTTGTTGTTTCCCAGGAGCGGCTTCCCCTCGCTTGACCTTGGGGGCTCAAATCCCATTGCCAACAGAATGTTTGGTCCACTTAGAGTAGCTTGATGAGTAGCATCGGGATGCCTTATTGGCTCTAGAAGTAAATAAGCATCGTGTTAAGGTCCAATCTGATAAGTCTGTCCATCCAAGGAGGTTTAGTGAAGGTGATTTGGTACTTTTGTGCGATTAAGCTAAAGAACCCTTGGGGGAAGGGAAGTTTAATCCCATGTGGCATGGTCCTTATGTAGTCAAACGTGTGTTAGATAAGGGAACCTATGAGCTGGTGGATTATGAAGGGACAACCTTGGTAGAGCCTAGAAATGGGATCTATCCTAAAAAATACTATGCATGATCTTTAGCCAGAGCTGATTATTGTATATTATTGTACAGTTTTTTTCATAGTTAGGTTTTCTTGTGGTGATCGGGTTTGTTGATTAGCTTTTGTTTCTTATGGCAGATGTCAATGGAGTCTTTTGCTTACATAGGATTTGCTGATGGTGCTAGCCACCACACTCAAAACTCAGTTTCTGCTGCTTGGGTGATTTATACTCCTACGAATCAAGTATTCTCTTCAGGAGGTGTATGTTCACAGCCTTTTTCAAACAATGTTGCTAAGTATAGTGTCGTTATCAAGTTATTGCGGGATTCCATTTCACATGGTGTTCTCTCTCTTTAGGTACGTCTTGATTCGTAGTTAGTGGTTTCACAGCTTAATGGATTGTATCGTATTAGGGATTCGATATTATTACAAAGATTCTTACATGTGAGATTGCTAGAACAACAATTTGAGAACATAACATACATACATGTTTCAAGAATTTTTAATCAAGTTGCTGACTCATATGCTAACTATGTCTTAGATTGGCATTTGTTTCATAGACCATTTACATATCACAAACATACATTTTTACACACATGTAAATAAATAAAATCGATCATCATAAAAGTTTTTCATTAAACATCCAAAATGTGACGTCATAATACATNTCAAGGCACCAAAATATAATACACGGTAGTACAAAAATGAAACACTCTCAGGTCTCTAAGCCTGTGGAGGAGGAAGGGGGTTCTGATCATGGTAGCACAACATGGCTCTAACTATTCGTCGAAATAACTGAACCCATGCCCATGGTACACCAACCACCTGGCACCGCATGGCCTCAAGAAAGTACTCAACTTGCACCATGGGTACCCTATTTATCAAGCGTCCAAAGTTTGTGTGGATGCTTTGGAGCGTCTGCTCTGCATCCACACCCATGATGTCATCTTCTCTTCCCTTTCGTCAATGACGAGGAAAACCGTCAAGCTACCATGGTCCAACATTTGCATACACATGACAAATTGTCACTATGTGTCGTCACACCAAAACATGTCTTTTGAGTCAATATATCAAAAAACATTAAAAAAATTAATAATTCAAAAAAACTTAAAAAGAGGGTTTTTGGATTCGTTACCTATGTCACCATATGCTGCTCCTGGTGGTAGGGGCATGTCTGGATCTCCCCGAAAATCTATTCCCACATAGGGATAGTCATCGATGGCAACAATATGCCACCACCACCATGGAAAGAAGTCCACTGGGTAGGGGTTGGCCACCCTACCTCCACCCAGTCTGCACATAACATTTTCTCAAGGTCATCGGGCTAGATCTCGAACTCCATGTGGAGGAATGTCCACTCTAGGGCTTAGCCCTGGTACACACTCAAAGAAGAACATGCTCAGTATGCTACCGAAACCGAATTTTCTCACCCTGCCCATCTTTTAGTCATTGAGTTGCTGCTTCATGTTACTCAATAGCACAGTGCTCTAGTCGTACATAGTGGGTCTCATACACTCCACCACATAGAACATCAATGGCCGCGAGGCCTGGTGGAGTGAATCTAGACTGGCTATCCTGACAAGTGCCAATAGTATGGCCTTCAGTCCTAGTACCTGGATGGAGTTTATCAGGATTTGAATCCCAACCTTTTCAATGTCCAAAAAATAGTATACTACAATGTACTCATCAATGGTAAGGCCACCTACGGGCCTGCGGGAGCATAAGTTCACCACCTCTCCCCGTCGGGATAATCTAGTAATAAAATATATGTCCTCAATCTCTATAGTGAGAGACATCCCGTCGATATGAAAAGACTCTGAGTCTGTATCCCAGTAGTCTACTAGCATATACAGGAGTCTTGGTTTGGCCCTCAGGCTGCCAAGACACCAAAAATTATGTAGACCACATGCACATAGAGCTTGTTGAGCCATTAAGTCCCCTTGAACATCCTCTTCTACATCTCCATGTTCCCTCTCTCTCCATTCTAGAACCATCCTGCACATAAAAATTGATTTTTGGTCATTATATACCTTAAAAAACCTTATGCATGGCCACATATGCGACTGTTTGAAAAATAGCTACGTATGTGCGCGGTTTTGGGAGATTTTTCCCCGTATGGCCAACCCTATACGCGGAAAAAACCCTGATATCCACGTGGGCTGAAATGACCATTTTAGATTGGCCTAAAAATTAAATTTGACCATGGAAATTGAAAAACATTGCATGAAATAGCAAGAGGAGGACATGAGGAGTTACCTGGAACAAACAGTGTCAAATTTTGGCGGACGAAGCTCCCAGAATTCACGTTGGAATTTTTGAGCTCAAATGGGTAAAAATTTCAAATGATATGGAATTTTTGAATTTTTTACTATTTATAAAAAAAAAATTTGAATTTTTTGAAATTTTTTACCCACTTTCTATAGTTTTGGACCATTTCTGACCATTTTGGACTAATTTGATGATGTAGGAGTCCATTTTGAGAGTCGTTTTCACCGTGGTTTTGACCCATTCGTGTCGATTTTAGGTATTATGTCTAAACTGGCATATAGGTTAGGTTTCACATCCATTTGGATTTTGCATGACCTTATGACTGTTTCATTATAACCTTAGGTACAAACCCATTCTATCTTGTCACAGATTCTCCTTGTTGCTTTTAGAAGTGACATGATGTGAATGGTAGATCTTGACCATACATGGGTGACCTAGTTAGCTCCTTTTTTGCATTTGGTTCCCATGCCGACATTTTTCCCTTAGGGTGCAGGAGTCCTTTGTATAGTATCGCCATGACTTTGCACAAAAGCCTCATACTCCTCTTGATCTTTTTGCTGGCCTATTTTCCCCAGGACTCCCTTATGTCAAGTTGTAATTGCATTATCATGATTTTTTATTACCTTATTGAGCCTTATGTTGGCTTCCCTGACTTTGGTTATGAGCTATATAGCCCAAGCTTGTCTCATGTCTAACCATGTAGAGCCATTTTACTTATTTTTTGCAGCTTGATTCCCCATTTTTTACTGGGAGGGGACTTTCCCTCGAGTGTCATTATTCTACACATGTGTCCTCGCATTGAGAATAGGTATGTTCCATTGGTTGGAACTAGTTTGTTTTCCCCTTGACACTCATCTCCTCCTAGTCTGTAACTATAAAGCACTTTTATTCTTTTTCAAGATTTTCAAAATATTTGTAAAATTCCAAAAAAATAAAAAAAACCAAAAAGACGGACAAGAAAAGATGTTATCTTTGGCAGTAGTTGAGTCATTTCACCTTCGAACAAAGCACTATATATCACATCCGTTGGTTGGGTTAATAGTTTGACTTTAGGAGCTGTACTCATTTCTCTGAGTTTATCTCCACCGACTGGTTAAGCTTCCAATCCCTATGGAACCTCTGTCGATGGCTCTTGTGTCGTAGAGATGTCCTAGTGTTGTATATCGAGTCTATGTTGCCTACATTTAGTCACCATTCACCTTTATTCTCTTGTTCGAAGGAAGTTGAAACCTGAGTCGACCATTCCTGGTACTGTTACTAGTTCATGCACATTATGATTAAGTCCTTCCACATTATACAGCTTTTCTAAGTACCTCATGTTGGATGATGAGGGATGGCTTAATGCCCTCCTTCCAGTGGATTTCATTCCATTGACTTTAGATCATTTATTCTAGGATAGGAATCTAGAGTCATGTTGAGTGCCTTGAGACTTGCAGTCATCAGTGGCAGGTTCTCTTGCCATCGACAGTTTTGGGAATACATCAATGTCCCCTGATTGATGGATTCTCTCAAGTTTTCGACCTCAACACATTTATTCAAACTTGTTATTTTTCACTCTAGTACCTTGATTCCGATTTTCATTATCGGTGGGTGATCTCGCATCTGTTAATGGTATACATCAATGACCGTTAATCCAACGATGGACTAATATGTTCGACCTCGACACCTCTATTCACATAGTAGGACATGTACTTGTAGCAGATTGTGTAGAAGACCTTCCAGATTGGTGGCATTTCATATATGCTACTTCCTTGATCGTGCCAGTGTTCATGGGATTTCAACTCTCGTGACTTGAGTCCAGTATATGTCAGATATGGATATCTTGATCCATTATATATCTTCATCCTTCATGGATATCATGATCCTTTGTATATCTTCATTATGGAGATTCTGATCTATCTATATTGTACTTGGTGATGACCACACATGTCATATCTTGTATCATGCCTATTCATGGCCATTGTACTCTTATGTATCCAGGACTGCTATATGTACTTGTAGTGATGTGTAGAGTTTGATTATTGTATTATACTATTAGATGGTTGGTTCTTCCACCTAGTTCTTCATCACCCCACTTCTGGGATGGAATTATAATGTATTTCAGCCATCATATCACCCCTCTCACCTCACACATTAGGGGGCATCTATTACAACTGATTTTACCACACATGGTGAATCACACCTTTATGGACTTCCCTATCCCTCTACAGGCTCTTTGGACTCCATGGAACATTTTTGTACCTTTGATGTTTCCAAGATCATCCCTAAAAACATGCATTATTTGGTATACGCGAATTTTAAACCTATTCTCGTGTATATACGTGGATATGACCCTCAAACCCACGTACATCGGGATGTGTGCAAAAGGCCAAATAGTTTTGGAGTTTTCCTTGATGTGGATTCAATTCAATTGTCTCTTGTCCTTCCATATTCCTTGAGATCGCTTGGATTTGACCTTTCATTACCCCATTGAAGCACTATATAAGGAACCCTTTGGATACATTGAAAGAGGAGGAATTTAAGAGCAAGAAAACTATAGTCCATTGTTGCCAGAGCTTATACTTGAGTCTGCATCCCTTTGTCCCTTGGAGAACTTTGTGTTCTTCCTAAGCTTTCCTTTGTTTGTTAGATTTATATCGAGATATGAAGGATTAAATTGGTGGAGGTCGAGGTGGAGGACTTAGTTTCTTCAGTTCGCAGACGTGCCGACAGAGGTTGTCACTATTGTAATCTCTGATTTATATTAATAGAAATATATTTTCATGTCCAATAATGTGTATTTAAATGAGTATTGAATCCATGGATGCTTTTAAATGCTTATATGTTATTGATTATATATCCTAGAGTAGGTCTAACACAATTATATAGCATGCTTGTCTTATTTGCTGAATGTTGAGAGAGCAAATTGCTAATACAAGTGAGAGTGGAAAAGCTCAATGAGGATCTACATCAACCATCCAGAATAAGGTATGTTTCGAGATCCTTTAGTTTTAGATGTTTGGTTTCTCTTGCATATGGGAAAGGATTTATTTTTGTGGTTACTCTTTTTGTTGTGGTACCCCAAGGCATAGAAATTTTTATCCATAACAACCATTTCAAATTTTCCATGATACCCATTTACCTAAATAGAGGAAGATGCTTGCTAAGGAATTCTAGACTAAAGAGGCTCCTTGAACCTGTTTCCTTTCCACTCTGAACCAGTCCTCCATTGTCATCCTGTTTAGTTATTTGGTTTTAGTTACTCTTCCCCATGTTCCATCATTGTAAACAAGTGTTCGAAGGCATTTGTTGCAAGTTCCAAAATGAAGAGATAGATGTTTTTCAACCCCCACCCCCTTGGTTCTTTTGGAGTTGCCAATATTTTCCACTCAACCAAGGGAATTCCTTCATGTGCTCTTTTCCCTATCCAATGAAATATGAAATAGTTATTTCAATTTTTTTCTTAGATATGCTTAGGAATATTCGCAATAGTCATCCATTAAACAAGAATGCTCTCTAGGATTTCCTTTATCTGAACTAATCTCCCTCCATGAAATACGTATCTATTACACTAGACATAATTTCTAACTTCTAACTTGTTATATAACCATATATAGTGGTTAAATAAACAACAATCTGGTTTTGAATGAAAACCAAGATATTTCATCCCTTGATCCATGTCATAGAATTGCATTGGAAAGAGAGATTCAACTTTCCTTTCTACCTAATCAATTAGTTCATTGGTCAAGAGGGTATACTTGTTCATATTAATCATGATACCTATGGATTTACAATAAAATTTCAGCATTTCCTTAACTTTTTCTAGATATTTAACTTAAAAATAGCACACATCATGATATCATCTACACAAAGAAGATGTATGGTATGTACATAATTTGAGATTTTAATCCCCTTAAATTCTCCTTCACGACAAGAATCTTTAATAATCATACTTGAACCTTCCACTACCATCAATAATAAGAAGGCAGATAATGAACAACCTTTCCCGAGACCTCTAGAAGCTGTGAACAACCAATCCTCCATTATAGAGTCTAGACCCATCTAAATCTGGTTCTACAAAGCATCGAGAGGGATCAAATCTGCAAACCTTTCACCACTAAATTACAACACACATCCCTCTTACCACTATAATACAATAGAATGATGGATGCATTCCTTTTTTTTATGGGACATACAGACACTTCTATCACACCACTATGCTACAACACACTAATGCATGCATTCTTATTTTTATTTTTTGTAAGTAAGTACTCACAGGGTATTTGAACTCATGACCTTCCATTTACAACTTCTCATCTCAATTACTCATTACCAATTTCTCTAACCCCCATGGAATTTTATTATTATTATTATTATTATTATTATTATTATTATTATTATTATTATTATTTATGGGGCAGACAGACAATTCCCTCTCACCACTATGTTACAACACACTAATGCATGCATTATTATTTTTTATTTTTATTTTTATTTTTATTATTTTTATTTTTATGGGATAGACAGACACTTCTCCACCAATCAGGCTATAGAAATGTCAAGCTAGTTTATGTGGCTTTTCATTTTACTTCATTAGTTAGTTCATTGGTTAAGAGGTATACTTGCTCATATTAATCATGATACTTATGGATTTACAATAAAATTTCAGTATTTCCTTAACTTTTTCTAGCTCTGTAACTGAACCACAGCAAATATCATGATATCATCTATGCAGAGAAGATATGTGGTATGTACAAAATTTCAGATCTTAATCCCCTTCAATTCTCCTTCATGATGAGAATATTTAATAACCATTATTGAACCTTCAACTACCAACAAGAATAATAAGGGAGATAATGAAAAACCTTTAGTAAGACCTCTAGAAGTTATGAACAACTTAGTAGACCCATTTATCAATACTGCAAATGAAGCAGAAGTGAGACAGCCCATGCTCCATTTCACAGTTTTCCAGTGTTACATAGGTACGCATTTCCAAGGGTAGGAAACTTGTTTCCACGCCCCCACATGTCTCAAAAAATTGGATACTCCATAGGAAACATCCCTCCCCCCCACATCCCCATCTGAAGGAAACTCAAGGAAACTCAGAAGGGAAACATTTCCCACTTAAAAATGGCATCCCCACATTTCCTTTAATAGTTTTTCACCAAAAAATAAAAATTAATAAAAAATTAAATGATAAAGGGCTACGCTGCCCACTACTTTTCTGCTTAGTTGCCTTGATTTCATTTTGTTGTCCAATATGGTTGTATTTCCTAATTTATTTTATTGGTTATAGCTTATGTATAGTTGTATTTCATTTTATTTCTATTGATTTATGTTGTAAACATGTATTAATCTTTAGATTATAAAATTAAATACTTTAAATAATTATGTTCCAACTTTCAATTTTTATGTATTCTAATATAAATTTGGTATTATTCATCGTGGGTTCCCCTATGTCAAAATACCCCAACATACCCTTCGATGTTTTTTTAAATTTGGGGGGGTACTTCTGCATATGTCTTTTCTACGTGTCCTCACTCCCATTCCAGAAACTTGGGGAACATTGCAGTTTGCAAGCTCATATCCGCTTGGAATAGAACTAATATGAGAAACAACCAAATGAACCTGTCAAAGGCCTTAGCAAGGTCAATTTTAAAGGTCTTGTCTTATATGAATGCAATCCTACATAAGCCATGCCCTCTGCTTCATGAATTTGATGATTTAAGAGGAGTTTAGAGTATTCATCTGAGAGAAAGCCTAATAGAATTTCCTTAAACCTATTATCAATGCTTGTGGATATCAACTTATAAATTAAATTGCATAAAGAGGTATGTCTAAAATCATCAAAGGTTCTCCATGGAGGTTTAATGAGTGATGATTAGGTAGGTTTTTCTTTCACCATCAGAATTTATCTTATAATTTGACTATGAAGATTCGGTTTCAGACATTTTCAGGGAAGGATGAAAATGAATTTGCATTCTAGTGACAATGTTAAACTCTCATCTTTTCCAAATTTTGAGTCTGTATTATTATTCCTCTGATCTGATATTTTTGTAGAGAACACAATAGTTGAGGTCACTGGATAAATCCATGGGTTTTCATTAGAGTGATGCTTATATTGTATATTAATGATTATATTTCATAGGATACATTTTTTATTGTATTTTTCTCTCAAAACAATATCAAATCAATTGTCTGGTGCTAATTGGAAGAGAGTTTCCTTATGTAGTATGAAAGTTGAAAACAATGGTCACATGGAATGGAGTATTGATTTCATGGAAGACACATGTAGAAATCAAGGAAATTTTGTACTATGATTTATTTTTTGAGTATATATTTAAGTATACTAGGTCAGTTGTGTGTTGCCATGCATACATTTTGTATATAATCAACCTTCAAATTATTTTTTCATTGGATGTGAAAAGGTTGTATTAGTCATTCATATGATATGAAGAGTTGGTCTACATGATCGATGTGCACCTAATCAGGATCTCATATTGTGAAGGTTATCATTTCACTCTAGAATCTTTTTTCTTGTATGCATTCTAGTGGTTGTTGTAATTTGCAAGGGAAGTCCAAAAAAAATATAATTAGTGGTTATGGATTTCTGAAAATGTATTTTTTAATGTGGCTTGCTATTTTTACATTACATTAAATAGAATACATTATAAAAAACAAAGGGACTGTTGAATTCTAGTACTTAATTGGGTTCCCTCTGGCTGGTCAAGGGGAAGGTAAGTGAGGTAGGTTCTATGTTAGTAATATGCTTTAGCATTTAACGATGGAATAAAAATACATCATAAAATTTCAAAATTTAATCCCATGCATTGCTCAAATATTATCTATCAACTATTATCTATTGATGTCAAGAAGATCAGTTCTTATTATATAAATTATATAAATATAATGTTGTAGTACATTATCACAAATGGACCGACTTCATGAAGTTAAGTGCTTATTTGGGTGCATTATGAGTGGTCAAGGGAAAGGTAAGTGAGGTAGTTTATATTTTAATTGTATGCTTTAGCCCTTAATAATGCAATAAACACTACACCATAGTGTTAAAATATGATCCCATGGAAGGTTCTCAAGAATTCGTACAAGGGACTCATATTAGTCCCTTTTTTAAATTCATACTCATATTGGTATTATTCCTTCTCTTATAAAGTGTGTCCAACAATGAGAAAGTTCTCAAGAATTCCAAAAGGGATTCGTATTAGTGTTCTATAATCGGTTTAAAACAATGATATGCGTAAGAGTATATCATACTAAGAGGCATTATACTACTAGGGCATCAATTTAATTTGGTCAGACTTGATTCTAGGGTTGTTTATGTCCATAGGACTACCCAACATATCTCATATTGTGATCAGAACTTAAAACTAAAGGGCTCATTGTTGTCACATCATTTATGTAGGACATAAGAGCTCCCCACAACTCCCTTATCAAGCATATCTAGAACTATGGATCGGTTTTATTGAATAGAAATTCATCTTGTTGAGAACTAGCCTTTGGTTGTTACCAAACTAATTCAGAAATACAACATTGTTTTTTATGATATGCCCAAAGAGATACATCTTTCTAGAGGCATGCAACACATCATTGAGCTTGACCCTAAAAAACACATATTTTGTCTACCCATACCTCTATTGTGATTTTTAGAGCACTGAAATATAAGGCTTTGTTATAGAACTATTGGAAGGAGGAATTAATACTCCTAGAAAGATTCCCTACTCAAATCTAATAATGGATTATTGATACAACCTCCTCATGGTATAACCACCACACCTATGGGAATATAAAAAATGTGGACTAACCACCATGCCTGCTGATAGGGCCTTGTGCTAGGTTTCAAACTTTTATCAAAATTTGTAGGTTTTCATGCAATGGAAAACCTTACATGGTATCATAGCACAGGTCTTAGGTGTAATTTCCTCGAGATACATCGTGCTAGCTAGAATATTTCACCTCCTGCAGACAACAAGGTGTTCCAATGGTCTAAATGGTCCAGATCCAGAACAAATAGATCACAGAGGCTGATAACTCTCCCTAGATGCTGTAGATATCTGGAATACAAGGATTTGATAGTCCACCTGTGTACCTACAATCAAGCTCAACATGAAACAGATCAAAGAAACCATAATATGATCTACTAATCTATGCTAGTGACTAAGGAATCTAGCAATATATATCTGAAATCAAACATCAACAATATATATGGGACAGAAAATCAACTTGCAATAGAAATATGAAGAAGTTTACAACCAAGCCTTAGTTTTGACATGCATCTCCATGAAACCAACTCTTTACCCCAAAAAGCTCTGAATCTAGCTCTCTATGCTCTCTCCAAATGATCTTGGGCCAAGGATCAATCCAACAGCATAACAATACCTTCAATGTTATTTCCTCAACCATGGCTATGAGCTCATATTTATAGGGATTTAATGGATAGAAATGGTTGATAAATTAGTGGGTGAGGTGGCCTCTAAGATACTAGGATGAGGGATCTCGAGCTCAACCGAACCACAACAGTAGGGATAAGGGAGTACACGAGGCTTATCATCTAGAATCCTCGAGAAACTTCTATTTTTCCCTTTTTACCCAGGGTACCACAGTTCTCCTTCTATGACAGAGCAGTTCTCATAATAAACACCTATGGACCAAGGGAAATGGGTGGTGGCACTGCTTGTGGACAAATGATGAAAGGCAGTGCGAGTAGGGGTAGAGCTCCTGGATAAAGGGGCATGCGCGGTGCTAGGAATTTGTATGAAAGATTGATGAAAAACCATTTAGTTTCCAGTCCAGAAGCTGGGATCCAGGCCAAGTAGGTATGTCAAATGTCTTATCACATGATGGTGACAGGATTTTGGTATAACAGGATGCCCCCCAAAGCATGAGTCTTAGAGTGATATGATAAACGAGAGCTTTGAGAAAAAGTCATCGATAGGAGATGAAAATGTCGGCTCGATCAGAGTATGCAGTCAAGTAGGCATCTATAGTACATCAGTATGTTGACTCATAGACACAAGTAACCAAACTCATAGCTACAAACCAATACAAGGCAGATCCATGAGCGGAATAAACAAGCATGGCTACTAGAATACATTGTAGATCCATGTGATAGAGGACTCAAACTTGGACATAGCTACTAGACATACAACATAGATCTATGTCATACAGACACAAATTTGAGCATAGCCATGACCATACAAATGTGGATCCATGCTAGATATACAAAACTCCATCACAACCTGGGGAAAAACCAATGAGAGCTTTTAAACAAATGCCCAGGGTCTTCGTCTCGTCTTCCACAAAGTATGATTCTATCCATGTGATTACAATGATCTGAATTCAAACATGGTAGAAACCACTTGATTACCGGCCAATGATGTGAACCGTTAACAAGTATGAGGGAGATCACCATTAATGTCAATGATTCCCAAGGTACCCTAGTACAATCTATTGAGTGCGAATAGATGTCCTGATGTCGAACACCCAGTCGATTCTATCGATCAAAGGTCAATGATGTGAACCTATGTTGAGAGTGAGAGAATCTGTCATTAAGGCATAAAGATCTCAAGGTACTAAATATTGTTTCTATGACTATTTCCCGGATGATGAGCTGATGTCGACGGGAATAGTCTCGTTGAAGGAGGGCCATGATGAGTCCCACATTGACGAAACAAAACTCAGAACATAGTTCTTGAATGATGTGAATGTAGTAACCATATGATTGACTCAAAGATACTGACACAAAGACAGTGTAGACTATAGAGGTAAAACATCTTTAGATCCCCTTTGAACATCGGGCAGCACGACAAAATGACTTGGCAGCATGACTAGATAGGACAGATACACAATGCGACAGTGGACAATGCATTCTTTTGAAAGACTCACAGGATTGACATGACTCATGAAAGTGGATTTTCATGAAGATCATCTGAATACCCAATTGACTGAAATGATTGTGTAGACAAGTTCCATGTTCAAAGGTAACAACAAACAACTACCATTATTTGCAAAATGATTCCCTTCCCATTTTCCCCATGATGATTGATGAGTGCCTCTTTTCGGTTTTAAAAGTTCAAAGAGGGTAACAAACACTCAATATAGCTTGTTAGAAGACAAGTCCAGACTCATATGTTTTACGAACCTGAGAGAGGAGGGGTTTGTTCCCAAAATGGGTCTCTCAATGTTTAATTTAACGAGTCCACTAAAAGAAAACTCAGTATCGTTCATGTTTAGAGAGTATGAACGAATACATAAGAAAACTCCATGGGGGTCCTTTTTCGTATGGTTTAGTCTCTAAGGCCCGAAAAAGTGTAAAATCATACCTTAGAGAACTCTTCCAGTCATGATTGGCTGGAGTGTTCCTTTCTCGTAAATAGTCCTATCCGAACCAAGAAAGAGATAACCTACTGCCGGACGGATGACTCTTCAAATACTTTAACGAGCGTGAAGAAGACAAGATCGCTCGACAATCTTTTCATATTTAGGGAGCCTAAAAAGGGTTTAAAGAGAACTCCATGAGGTCTCTTTACACAGTATAATGTTTTATGAGCCTGGAAAGAATTGAAAATGGACTTGATGACTTTTTCATGTTTAAGGAGCCTGAAAAAGAGGTGAAAAGAGAACTCCATGACACTTTTTTACATAATGTTGTATTTTACGAGCATGGAAAGAAACTTGAACTAGACTTGAAACTTTGATACTATATTTTTATGAGCGTGACAAAGTGTCATAATAAACACTTGATGACCTTTTCCATTTTGTGAAAGTACAAAAAATACATTAACAAAATTTCCAAAGATTCTTACTAAAGTCAACCTGTAGATGACTCATAAATAAGTGTTAAATGCATTCAACATCAACATTAAGGGATTATGACCAATAGATTTTGACCAAGACATGATGTAATATCAAAAATATAGTAAGTCAGACCCAAAAAATATCTATATAAGACAATTAAATAGTAAAAAATCAAAACATTTCACTATTTACCTCCAGTAGAGAGCACTTGGAGCATTTTCTAGCCAGATCTTCCACAGCTACTATCGGGAGTTTCCACCATCCATTTTCAGTCTCGTCAGTTACAGGTAACAGCTAAGACCCTTATATTTCATTTCATAGATTCTATTTTTGGATTTGGTGTGGTTTTGGACCTATTTGGCAATCCCTAAAATCCAATATGCAGGCACTGTGGATACCCCTTACAGGATATGCGGTACCACCCGGGAACCGCACCAAGAATACGGTGGATAGACAGTGACACCACCTGTCTCCAATGGGGCATAGGCGGTGCCGACCATGGAGAATTTAAACAAATGATATGGGAAAAATTCATTCATTCTTTTGATTTGAAATGACTCAAAGATGATATTAATGCATACCATTGTTGTTTTTGGTAGATCTAGGTTTCCAAAATATGGTGATATGGTAGGAAAGAAAACATGATTACGAGGATGCTACTGCTAAAAGGGATGTAGTTTGCATTGCCGCACTCTGGAACTATGGGCTCTTAAAGTTCTTCCAGAAACCAAGCATGGTGTCCCATGAGAGATTAGTGGAACACATACTGAGAATGTGGAATCCAGAACATTAGTATTTCCAGGTGCGTGCACACATACTTACAGTGGAGGTAGAGGATATCTACTTCCTAACTAGACTATCGAGACAGGGTGCCCCCATCTCACTAACAGGTTCCCATCACGGGGACATTTCCACCAGAGAGCTCATAGATCGGCACTGTGTACCAGGTACAGGTACATCGGGGAAGAAAATTCCCATAAGGGTAGTGATAGACAGGGCTCTACAGATTGTCCTGTTCACCATGCATAGGGTCGTAGGGATCTAGGGTGTGCATTAAGCTCCTAGGGAACATATTCTGTATGCCCTAGAGGCTATGGCACCTATGGTGTTCAACTGGGCAGAAACATTGCTTCCAATATTCAAGGATCAGCTAACTAAATGTCGGCAGGGCGAGTTGAAGCAGTTCGGCTTTGGTTCCATCTTAGCTTGCTTCTTCTTTGAGCAGGTACCAGACATGAGGCCCCAGGTGGCTTTCTGGAGTCTGAGAGCACGGGACCCCTATATGCTGAGGTGGGTTCAGGTAATGGCTTGCATAGGAGCGGGTAGGGGTAGGGTGAAGTTCGATGATCCCTTCTTCATATGGCTATGGGATGAGATGCTCATGGTCAAGGACTATGCCTATGCGGGCACAGATTTTACAGGTGATCCTGACCTACCACTCCCACCTGGAGGGCAGTGGGGTGACATTGATAAGAAGCAAGAAACCCTAACAATGGAATTTTTTTTAATGTTTTTTATGATATATCTTTTTAATGATAAGTGATGAGACATGTTTGTCTTCATGTAGATGTTGGAGCAGCGAGGCCTAGAGGACCATCTCCATTAGATAGGCGAGTCGGAGCTCGCTTCGTGCCACAGGGTGATGATATCACTAGGGATCTGGAGGAGAACCTAGAGAGGTCGACTCTGGACATCCCAGATGCTGATATAGATGACCTCTCGACTAGATATCAGAGAGCTACAGCCGGAGTACCAAGCTGATTCAGCAGGCTACTACCTAGGGTGGTTCAAGCAGTGATGTGCTATCAGGAGCACCATTCATGGATGAGACATGTATAATGAAAGATTATAGCTTCAGGATTTTATGTATGATGATTTTGCTTGAAATCCTACATGCTTTAGTTGAGGTCTCGGGACCTATATTTTGTAAAAAAAAATTGTATATATATATACAGACTTTTACACGGTGTTTATATGTCTCAAATGGATAAATGCATTTTCTATGAGTTCTATGTGTCTTTAAATGTTTATTTACAATGTAGCATGTTTGATTTAATGTCATGAATGGGAAATATGCCAATCTAGGATGTAATTAGCCAATGAATCAGCAACTACATTATGTTCCTTAGGGATATGCCTATAGGTAATGGTTCCAAATGATCTTTCTAAAAAACGTACCCTCCGAAAGAGGCAGAGGAGCACCGAGTTCCTAATGGTGTAGACATGATTTAAATGACAAACCAAGAGCTGAGAGTCCATCAAAACTACTAGATCATGGACATCCCAGGAGGCAACTTTAGTTAGAAGACCGATGACTGCTTCATATTCAGTGATTTTATTAGTAGCGAGACCTAAACAACCACTCCTGAACTGGCCAAATATTTAGCTGGGGAATAGAGAACCCAAGAAGCCGACGCTAGATTCAAGGTGTGGTGGAAAGCACCATTAGCGATGCCATAGAAATCCATCTGCATGACCAAAACATGGTGTAAACAGATGGGGACACTAAACTCAAAACCATCTTGAAAATACTGAAAGTATACTGAAAGTCAATCAATATACATATATACAAGATACCATCCAAGAAAACCTAGGCATAGTACCTTTTTCAAGTACAACCCATTGTGAGGTTGCCCCAAAGGGATTCCATCGGAATCAACTAACTCATAGGCTCCTTTCTCTAACACCTTGGAAATAACAAAAGGTCCATACCACATGGACTCAAACTTACCCTTCCCTTGCTTGTCATATCTCTGGTCATAAGTCAAAACTAGGTCACCCTTGTTGAAAACACGAGGCTGGATAGATTTATCGTACTGTGCCTTAACACATTTCTTATGTGCCTCATTAGCCAAGGAAGCATCTCTACAAGTCTCATCAAGGTTATTTAAGTACAAAAATCTCGCTTCCTCTGGGGAAGTGTCTGGGAAAAGTTTGATGGCAAGTTGTAAAAATGGAATCTGACAATGGATCGATAAGATAGCTTCAATTCCATAGACAAGCTGGAATGGCATGAAACTAGTAGTTGTTTTCATGGAAGTCTGATAAGCCCATAGAGTGGAAAAAAGAACGAGATGCCAATTGGATTTATGATCTCCAACCATCTGACGAAGCATAGTTTTCAAAACCTTGTTAATGGCCTCTACCTGACCATTAGCTTGCAGATAATATGACGTAGAGTTTTCATGGTGAAAACCTAGCTTGGAACTCAATTCCTCCATCATTTGATTATGGAAATGAGATCTGTGATCAGTGACGATGGACTGCGGAACTCCAAATCTAGCTATGATATGATTGAACAAGAAGAGAGTGGCAGTATTACCATCTTCTGGATATGTAGGCATGGCCTTAGCCTGTTTTGTGAAATAATCCATGGCTATGATGATGTAACCATGCCCCCTGGCTGAGGTAGGCTTACAATACATGAAGTCAATCCCCCATTTGGAAAAAAGGCCAATGAAAATGACGGGGTGAAGTGGAGAAGGATGGGTGTGCTTTCTGGGATAAAAATGTTAGCAAGGTGGGCATTTCTTAACAGCCTCATGAAAGTATTTGAAGATAGAAGCCTACAAATAGCCAGCGTGAAGGATTTTTTGGGCTGTAGCTGTCACATCCCCGGTTTCGACCCCGTATGCATGATGTATATAATGTAATTAATCGTGGTGAGGAGCTCAAGGAAAAAGTCCCACCATCGATTTGGCTGTGTATGTTTCGGCAATGGGGATAATTGTCGATGGTACGTTGTGCTATCCGACACATTTTAATTTGGCATCATGTAAACCCACACATCAATTAAAATAAACCACAACCAGCTACGGCAGTGCAATGTTGAATGAAAAGGGCATGGTTCCAAAGGATAAGGGGTGGGGGATGTCAAACCTTGGTTAAGAGGAAAAATCCATGTTTTATTGCCTTGTTGTTTTGCCACCTTTGTTATTTGTCACCCTTTTTGTCTCATCCAACCTTGTCAACCTCTTTAATGCTCAGCTGGTGGTTGAGGAGTTATGGCTGAGGGCATTTATTGTTGAAGTGGTGGTGGTTGTGGGAGGCTGTCAGCCTTACCCAATTGCCCACTCCACCCACGTTGCCCATTCTTCACCCTCACGCACTCCTCCCTGGTCTGTTCACTCACTCACCATGATTTTGGGTCTGTTGGTTCCTCACGCACAGGTTTTGGACGAATTTGGTCTCACGTGGGCATTTTGTTCCCCTCCACGAGTGGCTGAGCACCCGCTGACTGCAAATTCGCATCCTCTCCATTGCTGTGCATTCTCACGAAGAGGGATTGCTTCCCGTTTTTGTCTTCTCCACGTTTTTGGTTAGCCGTAGTGCCCAATTCGTAGTGAGCCATTTTCCTACTATGGTCTGTTCATCCTCACGCAGAGAAATCGGGTGTGTATTTCCCGTGCATTTTGTTGTTCGGTGTAAGTTCTTCCTCACGCATAGGGTGTTTGGGTCGTTTTCCCTATTGTGAGAGCCGTGCTGACTGTTTTGTTTGGGGTTGTTGTTTCCCCACATTTTGCTGGCCGTGGTTTTAACCCACGTATTGGGTTGCTGTTGATTTCACCCACGTTTTGTGGGCTGGGATGCTCAAATTCGTTTTGGGTCACCGTTGATTTCCAATTCGTGGGCTGAGTTTCTGTGTTTCGGGACTGTGCATAGTTGCCATTGTTTTACTTTGAAATTGGGCTATTGTTGTTGTTTCCCTGGTTTGGGATGTTGTGGTCGAGTTGTTTTGGCCACGTTAGGGCCAAAACCAACTCTGGGCTATCCATTGGACTTGAGCGGTGCTCATCCATTGTTTGGGGCTGTCCCCTGTTGTTTATGACTTCTTCACAGAGCTGTGAAGGGATTGTTTGGCTGCTGGTATGCAGTGGTTGAACCTTGGACTGTGCTGGTTTGGCTTGTCTGTTGAAAGACTGTGAAACCCAGCAGTGTTGGTTTGGCTGTTATGTGTCCCCTTGGCTATGTATAAGCCTACAATTGAACCTTACTCCGGAGGAATCATGCCCAGCTCGGGGGTGGCAGCGTTGCTGAGAGATTGATGAGCAAGCTGGCCTATGGTTGGGTGGAACGTTGCAGCGACATAGCTAGTTGCGGGTGGATTCTCCATCAAAAGATAAGTGCTGCTGTCTATACTTCATCTCTGCAATTTATATTGATGCTAAATGCTGGAATGTCTATGTTTGCTTCCGTTGATTGTTTGAAGGACTGTGCATCCTAGTAAGATGAATTATGCCTGTTGTTTAGGCTTTCATTTTCAGCATTTGATTTCTGTCAATGTTCATGGGGTAATTTGCCCGGCTGTGTTGATGTGTTCGTCGCGTCCTCTTCGTCGGGTGAGGGACGGGGACGTGATAGTAGCCATCCTAGATAAATGACCACAACATGCTCCAGAGTGGCAATCATTCAACACGTGTTCATCCTCCTCATGAGTGAGGCATTGCCGTAGAATGAAATCAATCCCATGTCTATACAAGGCATCATTTAAGATAAGATAGTACTTCACGTGGTGACGGATGCGGTGAGGATCATCGCGAGATAGATGCAACTGAAAATGCTGGGTCTGGAGATAAATCAGCAAATCTCCATACCAAGGATCAGTAGTTCTATTAGGAACATGAATTCATCTGGAAATGAATCGCTGGGATCAGATTCTGTGGTAGCATAGGGAAGGTCACACATAAGTTCAGCAAAAACCAAGGATTTTTTTTATGTAGCCTTGGAAAACTCAAGATCGAACTCCTGAAGGATGACGATCCAACAGGAGTACTTGCCCCCGAGTACCTGATCAGTCAAAATGTAGTACATCGGGTTCTGGTCTACCAATATGGTGGTAGTGCAAAGCAGAATGCAGTGATGAAATTTTTTCACAGCAATGACCGTGGCCAAATATAGCTTCTCCACATGTGAATAACGAGTTTCAGAATCAATAAGATTCTTACTGGCGTAATAAATCACATGCTTCTGATCGTGGATATTGTCATGCACTAAAACCATGGCGATGGTAGTAGCGAAGGCAGATATATACAAGAGAAATTCCTTTGAATAATCCGAGGGGTGTATCACGGGTGAATGAGTTAGAGCATGCTTAATATTATCAAAGGTGCATTGGGATTGGTCATCCTAGAAGAATGGAGTGTTCTTCTTGAGGAGACGCATATAACCGTGCATTTTCTTAGAGAAATTGCACACAAAACAACGGAGAGTGTTTTCCTTCCCCTGCAAACTTTGGAGTTCAAGGATGTTGGTTGGGGATGGTAGATTAATGATAGCGGAAATATTCAAAGGATTGATCCGGATGCCATCTTTGGATACCACAAAGCCAAGCAGACGTCCTGTCTCAATGCAAAAAACACATTTATGTGGATTGAGCCGTATATTATAATGATGGCATCTTAGGAATATGTCTCTAAGATGACCAGGATGGTCCTCTCGTCATTGTGAATGAGCAGGGAGGTCATCAAGGTACAGTTCAACAATATGTTTAATGTCGTGAAAAACATAGGACATCGCACGTTGGAAGGTGGATCCAACATTTTTCAAGCTGAAAGGTAACTTCTTATATGCAAAGGTTCCCCATGGGAAAATGAATTCCACGTTATGCTGATCAGAGGGCAATATGTCAATCTGATTGTAGCCAGAGAATCCACCCATGAATGAAAAGATGACACTTCCAGCACAGTTGTTGATAATCTGATCGATATGCGGGGTAGGAATGTTGTCCTTGGGACAAGCTTGATTTAAATCCATAAATTTGGTGCAGACTCTAATGGTGCCCTTATTTTTATTGACAGGGACAATGTTTGATACCCATTCTATCAGAGGTACAGGATAAATAAAACTAGCTTTCAGAAGTTTCTCAATCTCAGCTTTAATAGTTGCGGCCTTCATAGGATTGACTTGCCTAAGTTTCTTCCTGATAGATTTAGCCGTGGGATAAGTTTTAATCTCGTGGACCACAATGGAAGGGTCAATCCTCGGCGTCTCTTCATAGGACCAGGAAAAAATATCATGGAATTCCTTAAAAAGTGCCTTATATGCTTCAGATTCATCTGTGGACCAGTTCTACCCAACATGAACGTGCTCAATAACATCAGGCTTGGCTGATATGTCAATTGTGTTTGTCTGAGTAATGTTGCAAAGGTTTCCTTTAGAATCTATGTCTTGCAACAATATAGGAATTTGTGGAACGTTGACAATATCAGTAGGAAACAAGGATGCAAAATCATGGCTGCCCGAACTGGTATTGGGGAGGAACATAGATCTATGATGGTGATCCTCCCAAATGGTATCATCCATATTCATGATCTCTATAATTGACTCATCAGAAGGAAAAGTCTCAAAGAGATAATCTAGAATCAGAATAGAAGGTTGTAACCAGTATGGTAAATGGTAAGGATCCAAAGCCACTAAATGAAGGTCGTCAGTGTGATCATTGGAACAAGTTTGAATGGTGTCATACATAGCTTTGTGTGGGCTCAACAAGGTGGACTCAACAACATTTTGGCCCTTGGGCTCAAAATCAAATGAGGTGATCATATGTACTGTCATGGTATTTGTGCTAGGAGGAGTAGATGGAAAGATCCCCATAACGGATGAATCCTTCAGCATACCTACCCCAATCGACTAGTAAGGAGGAGGGGACTAACCTAACATGGGCATGTTATTAGCTGTGGAAGTAGTAAAATCCGGTGTACAGAAATCAAGCTGGTCAATGGTAACAATTCTCCCAAGATGTCGGAATTGTACCATTTGAAATATTGTTGAAGCAACAACAGTCGTGGCATAGAACCGATTCTTTCCTAAAAGGATGTTATAATCCAAAGGGGCATCCGCCACTTCTACTTGGATGGAAATGATTTTTCCCCCCAGCTTGATTGTGAGGGCTGATATGAGACCATGGGGTTGGAAACCCCATCCATCAAAGGATTTAAGGGTCTTCACTGATGTAACAAGCTCAGGAGAGCCAAGAGCTTTCCAACAAGTCAGAGATAACACCGAGGTTGAAGCTCCTTCATCTAGTACCGTTCAAAAGACTTTCTTTCCCACTACTTTCATAATGATCTTAAAAGCAAGTTTATACGGTAATCTAGGTTTATAGTTCTCAACATTTAAATGGATCAAGTTAGTGTTATCCGGGTTTACAGCTCCTAATGCTGTCAACAAGTTCTTGTGTTGTGTGGGGAAACTTTGGAGCACTTCTAGGGTAGACATCACACAAGGTGCCTGAGCGAGATCTTCAACTAAATTATAGAATTGGGTAGCTCAGGTATTGGGATTAAAGATAGCATTCCGTAGAGTAATATTTGGTGGTCACAAAATCATGTCAAGATTAGGCTTCTAGATAGACAAGGGAACAGTAGACGAGGATTCCAGAGAACTAGCAGAGGGAGCTTTCCCTGAAGAAGATGGATCTTCTTTCTTATATGCAGGTTTATCATAATTCTATCTTTGAGTTTGTAGATGGATGGTATCTTAGGACATCATACGAATTTCCTCTGATGAACTAGAGTTACCTTGGTTAGACATGTGGTCTACCAGTTGTTGTTGAGAGGGAAAGGGATCTGTAAGTACTGCAGGTGTGGGATTAAACTTTAGAAATTGGGAGATTTCATCGCAATGGGGACACTCCTTTGAAAAGTGGTCACCACCTCATAACAGACAAGGATATTTAGCCTTCTTTTTCCCTTTGTTGTTGTCATTATTGGTTGATCATGGGGTCTCCTATTGGTTTCCAGGTTTTTTATTTCGATTTTTACCTTTCTTTTTATTACCCAAGGTTTGAGTACTCTGAATAGAATTGACCATGGTAGAAACCTTGGGAGTTGAAGGAGTAGCAGTTTGGGTTTGCTTGGTAGGTTTTTCTATGGATGCGGACTAGATTGAACCAACAATCCCATCAATAGGTACTTCTACTGGTGGCTTGGCAAGGTCAATGTTGGGGTGAGGAGCTTGAGGAATCAGGTCATAAAGAGTCCCAGACTGGGAATAGACCAAGTTTAGGTACTGATCCCAAATAATAGCCTGCTCTTTGGTAATGGCACCGCCCATGGCCACATCTTGGGAAATAGGAGGCAACAAGGACTTATTGAACCAATCAGCTAACAACTGATCCAGAATAGGGGCCTTAATAAGCCTTCTCCACCTTCTCCACTCATGAATATGATCAGAAATGTGGGTGGAGGTGTTCTGTTTCAAAGAATTTAAAAGTTCAGTGCCCATTTCGTAACATATAGGGAGTTGAAAGTGCATAAGAAATACGGTTGCCAACAAGCCAAAATCCACAAATGAATGTTGTGGGAATTCAATGTACCACTTCGCAGCCGTACGGGTCAAAGTTCATTGAAAGAGTTGTAACCGAATGGAATCATCCATGAGGGAGTTTGAGGAACACCACAAGTGAAAAGTCATAACATGGTTCCGTAGATCTTCACCCTGCTTCCCATTGAATTTCAGAATATTCGATGGTAACTTTACCGAAATGGGAGGCCAGGACGGATTGTGTCGAATGGGATCATTAATCAACTTGGACAAATCAGGCAAGTCCAAAGTTACTAAGAAAGGTAACTGTCTATTTGGTTTCACATATTGGTAATATTGATATGGCATATAATTACTAGTACGGCCATAGGTATACTGATAAACAAGTTGCTTTGAGGAAGAACCACTGGAGGATCCACCCATGGGGGCATGATTTTTGGAATTAGGACCACTAGGACCACTAGGGCCTCCAGGAGGAGGAACGCCAGAGCCACTAGGACCACCAGGACCATCGGGACCACCAGGACCACCAAGACCACCAGGACCACCAGGAGGCGGGCCACTAGACCCTCCGAAGCCTCCAGGAGGTGGTAAACCTCCATAGCCACCAAAACCACTAGGTGGAGGGCCACCAGACCCTCCAGATCCATAAGGAGGAAAGCCACCAAGTCCCCTAGGACCACTACGACCTCCAAGACTATAAGGAGGAAATTTTCCAGATCCTATGGGACCATGAGGTCCCCCCAGGGGGAAGACCTCCATAAGGGGATCCTCCCGCACCTCCCGCAGTATGTATAGGTATCCCTCCCATGGCTAGCATGTAGGACTAGTTGGGTTTCCCCCATGGCATAAAAGTGTTACTAGGGTATGGAATTCCAGCATGAGGTGTTCTTGTAGGATTAGATGAATGATTACCTATAGGTATTTGATAACCATAACCACTAAAAGACTAAATAGTAACAGGTTGTGCCTCCAAGGGCTGACCTGAACTAGATGGGGGATTTACCACACTAGTGTGGGTGGTAAGGAAAAAAACCGTATATGTTTCTATGTTAGAGGTCTTCCCTTGACTAGGTACAACTCCGATATCAGATAACGTAGGTCGTGCCGGGGGGTTTCCCCCGACATTCAAAGGTATTGACGAAATAGGATTTGAGGGTTGGGCCCCAAATGCAAAAGACTTGGGAGGATTTGGAATAGACATAACATAAGAGGTGAGAGGGGTGGAAATTTGAACTGGGTTGTGGCGTGTCAATGGACGATCTATAATTGGTTCAATGGGTCTCATAGATTTGGCGAGTGAACGATATGCCCTAGGAATAGATGTGGATCATGGTAGTGTTGGACCTAAGATGTTATCTATTTGCTTATCAATCTCCTTTGCATGGAGAATAGCAACACGATATTACCTGTGTTCTTCTTCCATGTCAGAAGAGATTGCATGGGTACCAAATGAGGCAATGGCCTGACCTACAGGGGTTTCCCTAAATGCAACATCAGGACCAAAATCTGAGTGAGCGACATCATCAACATGTCCTTCCATGGGAGAATGGACTGATGAATCTTACCGGGAAGGCTGTTGGACCAAGGGAGGTGAGTGTGAAGAATATGGTACTCCACTTTCCACAACCACATTATCTCCCACATGGGAGGTGGTAGCAGCTCCTTGGTCAATAGCTTCCATAGGATTTTTTCCTAAAATATGAATAAAATCAGGTGGCAAGCCCCGTACTCTTCTAGACTATTTTAACTCAGCCAGTTTGTACAGTTCCTATCTAACCTAGGGTCTAAAAATATAAAAAAAAACACACCAAAAGACTTCCCTACTCGAACTATAGGTCAAAATAAGTAGACTTAAAATGACAGGAGGAGTTCAAAAGTCAGGTCTCTCACTAGGATTGTCAAGAAGGTGCCACTCATGATATACCTCAAGGGTACGTGCGTAGTAGTCTCCCTGAATGCTATTTTCAGTGTATGGCTCCAAACAAGACGGTGAAAGGGTTTTTCTCAGATAGATAAGGTACCCTAGTGGGGTCTCTCGATATACTCAAGGTACATGGGAGCTCGAATCAGTAGTAGTGCTATCTAATGCATAACCGTACACAAGGGGCCTTCCGATATACAATTGAGTATGTGAATTACCTTTCTATATACCTCAAGGGTATGTGAAATGCCGTTCGATATATCGACAGTACGTGAAAGAACCGCGTGAGTCCCGAAATGTAATGCTGACAAATAACGACAGCTCCTAGGTTGACGATGCCCGAACACGTCTCTAACCTATCACTCAAGTTACTACATAAATTTTAACCTATAACTACAAATAATTTTAACTTGTATAGTTAGGTGAATGCATGATGTTTTGACAGAAAAGTAAAACCATGCAATATGCTTGTGCAAATGTTCACTTTACCATTCAGTATGCCTACTTATGGGAGGGAAGAGAGTGTTTTTCTTTTAGTTTCAAAACCAAAAACCATTCCAATCAATAGTCATGAACATCAAATCAAAGACAAGCAAACACTTTTACAAACCAAATTCTTCTTTTCGAAAGAAAATGAGAAGGGTGGGAATCTCTTTTTCTAAAACAACAACACCAAGCACACCTATATGCCAATGCACTCTAACTTTTCAAATTTCTCAAAAGCATAACCAAATCTAACTTAAAAATACCATTTTTTTATATATTTTTATTGAGATAGTCCTATATGCATGAGAGACAAAAGATCATAAAGGTCCTGAAAGCTTGTAAAGCAAATTAGAAAACCCAAATCCAACGGTCAAATATGATGTCCTAATCTCAAGAAAAACTTTTCATTTTTGAAGGAAGGAAAAAGAAGTTTATTATGCAAGCAAGAAATGAAATCTAGAAGCTAATCTAGTGTTCTTCTTTCAGCAGATGCAATGAAAAGAGACTTCAATGAGCACCCTAACTTTCAGAAAACAAGAAATCCTTCTTTAAGCACAACCAACAAGCAAGAAGCGGATGAACAATAAAAAAGACTAAACAAACTTTTGAAATTCCACTCAAAACAATATTAAACCATCAAAGCAGCAAGCCACACACATCAGATTCAATAACACAAGCATGATAACAGAAATGAAAGCAATCAAAATTCCAAATTTTTACAAAGAAAAATGAGGAAAAAGAGTTTTGGACTACTGCCTACCTGGCACCGCACTTCGTAGGTGTTCATAGAGCGTTTCCAAGACAACACCGCTCCTTGCAAACTAGATACAGGTGGTGGAACTGATTACTACTCACTATGTTCAGGGGGTGGCACTGCTCCTTGTACAAAGCATGGACGCAGTTCTCGGTAGATGGCAAAAACAAAAAAGAGAATGATGGATCAGATCATAAAATATTAGATCAAGGCAAATACTGTTGAATTGAATGTGGTAACGGAGCATAAAAGACTGAAATGACTCAGATCTGAATAGATCTGGAAATTTCAAACCCAAATAATACAAATCAGAAAGTAGATCTGACTAAAAAGAGTTGAATAAAATGGATCCTGGATTTGGACAAGATTTGCAGACTGAGGAAGATCAGAACAACTAAATACAATTCCCCAGCGGAGTCGCTAGATTTGTTAGCTGGAATATTCACCTCCTACAGACAGCAAGGTGTTCCACTAGTCTAAATGGTTCAAATCCAGAAAAAATAGATCACAGAGGCTGATAACTCTCCCTAGATGCTGTAGATATTTGGAATACAAGGCTTTGATAGTCCACTTGTGTACCTGCAATCAAGCTCAATAGGAAAAAGGTCAAAGCAACTAGAATATGATCTACTAATCTATGCTAGTGACTAAGGAATCTAGCAATATATATCTAAAATCAAACATCAACAATATATATGGGACAAAAAATCAACTTGCACTAGAAATATGAAGAATTTTACAACCAATCCTTAGTGTTGACATGCATCTCCATGAAACCAGCTCTTCATCCCCAAAAGCTCTGACTCTAGCTCTCTATGCTCTCTCCAAATGATATTGGGCCAAGGATCAATCAAACAGCATAACAATACCTTCAATGTTCTCTCCTCAACCATGGCTATGAGCTCATATTTATAGGGCTTTAATGGATACAGATGGTTGAGAAATTAGTGGGTGAGGTGGCCTCTAAGATCCTAGGATGAGGGATATCGAGCTCAACCAACCCACAACAATAGGGATAAGGCAGTACATGAGGCTTATCATCTAGAAGCCTCGAGAAACTTCTCTTTTTCCCTTTTTACCTAGGGTTCCACACTTCTCCTTCTATGACATAGTGGTTCTGGTAATAACCGCCTATGGACCAAGGGTGTCACATACACCAATTTTGTAAAATTATGTAATTTGTTTTATTATATTTCTGAGACATTATGTTAAACTTAATCCTAAGCAGGGATTGATGACTCAGCAGAGTCAACAGTAATGGAGTGTAATTTAGAATATTTTATTAATAATAAATAAATTATGGAGACAACAGCATGGGAGAGCTGTTAAAAGAGGTTATTGGTCAAACTGGTGGATGGAACTAGGTGGAAAGGAAAAATACAAGTGGCAGCATCCTCAAACACTTCCTAAGTTGCAGGTGGAAACTTCCCTATATTTGGGGTCATGATTCCCCAAGAAAGTGGAATCAGAGCAGGTGGCTCATTAAATGACAGTTAACCCAACAAAGACCTAGGAAATCTTTTAAAAGTACTCAATGAAGAGAGCTGGGGCTGCTCAGATTTTATTCCAGAAAGAATTCATTCAGGTGAATGTTATTCAGGAATTTCATTGAGGAAAGAGGGAAAAACAATAAGGAAGTGTTCTGAGTGGATTGCTGCAGTAACTTGATTTTATTTACAGCTCTTAGCTGGGAGGAATTGCTAATAAGTTCTGTATTCATACTGAGTTTGAGGACTGGTATCTGACATTGCTGCACCTAGTTCCAGCCAGGGAGACTAGAGCAAGCTCGGGGGTCCTGAGAAGTCGCTGTCTGAGCGCTCTCCAGGAGTTGGTAGGGAGGAACGGCCTCCCATTGCTGTTGTTGTCCACAGCTTTAACAGGTTCTGCCATTTATTTTTATGTTTACTGAGTATGGATGAATGCATGTTATGTTTATTTATATGTCTGAGTAGTTAGTTGGTTTTCAGTAAAGTTAGTATCTCAAAATATCAGTATGTAAATCTGTTAATAGTTACTGTGTTTTTCCACATTTGGTATCACCAAACCGTACTCCAGCACAGTATCTCGGTATAATGAAGTAATATTCTTCTGAACCAAGTTTCCTATTTAGTTATTTTCAATAACTACTAGTGTTTCACCAATTTATAAGTTACTGTATCTTGTTTTTCAAATACAAGCTACTCTATAGTATAAGAAGCAGATATTAGTTTTTGAGTTCATATTGTTTTACTATAAAGTTTCATGTCTTGTGTTCGAATGATTTTTACTTTAGAAATTAACTCAAAGCAAGAACAAGATATAGAACTAGTATTACCCTGTATTTCAGATTATAAACATATTAATACTTGCACTTACAGAACATTGGAGGGAGTAAACAAATGATAGGTTATTTCATTATCCAAGCAAGCTAGCTAGAATTATAGTACTATATTTAGTTCCTTTACTTTTTCCTTTTCTACATTTTCAATTTCTAACATTACTTATAAGGATAATTATAATTTTTATGTTATATAGTTATATAAAATAAACCCTAAAATGGTGATAAATAATTCCTTTTTCTTTTATCTATTTTCATAAGGAAGTAATAATTTGACTGTTAGAATAAAATTTATCAGAACAATTTTTATTAATTGCTAACCAGTACAGAAATCTAAATAGCGTAATGCTATTCTCTGTACGCTTTAAAAGAAAACAAAGGGTACACCTCTGAAGAACTTAATATTTTAATAATAACACGATTATTACTTTGCATTAATAAGTACTATTGTTATAGTAATAATAATAATATCATACTTTTATATTACCTAGCATGGAAACAGTAATCTTATAAAAACATGAAGAATATAAATACTTAAAATACAAATCCTGTATTTAATATTCTGTCTTATAAAATCATTAGACTTTTCTAAAGATATTATTAAGTTAAAAGAAGAATATAAGAACCTTAAAGCTTAAGAATGTAAACCCTATGTATCATTTAATAATTTACACAAGTAAATCATGTATAACAACACAGTAAAACAGAACTTAGACTGCTCATACATTGAGCTTAGTCAATAAGGTATTAATCTATTATTAACCCATAGATACAACAGAAATGGTATTATTATACTTAACATCAAACCAAGAAATAGCATAATACTCAAACTGTAAAAATTTAGGGTTTAACCCTACAACATTCAGTTTTTGCAAAAGATTAATAATTATAGAACTAGGACAACAATTTATTTACGGCCACATTATTAAACTATACTATAAGGCTGTTTAAAGCCTATATATTATTTATTTCTTGTACAGTCTATAAACAAGAATAATGCATTAATACAAACAAGAAAGAATTGCAGAAGAAATTGCAGTATTAATTATGGGCATAATAACCCAGGGTAAATACCCAAAACATCACATTATGCACAAGTATATAAACTGCATATAATAACAAGCGCGGTAATAATACTCAAAATAATAACGAAGACGTGCACCAGGCTTATATCCTGTTCTTTCTTCTTCATATAAAGATAACAATATTTACAAACCAAGTCTTATACTCACGGCCGTAGCCGGAGAGCTCTGTACAAGAGCTAGGGTTTTACCCTTGATATTAAACATTAAAAACAAACCACCCAAAAATCCTTGGAGGTCAAGAAAAGTGCTGGAACAACCAACTCTGCGCATTCGCTTAAAGGTTTCACACAAAGTTGATAGGCCGTGGAGGGACCAAGGCTTGCCGGGGCCATAATGTCGTAACCCATTCTCCCGTAAAAGCAAAGAAGAGTAGCAGGTTCACCTGCCAAACCAGTACATGACCAACTGTTAGTGCACGATGTAATGCTAAAGAGTTGTTTTAATGAATATATTTATATTGCCGTAACATGAAAATAAAAGCAGTAAGGTAGAACTTACCTTCTCAGTTGAAACCCTTAACAACGATGCCGCAGCCAGCCTGTTTAAGAACCTGTCAGTCGATGGAGAATAAATGGAGTTAAATCTCCCAACCACTGCAAAAGAAGGAAACTCCCAGCGAATCGGTGGAGAGGAAAAACCCTACAACCACAACTTTCTTCTTTCAGTTACCTCGCAGCCAGCAGGTAGCCTAGGTCACGTTATTTGAAGGGATAATCATCCTTGCAGGACAGAGAAAGGTAGGACGGTGGTATCGACCTGAACAAGCGAAGCAATGGCAGTATTGCAGGAGCAACAGCAAGGACAGGAAACACTCCAAGCACCCTCACACGCAGAAGCTAAACTCGCAAGGAGCTGAAGCAGTGAGAAGAGAAGACAAATGGCGGGAAAACCAATAGCAATGGTCCAAAAGAGTTGCAGAGTGGCCGAAGGCCGAGGGCGAAAGAGAAATGGTCAGTTAGGGTTAAGTCGTCGACTTTATAATGCCAATGCATGGCCACAAAACAAGCACGTAGCACTTTAAATAATTTGCTGCAGGGGGGTATCATTCTATAGTCCATGACCGATGATTGTGTCCAAACCAAATCATCGCTGGAAGGTTCCATAACAAGTCTTATACCATGATATAACCTACGTTACAATGTCAACCATACACATTAGTCCAACGTTCTAAAACTTGGCATGTTACATATTGTTTATTGCATAGCATCGTTGCATAAATAAAAGGATTTTGTTTATGTTGCAAAGACTATAGAATCATAGGTTATGATGATAGTTTAAATGTTGTAACCCATAATTTCAATGCCATTCGTTTGGTATTTCAAAAGAAGGTAAAAACATAACTACTCATTGATGAGTTTATAATTAATGGTTTTTTCCATCATGTTATCAAAGTTTGATTTGGTTTATTCTAAGTACATAATGTAGATACTTAGGATTAAAGAGATAACTCTTCCTTGTTTTAGTCATAACCTCCTTTGGTGGAAAATAAAACTTATTACTCTAGAAAACTCAAGATTTTATAAAGACTTCATAAGTTAGGATATGATATATCACTTGATTATTGACTTTACCTTCTTTGTTTGTCAATGAAATCTTGAGACTACATAGAGAGATCATATATGATAAGTTTAGTACTTATTCTAACGGTGTTGGTTTCCATTCAAATAGTACCCTTGGAATGAGTTTAGTATTCTAAAGGAATGCAAAACTTTTAAACTACTAAAGGAATACTTGTTTCAAATCATAACTCATAAATGCTTAAGTAGGAAAATTTAAGAGTCGATATTAGTAATATCTTTATCAAATAAAGATCTGAATGGGATGAAATCTAGATTTGGAAAATTACTGTAACTTGATTTATAGAAGTAAACCTGTGTAGTTGTGATATTTCTACCATGCTAGCTGTAAGTTAAGAAATAATTTTTACATTCTTATACTCATCTTCAGTATGGACATTTAATGATTTTCGTACTTGTAAACTGATTTAAAACTCTATGTTTCCATACAGAATAGTTCTTTACCATCTATAGGTAGAGAATTCAATTCTCTAGTATTAAAATATAAAAAAAAAAGAAATTTAGTAAATATGGTACCTCGAGAAGCAGGGCAATTCTGATTAGCATATATTTGTTTTTACTATTCAAATTGTATGCAGAAAATCGTATTGTAAACCTCTGAGACTTGTTAGCATCGAACCATACTTCTTACCTGTACACCTGTAATAGAGGGAAACTGCTGCATTAGCTCGAAAGCTAAGTAAGCCCGGTCCCTCACAACAAATCCACCTTGTGTCGCAAACAGAAAAACAGTCAGTAACTTAAAAGAAACTGCTCTTAAATTTAATTACAATAAAAAGATCATTTAGTTACATAAACTAATCAAACAGTTAATGACTGCATTAAATGTAATATTATGCTATTTTTAAAGTTTTAATTTTTTTTGAAATTTTGGGGTTTTGACATGTGGTATCAGAGCATGGTTCAAACACTAGGCCTTGATGTGGCCCAATTACTTTCCGCAGAACAATAAAAATAATATACTAACCTGTATTTTGTTTTATGTGAAAGGCAGAAAATTATTTTTTATGAATCTAACAGGCAGGTATGGAGAACTTAGGAGAATATGTTGAGGAGGAATCTCCAAACACTGAGACCAGACAGATGTCCAGAGAACCTGTGATTGAGGAGGTAACTGCTCACTCCTCAGAGTTGATGCAGACCATAAAAGGTTTAAAGACTGAATTAGAATCAGTGATGAAGGATAATGAACGAATTCTGAAGACTCAAGAGGAGTTAAATCAAATTCTGATAGAGAAATTTCAGACTGAAGGGAAAAATAGAAGGTCTGAATCTGAAGAAGCTACCCATCAAAAAGGGTCCAAAAGGATGAAACTAGCTAAACCTGATAGCAGTTCATCATCAGAAGGAAGTAAGGAACAACAAAGCTATTACACTACTAGTGACAGTAGTGAGGCTGAGTTGTATAAAAGGAAGAAAAAGTACAGGCTGTATGAAGAGATTTCTAGGGAGTTCAAGAAAATAAAACCCCCAACTTTCAATGGAGAAATGGAAAAAGGTGAAGAGGCAGAATCCTAGTTATCCGGGATGAGAAAATACTTTCAGATTTATAATTATTCAAATCAGCTGAAGGCGAGAAAGGCCATCTATAACCTTTCTGGAAAGGAAGATATATGGTGGAAAGATTTGAAGAGGGTTAAGGGGATTAAAAAAAAAGAGGTCAATTGGAGTACTTTTAAAAGGTACTTCAAGAAGAAGTTTCTGTCTGAACAATACTATCAAGAAAGGGCCAAGGAGTTTTATGAGTTAAAGCTTGGGTCCATGACTATGAAATACTTAAACAACAAGTTCTTATGTCTGTTAAGGTATGTGCCATATTTAGTTGATGAGAAACGCAAAGTAGAGCGGTTTCTCAGCTGCCTGCCATACCATATAAAAGATAGAATCGAATATGATAACCCCAAAACTCTGGAAGAAGCCATGCGAAAAACTAATTTCTGTTTTGAACAGAACAAAAAGAAGGAAGGAATAGCCAATTGGAAGGATAAAAAGAATGGTAATCAGCCTGAATTCGAGAAAAAGGAGTATGTACCCCAAAAACATTTCAGGAACAACAAGAACATAAACCATTCTAATGGTAAGAACTTTCAGGGAAGAAAAAATGGTGCTTCAAATAACTCCAATAACTTCAAGGGCAGTAAGGAGGTTTCTAACAATCATGGAAATTTCACTAAGAATTTCGAAAGGAAGGAACTTGTTAAGTGTTGGGAGTGCAATGGCCCACACTATGTTTCAATTTTCCCAAATCGGAAGAAGCCAAACAACAATATTCATACAATACAAGATGAAATGACTTTTGGAGACTTTGCAAGGACCATGCCCCGAATCAATGCAGCGTTGGAGAATTGTCAAGCTGAGTACCAAACTTCCATGGTGGAAGTAGAAGGTATGGTTAACAAAACTCCTGTAACTATTTTGATAGATCCAGGTGCTAGCCTAAGTTATATTTCACCGCAGATAGTAGAAAAGTGTAATCTGACTGTTGAAAAGTTTGATAACTATTGGCTAGTTCAACTAGCCACAGGGGCAAAAAGAAAGGTAAATTGTTATGTTAAAGATTGTGCTTTAGATATGAATGATTTTAAAACTAATGTTAAATTAAATGTTCTGCCACTTGGCTCATATGACATACTTATAGGTATGGACTGGTTAGAACAACACATGGTAGTTTTAAACTGTTTTGATAAAACGTTCATGTGTGTAAATAATAATGAACAGTCTGTAATAGTTAAAGGTATTCCTAGGAAAACTGTGGTCAGGCAGATTTCTGCCTTACAGCTCAAAAGAGCAGTCAGGAAAGGGTGTAAATCCTATGCTGTAACTATCACAGATGAGGCGATTAAATTTGGAAAAGATAAAATAAAAATAGAGGATATTCCTGTGTTAAATGAATTTATTGATGTTTTTCCGGAGGAAATTACAGGATTACCTCCCAGCAGGGAACTAGATTTCACAATAGAGCTGGTACCATTAGAGGAATTTTGGGGTCTAAAATGGGCCTCCTAAGGAAAATAATAAAAAAATAGTTAAAATAATAAAATAATATTGATTAATTTTGGAGGAAGAAAGAAAAAAACTACTTTTTGTGTTCGTATTTTTGACATATCTCCCTGTGTTTTTACTCAAATTTCGATCAGGAGAGCTCGTTGGATGTAGAATTTGATTCTGCATCCAACGAGTACCCACACTGCATACTTTTGATGGACCCCACTACCCCAAAAACAAGAAATACCTGGAAAAATGTGATGATGACATCATCATCACATTTTTCTAGGTATTTCTTGTTTTTGGGGTAGCGAGGTCTATAAAAAGTATGTAGTGTGGGTGCTCATTGGATGCAGAATCAAATTCCAGATCCAATGATCTCTCCCGATCGAAATTTGAGTAAAAACACAATGAGATATGTCAAAAATACGAACAAAAAAGGTAGTTTTTTTTAATGAAAAATATGTCAATTCAACCATTATGGTTGACTTATTTTATTGAAATTCTATTGGTTCTTGAATTCCAACTCACAAAAACTTATTTTGGCACGTTTTCTTATAAGGCCCATTTTAGACCCCAAATTTCCTCTAATGCAGGTGTTGTACCTAGCTCGAAGGCTCCGTACCATATGAATATTCTGGAACTTAACGAATTAAAATCACAGTTAAAGGAATTAATTGATAAGAAATATATTCGTCCTAGTGTGTCTCCTTGGGGAGCACCAGTAATCTTTGTTAAGAAAAAAGACGGAACTATGGGACTTTGCATAGATTACCGTCAACTTAATAAAATGACAATTAAAAACAGATATCCATTGCCCCGCATAGATGATCTGTTTGATCAGCTACATGGAGCTACGGTGTTCTCTAAGATAGACCTGAGATCAGGATATCACCATGTGAGAATTAAAGAAGAGGACATATTCAAGACCACTTTCAGAACTAGGTGTGGACATTACGAATTTGTCGTAATGCCATTCGGGCTTACTAATGCCCCAGTCGTCTTTATGTGTCTAATGAACAACATGATGCATAAATACTTATATAAGTTTGTTGTTGTATTCATCGACGACATCTTAATCTATTCTAAAAATGAAGAGGAACATAAGGAACACTTATGGATAGTCTTACAAGAACTGTGAGAGAAACAACTCTTTGCGAAGTTCAGTAAGTGTGATTTCTTCAAGGATGAAATCCAGTATTTAGGTCACGTAGTGACTAAAGAAGGGATTTCAGTTGATCCTGAAAAGATCCGAGCAATTGAAGAATGGCCAGTACCTAAAGACGTAACAGATGTTAGGTCTTTCTTGGGAATCACCGGTTATTACCGGAGATTCATAGAAGCCTTTTCAAAAATAGCCAACCCAATCAATTCCTTGCAAAAGAAAGGCAAGAAATTCGATTAGAACATAAAATGCGAAGAAAGCTTTAAGAAACTAAAAAATTTATTAACAACTGCACCTATTCTAAGAATAGCGGATCCCAATAAGGATTTCGTGGTTTGTACCGATGCTTGTAATGATGGTCTAGGTGGAGTGCTGACTCAGGATGGGCATGTCATTGCCTATGAGTCCAGGAAGCTAAAGATCCATGGAAAGAATTATGCCACGTATGATTTAGAGCTGGCTGCTGTTATTCATGCCTTAAAAATGTGGCGACACCACTTAATAGGCAGAAAGTTTACTTTAATGACTGATAATAAGGGTCTGAAATACCTTTTAGATCAGCCTAACTTAAATGCAAGGCAAGCCAGATGGTTAGCCTTCCTAAGTGAATACGATTTCGAAATTCAACACATAAAAGGAAAAGAAAATAAAGTAGCTGATTCTTTGAGCAGAAATGCAAAATTGAATTTTACAACAGCAATCAGTACTTATAATTCTGATTTAAATGAACAGCTAACTGAAGGGATAAAATTGGATGAAATTTATCAAAAATTACAAGCTACAACTAAAGAAGAACCCACAGAAAGTTTAATTAAGGGTTATAGTCTAAATAAAGATGGATTGTTATTGTTTAAGGACAGATTGTATGTGCCAAATGTGTCTAAAGTTAAATTACTGATTCTGGATGAAGTGCATAAAACCCCTTATTCAGGGCATCCAGGCTACCAGAAGACTGTCACCATGTTGAGAAAAGATTATTTCTAGCATAATATGAAATCTGAAGTAGCTGAGTATATATCTAGATGTTTGGACTGTCAAAAAGTGAAGACAGAACATCAACATCCAACTGGGTTGTTGCAACCCTTGCCTATTCCTAGCTGGAAGTGGGAAATAATCAGTTTAGATTTCATTACTGGATTACTTAGAAATCAAAACCAGAATGATTCAATTATGGTGGTAGTAGATAAATTAAGTAAAGCAGCACATTTTATTCCTGTTAAAACCACTTACAAGGCTGCAAATATAGCAGACATTTTCTTAAAACAGATTTTTCGGCTACATGGTGTACCGAAAGTTATTATTTTAGACAGGGATCCTAAATTCACAGGGAATTTCTGGAAATCCTTGTTTAAAGGATTAAACACCACTCTGAATTTCAGCACCTCTTTCCATCCTCCGACGGATGGACAGACTGAAAGAGTTAATCAGGTATTGGAGGATCTGTTAAGAATGTACGTCAAGGATCAACCAGGTAAGTGGGAGGATTACTTCCATTTAGCAGAATTTGCATATAATAAAAACTATCAATCATCAGCTAAGTTCAGTCCTTTTGAAATTCTATATGGGCGTAAATGTAACACTCCTATCTCCTGGAATAATCCAGTAGATAGATTAGTGTTGGGACCCGAATTACTAAAGGAAATGGAACAGATTGTAAAACAAGTGCAGGAGAACTTGAAGTTTGCCCAAGATCGGTAAAAGAGCCAAGCAGATTTGAAAAGAACTCCTAAAGAGTTCCAGGTGGGTGAGCATGTGTTCATAAAGGTAAGACCAAAGAAGAGCTCCCTAATATTGGGGAGTTGTGCAAAATTAGCGCCACGTTACTGTGGTCCGTTTGAAATTTTTCTAGAGTTGGTCAAGTAGCATATCAGCTAGCGTTACCACCTAATTTAAAAGCACACAACATTTTTCATATTTCTGTTCTGAAAAAGTATGTTCATGATGCTACTCATGTGATTGATTGGAACGTTGTATAGGTAGAACCAGAAGGGGAAGTTCTGGTGGAACCGGATTGTATCCTTGGGAGGAGGGAGATTACTCTGCAGAACCGCACAATTGGACAGCTGAAGGTGCCATGGAAGCACCTTAGTCCTAAAGAAGCTACTTGGGAACTGGAAAGTAAGATGCGGGAAGCATACCCAAATCTGTTCTAGGAGGTTCCCGAGGATGAGGAATAAGTAACATCGAGGACGATGTTACATTTTAATAGGGTGTGTATGTCACATACCCCAATTTTGTAAAATTATGTAATTTGTTTTATTATATTTCTGAGACATTATGTTAATATTAATCCTAAGTAGGGATTGATGACTCAGCAAAGTCAACAGTAATGGAGTGTAATTCAGAATATTTTATTAATAATAAATAAATTATGGAGACAACAACATGGGAGAGCTATTAAAAGAGGTTACTGGTCAAACTGGTCGATGGAACTAGGTGGAAAGGCAAAAGACAAGTGGCAGCATCCTCAAACACTTCCTAAGTTGCAGGTGGCAACTTCCCTATATTTGGGGTCATGATTCCCCAAGAAAGTGGAATCAGAGCAGGTGGCTCATTAAATGACAGTTAACCCAACAAAGACCTAGGCAATCTTTTAAAAGTACTCAATGAAGAGAGCTGGGGCTGCTCAGATTTTATTCCAGAAATAATTCATTCAGGTGAATGTTATTCAGGAATTTCATTGAGGAAAGAGGGAAAACCAGTAAGGAAGTGTTCTGAGTGGATTGCTGCAGTAACTTGATTTTATTTACAGCTCTTAGCTGGGAGGACTTGCTAATAAGTTCTGTATTCATACTGAGTTTGAGGACTGGTATCTGACATTGCTGCACCTAGTTCCAGCTAGGGAGACCAGAGCAAGCTCGGGGGTCCTGAGAAGTCGTTGTCTGAGCGCTCTCTAGGAGTTGGTAGGGAGGAATGGCCTCCCATTGCTGTTGTTGTCCACAGCTTTAACAGGTTCTGCCATTTATTTTTATGTTTACTAAGTATGCATGAATGCATGTTATGTTTATTTATATGTTTGAGTAATTAGTTGGTTTTCATTAATGTTAGTATCTCAGAATATCAGTATGTAAAATGGTGATAAATAATTCATTTTTATTTTATCTATTTTCATAAGGAAGTAATAATTTGAATGACAGAATAAAATTTATCAGAACAATTTTTATTAATTGCTAACCAGTACAGAAATCTAAATAGCGTAATGCTATTCTCTGTACGCTTTAAAAGAAAACAAAGGGTACACCTCTAAAGAACTTAATATTTTAATAATAACAGGATTATTACTTTGCATTAATAAGTACTATTGTTATAATAATAATAATAATATCATACTTTTATATTACCTAGCATGGAAACAGTAATCTTATAAAAACATGAAGAATATAAATACTTAAAATACAAATCCTGTATTTAATATTCTGTCTTATAAAATCATTAGACTTTTCTAAAGATATTATTAAGTTAAAAGAAGAATATAAGAACCTTAAAGCTTAAGAATGTAAACCCTATGTATCATTTAATAATTTACACAAGTAAATCATGTATAACAACACAGTAAAACAGAACTTAGACTGCTCATACATCGAGCTTAGTCAATAAGGTATTAATCTATTATTAACCCATAGATACAACAGAAATGGTATTATTATACTTAACATCAAACCAAGAAATAGCAGAATACTCAAACTGTAAAAATTTAGGGTTTGACCCTACAACATTCAGTTTTTGCAAAAGATTAATAATTATAGAACTAGGACAACAATTTATTTACGGCCGCATTATTAAACTATACTATAAGGCTGTTTAAAGCCTATATATTATTTATTTCTTGTACAGTCTATAAACAACAATAATGCATTAATACAAACAAGAAAGAATTGCAGAAGAAATTGCAATATGAATTATGGGCATAATAACCCAGGGTAAATACCTAAAACATCACATTATGCACAAGTATATAAACTGCATATAATAACAAGCGCGGTAATAATACTCAAAATAATAACGAAGACATGCACCAAGCTTATATCCTATTCTTTCTTATTCATATAAAGATAACAATATTTACAAACCAAGTCTTACACTCACTGCTGTAGCCGGAGAGCTCTGTACAAGAGCTAGGGTTTTACCCTTGATATTAAACATTAAAAACAAACCACCCAAAAAAACTTGGAGGTCAACAAAAGGGATGCAACAACCAAATCTACGCATTCGCTTAAAGGTTTCACACAAATTTGACAGGCCATGGAGGGATCAAGGCTTACCGGGGCCATAATGTCATAACCCATTCTCCCGTAAAAGCAAAGAAGAGTAGCAGGTTCACCTGCCAAACCAATACACGACCAACTGTTAGTGCTCGATGTAATGCTAAAGAGTTGTTTTAATGAATATATTTATATTGCTGTAACATAAAAATAAAAGCAGTAAGGTAGAACTTACCTTTTCAGTCGAAACCCTTAACAACGATGCCGTGGACAGTCTATTTAAGAACCTATCAGTCGATGGAGAAGAAATGGAGTTAAATCTCCCAACCACTGCAAAAGAAGGAAACTCCCAGCGAATCGGTGGAGAGGAAAAACCCTACAACCGCAACTTTCTTCTTTTAGTTACCTCGCAGCTAGCAGGTAGTCCAGGTCACGTTATTTGAAGGGATAATCATCCTCGCAGGATAGAGAAAGGTAGGACGGTGGTATCGACCTGAACAAGCGAAGCAATGGCAGTATTGCAGGAGCAACAGCAAGGATAGGAAACACTCCAAGCACCCTCACACATAGAAGCTAAACTCGCGAGGAGCTGAAGCAGTGAGAAGAGAAGACAAATGGCGGGAAAACCAACAGCAATGGTCCAAAAGAGTTGCAGAGTGGCCGAAGGCCAAGTGCAAAAGAGAAATGGTAAGTTAGGGTTAAATCATCGACTTTATAACGCCAATGCATGGCCACAAAACAACCACATAGCACTTTAAATAATTTTCTGCATTGGGGTATCATTCTATAGTCCATGACCGATGATTGTGTCCAAACCAAATCATCACTGGAAGGTTCCATAACAAGTCTTATACCATGATATAACCTACGTTACAATGTCAACCATACACATTAGTCCAACGTTCTAAAACTTGGCATGTTACATATTGTTTATTGCATAGCATCGTTGCATAAATAAAAGGATTTTGTTTATGTTGCAAAGACTATAGAATCATAGGTTATGATGATAGTTTAAATGTTGTAACCCATAATTTCAATGCCATTCGTTTGGTATTTCAAAAGAAGGTAAAAACATAACTACTCATTGATGAGTTTATAATTAATGGTTTTTTCCATCATGTTATCAAAGTTTGATTTGGTTTATTCTAAGTACATAATGTAGATACTTAGGATTAAAGAGATAACTCTTCCTTGTTTTAGTCATAACCTCCTTTGGTGGAAAATAAAACTTATTACTCTACAAAACTCAAGATTTTATAAAGACTTCATAAGTTAGGATATGATATATAACTTGATTATTATCTTTACCTTCTTTGTTTGTCAATGAAATCTTGAGACTACATAGAGAGATCATATATGATAAGTTTAGTACTGATTCTAACAGTGTTGGTTTCCATTCAAATAGTACCCTTGGAATGAGTTTAGTATTCTAAAGGAATGCAAAACTTTTAAACTACTAAAGGAATACTTGTTTCAAATCATAACTCATAAATGCTTAAGTAGGAAAATTTAAGGGTCGATATTAGTAATATCTTTATCAAATAAAGATCTGAATGGGATGAAATCTAGATTTGGAATATTACTGTAACTTGATTTATAGAAGTAAACCTCTGTAGTTGTGATATTTCTACCATGCTAGCTGTAAGTTAAGAAATATTTTTTACATTCTTATACTCATCTTCAGTATGGACATTTAATGATTTTCGTACTTGTAAACTGATTTAAAACTCTATGTTTCCATACATAATAGTTCTTTACCATCTATAGGTAGAGAATTCAATTCTCTAGTATTAAAATATAAAAAAAAAGAAATTTAGTAAATATGGTACCTCGAGAAGTAGGGTAATTCTGATTAGCATATATTTGTTTTTACTATTCAAATTGTATGCAGCAAATTGTATTGTAAACCTATGAGACTTGTTAGGATCGAACCATACTTCTTACTTGTACACCTGTAATTGAGGGAAGCTATTGCATTAGCTCCAAAGCTAAGTAAGCCCGGTCCCTCACGACAAATCCACCTTGTGTCGCAAACAGAAAAACAGTCAGTAACTGAAAAGAAACTGCTCTTAAATTTAATTACAATAAAAAGATCATTTAGTTACATAAACTAATCAAATAGTTAATGACTGCATTAAATGTAATATTATGCTATTTTTAAAGTTTTAAATTTTTTTGAAATTTTGGGGTTTTGACATGTGGTATCAGAGCATGGTTCAAACACTAGGCCTTGATGTGGCCCAATTACTTTCCATAGAGCAATAATAATAATATACTAACCTGTATTTTGTTTTATGTGAAAGGCAAAAAATTATTTTTTTCTGAATCTAACAGGCAGGTATGGAGAACTTAGGAGAATATGCTGAGGAGGAATCTCCAAACATTGAGACCAGACAGATGTCTAGAGAACCTGTGATTGAGGAGGTAACTGCTCACTCCTCAGAGTTGATGTAGACCATAAAAGGTTTAAAGACTGAATTAGAATCAGTGAAGAAGGATAATGAACGAATTCTGAAGACTCAAGAGGAGTTAAATCAAATTCTGATAGAGAAATTTCAGACTGAAGGGAAAAATAGAAGGTCTGAATCTGAAGAAGCTAGCCATCAAAAAGGGTCCAAAAGGATGAAACTAGCTAAACCTGATAGCAGTTCATCATCAGAAGGAAGTAAGGAATAACAAATCTATTACACTACTAGTCACAGTAGTGAGGCCGAGTTGTATAAAAGGAAGAAAAAGTACAGGCCATATGAAGAGATTTCTAGGGAGTTCAAGAAAATAAAACCCCCAACTTTCAATGGAGAAATGGAAAAAGGTGAAGAGGCAGAATCCTGGTTATCCGGGATGAGAAAATACTTTCAGATTTATAATTATTCAAATCAGCTGAAGGCAAGAATGGCCATCTATAACCTTTCTGGAAAGGCAGATATATGGTGGCAAGATTTGAAGAGGGTTAAGGGGATTAAAGAAAAAGAGGTCAATTGGAGTACTTTTAAAAGGTACTTCAAGAAGAAGTTTTTGTCTGAACAATACTATGAAGAAAGGGCCAAGGAGTTTTATGAGTTAAAGCTTGGGTCCATGACTATTAAATACTTAAACAACAAGTTCTTAAGTCTGTTAATGTATGTGCCGTATTTAGTTGATGAGAAACCCAAAGTAGAGCAGTTTCTCAGCTGCCTGCCATACCATATAAAAGACAGAATCGAATTTGATAACCCTAAAACTCTGGAAGAAGCCATACGAAAAGCTAATTTCTGTTTTGAACAGAACAAAAAGAAGGAAGGAATAGCCAATTGGAAGGCTAAAAAGAATGGTAATCAGCCTGAATTCAAGAAAAAGGAGTATGTACCCCAGAAAAATTTCAGGAACAACAAGAACAGAAACCATTCTAATGGTAAGAACTTTCAGGGAAGCAAAAATGGTGCTTCAAATAACTCCAATAACTTCAAGGGCAGTAAGGAGGTTTCTAACAATCATGGAAATTTCACTAAGAATTTCGAAAGGAAGGAACCTGTTAAGTGTTGGGAGTGAAATAGCCCACACTATGCTTCAGTTTGCCCAAATCGGAAGAAGCCAAACAACAATATTCATACAATACAAGATGAAATGACTATTGGAGACTTTGCAAGGACCATGCCCCGAATCAATGCAGCGTTGGAGAATCGTCAAGCTGAGTACCAAAATTCCATGGTGGAAGTAGAAGGTATGGTTAACAAAACTTCTGTAACTATTTTGATAGATCCAGGTGCTAGCCTAAGTTATATTTCACCGCAGATAGTAGAAAAGTGTAATCTGACTGTTGAAAAGTTTGATAACTCTTGGCTAGTTCAACTAGCCACAGGGGCAAAAAGAAAGGTAAATTGTTATGTTAAAGATTGTGCTTTAGATATGAATGATTTTAAAACTACTGTTAAATTAAATGTTCTTCCACTTGGCTCGTATGACATACTTATAGGTATGGACTGGTTAGAACAACACAGGGTAGTTTTAAACTATTTTGATAAAACATTCACGTGTGTAAATAATAATGAACAGTCTGTAATAGTTAAAGGTATTCCTAGGAAAACTGTGGTCAGGCAGATTTTTGCCTTACAGCTCAAAAGAGTAGTCAGGAAAGGGTGTAAAGCCTATGCTGTAACTATCACAGATGAGGCGATTAAATCTGAAAAAGATAAAATAAAAATAGAGGATATTCCTGTGTTAAATGAATTTATTGATGTTTTTCCGGAGGAAATTCCAGGATTACCTCCCAGGAGGGAACTGGATTTCACAATAGAGTTGGTACCAGGTGATGTACCTAGTTCGAAGGCTCCGTACCGTATGAATATTCTGGAACTTAACGAATTAAAATCACAGTTAAAGGAATTAATCGATAAGAAATATATTTGTCCTAGTGTGTCTCCTTGGGGAGCACCAGTAATCTTTGTTAAGAAGAAAGACGGAACTATGCGACTTTGCATAGATTACCGTCAACTTAATAAAATGACAATTAAAAACAGATATCCGTTACCCCGCATAGATGATCTGTTTGATCAGCTACATGGAGCTACGGTGTTCTCTAAGATAGACCTGAGATCAGGCTATCACCAGGTGAGAATTAAAGAAGAGGACATATTCAAGACCGCTTTCAGAACTAGGTATGGACATTACAAATTTGTTGTAATGCCATTCGGGCTTACTAATGCCCCAACCATCTTTATGTGTCTAATGAACAACATAATGCATAAATACTTAGATAAGTTTGTTGTTGTATTCATCGACGACGTCTTAATCTATTCTAAAAATGAAGAGGAACATAAGGAACACTTATGGATAGTCTTACAAGAACTGCGAAAGAAACAACTCTTTGCGAAGTTCAATAAGTGTGATTTCTTCAAGGATAAAATCCAGTATTTAGGTCACGTAGTGACTAAAGAAGGGATTTCAGTTGATCCTGAAAATATCCAAGCAATTGAAGAATGGCCAGTACCTAAAGATGTAACAGATGTTAGGTCTTTCATGGGAATCACCAGTTATTACCGGAGATTCATAGAAGGATTTTCAAAAATAGCCAACCCAATCACTTCCTTGCAAAAGAAAGGCAAGAAATTCGATTGGAACATAAAATGGGAAGAAAGCTTTAAGAAACTAAAAAATTTATTAACAACTGCGCCTATTCTAAGAATAGCGGATCCCAATAAGGATTTCGTGGTTTGTACCGATGCTTGTAATGATGGTCTAGGTGGAGTGCTGACTCAGGATGGGCATGTCATTGCCTATGAGTCCAGGAAGCTAAAGATCCATGAAAAGAATTATGCCACGTATGATTTAGAGCTGGCTGCTGTTATTCATGCCTTAAAAATGTGGTGACACCACTTAATAGGCAGAAATTTTACTTTAATGACTGATAATAAGGGTTTGAAATACCTTTTAGATCAGCCTAACTTAAATGCAAGGCAAGCCAGATGGTTAGCCTTCCTAAGTGAATACGATTTCGAAATTCAACACATAAAAGGAAAAGAAAATAAAGTAGCTGATGCTTTGAGTAGAAATGCAATACTGAATTTTACAATAGCAATCAGTACTTATAATTATTATTTAAATGAACAGCTAACTGAAGGGATAAAATTGGATGAAATTTATCAAAAATTACAAGCTACAGCTAAAGAAGAACCCACAGAAAGTTTAATTAAAGGTTATAGTCTAAATAAAGATGGATTGTTATTGTTTAAGGACAGATTGTATGTGCCAAATGTGTCTAAAGTTAAATTACTGATTCTGGATGAAGTGCATAAAATCCCTTATTTAGGGCATCCAGGCTACCAGAAGACTGTCACCATGTTGAGAAAAGATTATTTCTGGCCTAATATGAAATCTGAAGTAGCTGAGTATATAGCTAGATGTTTGGACTATCAACAAGTGAATACAGAACATCAACATCCAGCTGGGTTGTTGCAACCCTTGCCTATTCCTAGCTGGAAGTGGGAAATAATCAGTTTAGATTTCATTACTGGATTACCCAGAAATCAAAACCAGAATGATTCAATTATGGTGGTAGTAGATAAATTAAGTAAAGCAGCACATTTTATTCCTGTTAAAACCACTTACAAGGCTGCAAATATAGCAGACATTTTCTTAAAACATATTTTTCAGCTACATGGTGTACCGAAAGTTATTATTTCAGACAGGGATCCTAAATTCACAGGAAATTTCTAGAAATCCTTGTTTAAAGGATTAAACACCACTATGAATTTTAGCACCTCTTTCCATCCTCAGACGAACGGACAGACTGAAAGAGTTAATTAGGTGTTGGAGGATCTGTTAAGAATGTACGTCAAGGATCAACCAGGTAAGTGGGAGGATTACTTGCATTTAGCAGAATTTGCATACAATAACAACTATCATTCATCAGCTAAGTTCAGTCCTTTTGAAATTCTGTATGGGCGTAAATGTAACACTCCTATCTCCTGGAATAATCCAGTAGATAGATTAGTGTTGGGACCCGAATTACTAAAGGAAATGGAACAGATTGTAAAACAAGTGCAGGAGAACTTGAAGGTTGCCCAGGATCGGCAAAAGAGCCAAGCAGATTTGAAAAGAAATCCTAAAGAGTTCCAGGTGGGTGAGCATGTGTTCATAAAGGTAAGACCAAAGAATAGCTCCCTAAGATTGGGGAGTTGTGCAAAATTAGCACCATGTTACTCTCGTCCGTTTGAAATTTTATCTAGAGTTGGTCAAGTAGCATATCAGCTAGCATTACCACCTAATTTAAAAGTACACAATGTTTTTCATATTTCTGTTCTAAAAAAGTATGTTCATGATGCTACTCATGTGATTGATTGGAACGTTGTACAGGTAGAACCAGAAGGGGAAGTTCTGGTGGAACCGGATTGTATCCTCAGGAGGAGGGAGATTACTCTGCAGAACCGCACAATTGGACAGCTGAAGGTGCAATGGAAGCACCTTACTCCTGAAGAAGCTACTTGGGAACTGGAAAGTAAGATGCAGGAAGCATACCCGAATCTGTTCCAGGAGGTTCCTGAGGATGAGGAATAAGTAACATCGAGGACGATGTTACATTTTAAGGGGGTGTGTATGTCACATACCCCAATTTTGTAAAATTATGTAATTTGTTTTATTATATTTCTGAGACATTATGTTAAACTTAATCCTAAGTAGGGATTGATGACTCAGCAGAGTCAACAGTTATGGAGTGTAATTGAAAATATTTTATTAATAATAAATATATTATGGAGACAACAGCATGGGAGAGCTGTTAAAAGAGGTTACTGGTCAAACTGGGTATTGGAACTAGGTGGAGAGGCAAAGGACAAGTGGCAGCATCCTCAAGCACTTCCTAAGTTGCAGGTGGCAACTTCCCTATATTTGGGGTCATGATTCCCCAAGAAAGTGGAATCAGAGCAGGTGGCTCATTAAATGACAGTTAACCCAACAAAGACCTAGGCAATCTTTTAAAAGTACTCAATGAAGAGAGCTGGGGCTGCTCAGATTTTATTCCAGAAAGAATTCATTCAGGTGAATGTTATTCAGGAATTTCATTGAGGAAAGAGGGAAAAACACTAAGGAAGTGTTCTGAGTGGATTGCTGCAGTAACTTGATTTTATTTACAGCTCTTAGCTGGGAGGACTTGCTAATAAGTTCTGTATTCATACTGAGTTTGAGGAATGGTATCTGACATTGCTGAACCTAGTTCCAGCCAGGGAGACCAGAGCAAGCTCGGGGGTCCTGAGAAGTCGTTGTTTGAGTGCTCTCAAGGAGTTGGTAGGGAGGAACGGCCTCCCATTGCTGTTGTTGTCCACAGCTTTAATTGGTTCTGCCATTTATTTTTATGTTTACTGAGTATGGATGGATGCATGTTATGTTTATTTATATGTCTGAGTAGTTAGTTGGTTTTCAGTAAATTTAGTATCTCAGAATATCAGTATGTAAATCTGTTAATAGTTACTGTGTTTTTCCACATTTGGTATCACCAAACCGTACTCCAGCACAGTATCTCGGTATAATGAAGTAATATTCTTCTGAACCGAGTTTCCTATTTAGTTATTTTCAATAACTACTAGTGTTTCACCAATTTATAAGTTACTGTATCTTGTTTTTCAAATACAAGCTACTGTATAGTATAAGAAGCAGATATTAGTTTTTGAGTTCATATTGTTTTACTATAAAGTTTCCTGTCTTGTGTTCGAATGATTTTTACTTTAGAAATTAACTCAAAGCAAGAACAAGATATAGAACTAGTATTACCCCGTATTTCATATTATAAACATATTAATACTTGCACTTACAGAACATTGGAGGGAGTAAACAAATGATAGGTTATTTCATTATCCAAGCAAGCTAGCTAGAATTATAGTACTATATTTAGTTCCTTTACTTTTTCCTTTTCTACATTTTCAATTTCTAACATTACTTATAAGGATAATTATAATTTTTATGTTATATAGTTATATAAAATAAACCCTAAAATGGTGATAAATAATTCCTTTTTCTTTTATCTATTTTCATAAGGAAGTAATAATTTGACTGACAGAATAAAATTTATCAGAACAATTTTTATTAATTGCTAACCAGTACAGAAATCTAAATAGCGTAATGCTATTCTCTGTACGCTTTAAAAGAAAACAAAGGTTACACCTCTGAAGAACTTAATATTTTAATAATAACAGGATTATTACTTTGCATTAATAAGTACTATTGTTATAATAATAATAATAATATCATACTTTTATATTACCTAGCATGGAAACAGTAATCTTATAAAAACATGAAGAATATAAATACTTAAAATACAAATCCTGTATTTAATATTCTTTCTTATAAAATCATTAGACTTTTCTAAATATATTATTAAGTTAAAAGCAGAATATAAGAACCTTAAAGCTTAAGAATGTAAACCCTATGTATCATTTAATAATTTACACAAGTAAATCATGTATAACAACACAGTAAAACAGAACTTAGACTGCTCATACATCGAGCTTAGTCAATAAGGTATTAATCTATTATTAACCCATAGATACAACAGAAATGGTATTATTATACTTAACATCAAACCAAGAAATAGAAGAATACTCAAACTATAAAAATTTAGGGTTTAACCCTACAACATTCAGTTTTTTCAAAAGATTAATAATTATAGAACTAGGACAACAATTTATTTACGGCCGCATTATTAAACTATACTATAAGGCTATTTAAAGCCTATATATTATTTATTTCTTGTACATTCTATAAACAATAATAATGCATTAATACAAACAAGAAATAATTGCAGAAGAAATTGCAGTATTAATTATGGGCATAATAACCCAGGGTAAATACCCAAAACATCACATTATGCACAAGTATATAAACTGCATATAATAACAAGTGCGATAATAATACTCAAAATAATAACGAAGATGTGCACCAGGCTTATATCCTGTTCTTTCTTCTTCATATGAAGATAACAATATTTACAAACCAAGTCTTACACTCACGGCCGTAGCCAGAGAGCTCTGTACAAGAGCTAGGGTTTTACCCTTGATATTAAACATTAAAAACAAACCACCCAAAAATCCTTGGAGGTCAACAAAAGGGCTGCAACAACCAACTCTGCGCATTCGCTTAAAGGTTTCACACAAAGTTGACAGGCCGTGGAGGGACCAAGGCTTACCGGGGCCATAATGTCGTAACCCATTCTCCCGTAAAAGCAAAGAAGAGTAGCAGGTTCACCTGCCAAACCAGTACACGACCAACTGTTAGTGCTCGATGTAATGCTAAAGAGTTGTTTTAATGAATATATTTATATTTCCGTAACATAAAAATAAAAGTAGTAAGGTAGAACTTACCTTCTCAGTCGAAACCCTTAACAACGATGTCGCGGCCAGCCTGTTTAAGAACCTGTCAGTCGATGGAGAAGAAATGGAGTTAAATCTCCCAACCACTGCAAAAGAAGGAAACTCCCAGCGAATCGGTCGAGAGGAAAAACCCTACAAGTGCAACTTTCTTCTTTCAGTTACCTCGCAGCCAGCAGGTAGCCCAGGTCATGTTATTTGAAGGGATAATCATCCTCGCAGGATAGAGAAAGGTAGGATGGTGGTATCGACCTGAACAAGCCAAGCAATGGCAGTATTGCAGGAGCAATAGCAAGGATAGGAAACACTCCAAGCACCCTCACATGCAGAAGCTAAACTCACGAGGAGTTGAAGCAGCGAGAAGAGAAGACAAATGGCAGGCAAACCAACAGCAATGGTCCAAAAGAGTTACAGAGCAGCCGAAGGACGAGCGAAAAAGAGAAATGGTCCGTTAGGGTTAAGTCGTCGACTTTATAACACCAATGCATGGCCACAAAACAACCACGTAGCACTTTAAATAATTTGCTGCAGGGGGGTATCATTCTATAGTCCATGACCGATGATTGTGTCCAAACCAAATCATCGCTGGAAGGATCCATAACAAGTCTTATACCATGATATAACCTACGTTACAATGTCAACCATACACATTAGTCCAACGTTCTAACACTTGGCATGTTACATATTGTTTATTGCATAGCATCGTTGCATAAATAAAAGGATTTTGTTTATCTTGCAAAGACTACAGAATCATAGGTTATGATGATAGTTTAAATGTTATAACCCATAATTTCAATGCCATTCATTTGGTATTTCAAAAGAAGGTAAAAACATAACTACTCATTGATGAGTTTATAATTAATGGTTTTTGCCATCATGTTATCAAAGTTTGATTTGGTTTATTCTAAGTACATAATGTAGATACTTAGGATTAAAGATATAACTCTTCCTTGTTTTAGTCATAACCTCCTTTGGTGGAAAATAAAACTTATTACTCTACAAAACTCAAGATTTTATAAAGACTTCATAAGTTAGGATACGATAGATAACTTGATTATTATCTTTTCCTTCTTTGTTTGTCAATGAAATCTTGAGACTACATAGAGAGATCATATATGATAAGTTTAGTACTGATTCTAACGGTGTTGGTTTCCATTCAAATAGTACCCTTGGAATGAGTTTAGTATTCTAAAGGAATGCAAAACTTTTAAACTACTAAAGGAATACTTGTTTCAAATCATAACTCATAAATGCTTAAGTAGGAAAATTTAAGGGTCGATATTAGTAATATCTTTATCAAATAAAGATCTGAATGGGATGAAATCTAGATTTGGAATATTACTGTAACTTGATTTATAGAATTAAACCTGTGTAGTTGTGATATTTCTACCATGCTAGCTGTCAGTTAAGAAATAATTTTTACATTCTTATACTCATCTTCAGTATGGACATTTAATGATTTTCGTACTTGTAAATTGATTTAAAACTCTATGTTTCCATACATAATAGTTATTTACCATATATAGGTAGAGAATTCAATTCTCTAGTATTAAAATATCAAAAAAAAAAAAAAATTAGTAAATATGGTACCTCGATAAGCAGGGTAATTCTGATTAGCATATATTTGTTTTTACTATTCAAATTGTATGCAGCAAATCGTATTGTAAACCTCTGAGACTTGTTAGCATCGAACCATACTTCTTACCTGTACACCTGCAATAGAGGGAAACTGCTACATTAGCTCGAAAGCTAAGTAAGCCCGGTCCCTCACGACAAATCCACCTTGTGTCGCAAACAGAAAAACAGTCAGTAACTGAAAAGAAACTACTCTTAAATTTAATTACAATAAAAAGATCATTTAGTTACATAAACTAATCAAACAGTTAATGACTGCATTAAATGTAATATTATGCTATTTTTAAAGTTTTAAATTTTTTTTAAATTTTGGGGTTTTGACAAAGGGAAATGGAGCGGTGCAAGCAGGGGTACCGCTCCTGGATAAAGGGGCATGCACGATGCTGAGAATTTGTATGACATATTGATGAAAAACCATTTAGTTTCCACTCCAGAAGCTGGGATTTAGGGAAAGTAGGTATTTCAAATGCTTATCACATGATGGTGACAATATTTTGGTATATCACGATTCCCCCCAAAGCATGAGTGTTAGAGTGATACAATAAACGAGAGATTTGAGAACAAGTCATCTTCAGGAGATGAAAATGTCAGCTCGATCAGAGTATGTAGTCAAGTAGACATCTGTAGTACATCAGTATGTTGACTCATAGACACAAGTAACCAAACTCATAGCTGCAGACCAATACAAAGTAGATCCATGAGTGGAATAAACAAGCATGGCTACTAGAATACAATGTATATCCATGTGATAGAGGACTCAAACTTGGACATAGCTACCAGACATACAACGTAGATATATGTCATATAGACACAAATTTGAGCATAGCCGCGAGCATACAAATGTGGAACCATACTATATATACAAAACTCCATCGCAACCTGGGGAAAAATCAATGAGTGCTTTTAAACAAATTCCCAAGGTCTTCGTCTTGTCTTCCACAAAGTACGATTCTATCCATGTGATTACAATGATCTAAAGTCAAACATGGTAGAAACCACTTGATTACCGGCCAATGATGTGAACCATTAACAAGTGTGAGGGAGATCACCATTAATGTAAATGATTCCCAAGGTACCCTAGTACAATCTACTAAGTGCGAATAGATGTCCTAATGTCGAACACCCAGTCGATTCTATCGATCAAAGGTCAATGATGTGAACCTATGTCGAGAGCGAGAGAATGTATCATTAAGGCATACAGATCTTAAGGTACTAAATATTGTTTCTAATACTATTTCCTGGATGATGAGCTGATGTCGAAAAGAATATTCTCGTCGAAGGAGGGCCATGATGAGTCCCACATCAACGACATGAAACTTGGAACATAGTTCTGGAATGATGTGAATGTAGTAACCATGTGACTGACTCAAAGATACTGACACAAAGACTGTGTAGACTACAGAGATAAAACTTCTTCAGATCCCCTTTGAACATCAGGGGGCACGAAAAAATGACTTGGCAGCATGACTAGACAGGACAAATACACAATGCGATAGCGGACAATGCATTCTTTTGAAAGAATCAAAGGATTTACATGACTCATGAAAGTGAATCGTCACCGAGATTAGCTGAATACCCAATTGACTGACATAGTTATGTAGACAAGTGCCATGTTCAAAGGTAATGACAAACAACTACCATTATTTACAAAATGATTCCCTTCCCATTTCCCCCATCATGATTGATGAGTGCCTCTTTTCAGTTTTACAAGTTCAAAGAGGGTAACAAACACTCAATATAGCTTGTCAGAAGACAATTCCAAACTCATATATTTTACGAACCTGAGAGAGGAGGGGTTTGTTCCCAAAATGGGTCTCTCAATGTTTAATTTAACGAGTCCACCGAAAGAAAACTTGGTACAGTTAATGTTTAGAGAGTCTAAACGAATACAGAAGAAACCTCCATGGGGGTCCTTTTTCATATGATTTAATCTCTAAGGCCCAAAAAAGTATAAAATCATACCTTAGAGAACTCGTCCAGTCATGATTAGTTGGAGTGTTCCTTTCTCGTAAATAGTCCTATCCGAACTGAGAAATAGATAACCTACCATCGGACGGATGACTCTTCAAATAATTTAACGTGCGTGAAGAAGACAAGATTGCTCGATAATCTTTTCGTATTTAGCGATCCTGAAAAGGGTTTAAAGAGAACTCCATGAGGTCTCTTTACACAACGAAATGTTTTACGATCCTAGAAAGAATCAGAAACGGACTCGATGACCTTTTCGTGTTTAAAAATCCTGGAAAAGAGGTGAAAAGAGAACTCCATGATGCTTCTTTACACAATGTCGTATTTTACGATCCTAGAAAGAAACTTGAACTGGACTCGGAACTTCGATACTAGATTTTTATGAGCATGACAAAGTGTTGTAATAAACGCTCAACGATCTTTTCGATTTTGTGAAAATATGAAAAATCCATAAACAAACTTTCCAAAGCTTCTTACTAAAGTCAACCTGTAGATGACTCATAAACAAGTGTTAAATGCATTCAACATCAACATTAAGGGATTATGACCAATAGATTTTGACCAGAACATGATGCAATATCAAAACTATAGTAAGTCAGACCCAAAAAAGTCTATATAATGCAAGTAAATAGTAAAAAATCAAAACATTTCAGTATTTACCTCCAACAGAGAGCACTTGGAGCATTTTCTAGCCAGATCTTCCGCAACTGATACCGAGAGTTTCCATCATTCTTTTTTAGTCTCGTCAGTTGTAGGTAATAGCTAAGACCCTTATCTTTCATTTCATAGCTTCTATTTTGGTATTTGGTGGGGTTTTGGGCCTATTTTGCAAGCCCTAAAATCCAATATGCGGGCACCGCGGCTACCCCTTACAGGATAGGTGATACCACTCGAGAACCGCGCCAAGAATACGGTGGACAGGTGGTGCCACTGCCTGTCTCCAATGGGGCACAGGTGGTGCCAACCATGGAGAAGTTAAACAAATGATATGGGCAAAATTCATTCATTCTTTTGATTTGCAATGATTCAAAGATGATATTAATGCATACCATTGTTGTTTTTGGCAGGTCTAGGTGTCCAAAATATGGTGATATCGAAGGAAAGAACACATGATGATGAGGATGTTGCTGCCAAAAGGGATGCGGTTTGCATCGCCGCACCTTGGGACTATGGGCTCTTAAAGTTCTTCTAGACACCAAGCATGGTGACCCACGAGAGATTACTGGAACACATACCGAGAATGTGGAATCCAGAACAGTAGTATTTTGAGGTGGGGGCACACATACTTACAGTGGAGGTAGAGGATATCTACTTCCTAACTGGCCTGTTGAGACGAGGTGCCCCCATCTCACTAACAGGTTCCCATGGTGGGGACATTAACACTAGAGAGCTAATAGATCGGCAATGTGTACCAGGTACAGGTACATCGGGGAATAAAATTCCCATCAGGGCAGTGACAGACAGGGCTCTACAGATTGTCCTGTTCACCATGTAGAGGTTGGCAGGGAGCCAAGGTGTGCATCAGGCTTCTAGGGCACATATGTTGTATGCCCTAGAGGTTATGGAATCTACGGTGTTCAACTGGGTAGAAGCATTGCTTCCAATCTTCAAGGATCAACTGACTAAATGTCCGCAGGGAGAGTTGAAGTAGTTCGGCTTTGGTTCCATCTTAGCTTGCTTCTTCTTTGAGTGGGTACCACAAATGAAGCCCCAGGTGACTTTTTGGAGTCTGAGAGCATGGGACCCCCGTATGCTGAGGTGGGTCCAGGTCATGGCTTGCACAGGAGTGGGTAGGGGTAGGGTGAAGTTCAGTGATCCATTCTTCAGATGGTTGTGGGATCAGATGCTCATGGTTGAGGACTATGCCTATGCGGGAACATATTTTACAGGTGATCCTGACCTACCACTCCCACCTGGAGGGAAGTGGGGTGACATTGGTAAGAAGCAAGAAACACTAACAATGGAAAATATTTTTATGTTTTTTATGTTTTATATTTTTTATGATAAGTGATGAGAATTGTTTGTCTTCATGCTGATGTTGGAGCAACGAGGCCTGGAGGAGCGTCTCCATTAGATAGGTGAGCCAGAGCTCGCTTCGTGCCATAGGGTGATGATATCATCGGTTGTGCCACATGGTGATGATATCACTGGGGAGTTGGAGGATAACCTAGAGAGGTTGACTCTAGACATCCCAAATGCTGATATAGATGACCTCTTGGCAAGATATCAGAGAGATACAGTGGGAGTACTAGGCTGATTCAGCAGGCTACTATGTAGGGTGGCTCGAGCAGTGATGTGCAATCACAAGCACCATTAGTGGATGAGACATGTATACTGAAAGTTGATAGCTTCAAGATTTTATGTATGATGATTTTTCCTGAAAGCCTACATGCTTCAGATGAGGTCTCAGGACCTATATTTTGTAAAACTTTTTCATATATATATATATATATATATAATTTTACACGGTGTTTATATGTCTCAAATGGATAAATGCATTTTCTATGAGTTCTATGTGTCTTTAAATGTTTATTTACAACGTACGATGTTTGATTTAACGTCATGAATGGGCAATATGCCAATCTAGGATGTAATTAGCCAATGAATCAGCAACCACATTATGTTCCCTAGGGATATGCCTATACGTAATGGTTCTAAATGATCTTTCTAATAAATGTACCCTCCAGAAGAGGTGGAGGAGCACGGGGTTCCTAATGGTGTAGACATGGTTTAAATGACAAACCATGAGCTAAGAGTCCATCAAAACTACTAGATCACGGACATCCTGGGAGGCAGCTTCAGTCAGAAGACCGATGACTACTTTATATTCAGGGATGTTATTAGTAGCGGGACATAAACAAACCGCTCCTAAACTGACCAAATATTCAGCTAGGGAATAGAGAACCCAAGCAGCCGAGGCTAGATTCAAGTTGTGGTGGCAAGCACCATCAGCGGAGCCATAGAAATCCATCTGCATGACAAAAACATGGTGTAAACAGATGCAAACACTAAAACTAAAAACCATCTTGAAAATACTGAAAGTCAATCAATATACATATACACAAGATACCATCCAAGAAAACCTAGGCATAGTACCTTTTCAAGTACAACCCATTTCGAGGTTTCCCCAAAGGGATTCCATCATAATAAACTAACTCATAGGCTCCTTTCTCTAACACCTTGAAAATAACAAAAGTTCCATACCACACGGACTTGAACTTACCCTTCCCTAGCTTGTCATATCTCTGGTCATAAGTCAAAACTAGGTCACCCTCATTGAAAACACGAGGCCAAATGGATTTATCGTACTGCGCCTTGACGCATTTCTTATGTGCCTCATTAGCCAAGGCGGCATCTCTACGAGTCCCATCAAGGTTATTTAAGTACAAAAATCTTGCTTCCTCTATGGAAGTGTCTGGGAGAAGTTCGATGACAAGTTGTAAAGATGGAATTTGACATTGGATCGGCAAGACAACTTCAAGTCCATAGACAATCTGGAATGGCGTGAAACTAGTAGTTGTTTTCACGGAAGTCTGATAAGCCCAAAGAGCAGAAAAAAGAATGAGATGCCAATTGGATTTATGATCTCCAACCATCCAACGAAGCATAGTTTTCAAAACCTTGTTAATGGCCTCTACCTGACCATTAGCTTGCAGATAATACGGCGTAGAGTTTTCATGGCAAAAACCTAGCTTGGCACTCAATTCCTCCATCATTTGATTACGGAAATGAGATCCGTGATCAGTGATGATGAACTGCAGAACTGCAAATATATCTATGATATGATTGAACAAGAAGAGAGCGGAAGTATTACCATCTTCTGCATACGTAGGCATGGCCTCAACCCATTTTGTGAAATAATCCATGGCTACGATGATGTAACCATGCCCCTCAGCTGAGGTAGGCTTACAATGCATGAAGTCAATCCCCCATTTGGAAAAAGGGCCAACGGAAATGACAGGGTGAAGCGGAGTAGGATGGGTGCGCTTTTTGGGATAAAAATGTTGGCAAGGTGGGCATTTCTTAACAGACTCATGATATTCTTTGAAGATATAAGGCCACAAATACCCAGTGCAAAGGATTTTCTGGGCTGCAGCCATCTTAGATAAATGACCGCCACATGCTCTAGAGTGGTAATCATTCAGCACGTGTTTAGCTTCCTCATGAGTGAGGCATCGCCGGAGAATGGAATCAACCCCACATCTATACAAGGTATCATTTAAGATAAGATATTACTTCGCATGGTGACGGATGTGATGACGATCATTGCGAGATAGATGCGGGTAAAAATGTTGGGTATGTAGATAAATCAACAAATCTCCATACCAAGGATCAGTAGTGCTAATTAGGAATAGGAATTTATCCAGAAATGAATCACTAGGCTTAGATTCCGTGGTAGCATAGGGAAGGTCACACATAAGTTCAGCAAAAACCAAGGATTTCTTTGATGTAGCCTTGGCAAAATCGAGATCAAACTCCTGAAGGATGATGATCCAACGGGAGTACTTGCCCCCGAGTACCTAACGAGTCAGAATGTAGTACATTAGGTTCTGGTCTATCAATACGGTGGTAGTGTGAGGCAAAATGTAGTGACAAAATTTTTTCACAGCAATTATCATGGCCAAAGCTAGCTTCTCCACATGTGAATAACGGGTTTTAGAATCAATAAGATTCTTATTGGTGTAATAAATCACATGTTCCTGACCGTGGAGATTTTCCTGCACTAAAACCATGGCGATGGTAGTAGTGGAGGCAACAATATTCAAGAGAAAGTCCTTTGAATAATCCAGGGGGTGTATCATTGGTGAATAAGTCAGAGCGAGCTTAATATTATCAAAGGTGTGTTGGGATTGGTCATCCCAGAATAATGGAGAGTTCTTCTTAAGGAGACACATATAACCATTCATTTTCTCAGCGAAATTGCACACAAAATGGTGGAGAAAGTTTTCCTTCCCCTGCAAACTTTGGAGTTCAAGGATGTTGGTTGGGGCTCGTAAATTAATGATAGTGGAAATCTTCAAAGGATCATTTCAGATTCCATATTTGGATACCACAAAGCCAAGTAGACGTCCTATCTCTGCGCAAAAAACACATTTATGCGGATTGAGCCGTATATTATAATGACGGCATCTCAGGAATATGTCTCTAAGATGACCAGTGTGGTCCTCCCGTCGCTGTAAATGTGCAGGGAGGTCATCAAGGTATGGTTCAACAATATGTTTAATGTCGTGAAACGCATAGGACATCGCACGCTGGAAGGTGGCTCCAACATTTTTCAAGCTGAAAGGTAAATTATTATATGCAAAGGTTCCCCATGGGAAAATGAATGCTGTCTTATGCTGATCGGAGGGAAATATCTCAATATGATTGTAGCCGGAGAAGCCATCCATGAATGAAAAGATGACACTTCCAGCATAGTTGTTGATAATCTGATCGATATGCGGGGTAGGAAAGTTGTCCTTGGGACAACATTTATTTAAATCCCTAAAGTCGATGCAGACTCTAACGGTGCCCTGCTTTTTATTGACAGGGACAACGTTCGATACCCATTCCGTCAAAGGTACAGGATAAATAAAACCAGCTTTCAGAAGTTTCTCAATCCCAGCTTTAATAGCTGCGGCCTTCCTAGGATGGACTTGCCTAAGTTTTTTCCTGACAGGTTTAGCTGTGGGATAAGTTTTAATCTTGTGGACCACAATGGAAGGGTCAATCCTCGGCATCTCTTCATAGGACCAGGAAAAAATATCATGAAATTCCTTAAAAAGTGCCTTATATGCTTCAGATTCATCTGTGGAGTAGTTCTTCCCAACATGAACGTGCTCAATAATATCAACCTTGGCTGATATGTCAATTGGGTTCATCTGAGTATTGTTGCAAAGGTTTCCTTCAGAATCTATGTCTTGTAATAATATAGGACTTTGTGAAACATTGACAATATCAGTAGGAAACAAGGATGCAAAATCATGGCTGCCCGAACTAGTATTGGGGATGTTGGAGTAGGGTCCCGCAGCTACAAGAAAAGATGTTATTTTTGGTAGAAGATGGACAATTTTTGGAGGAAAGACAGTTTTGGCGATGCTATAAAGTTATGACATCGTAGTGCATTTCCGGCCACTGTGGATCGCGGGCTAGAAATCACGGCGTTTGGAACAAGAAAGTCAAAGGGAAATAGTACTTGAAGCGGCCGAGAAGAGAGCTCAACCACTGCATTTAAGGCAGCGACGACGATAGGAGGGCTCAACTACCCTCATAAAGGAAGAAGGAGCAATGGGCCGAGGTATTAAAGACAAAGGACAGAAGGGAAGCGACCGAGGAAGCGGCGCCCATACCCGCGATCAGCGCCGAAAATCGTGGAAGACTGCAGAAAGCTGCGGTGTGACCAGTAAAGCGGAAGTACAAAGTACAAAAAGGCCGACTGTCACAGTTAGGGTTTTGGGTTACTGTTGGGATAGGCCCACAGTTTTGTATCATGGTGAGACCTTCGGGCCACCTATTTAAGCATGTATTTTGTATTATGAAGGGTTATATAGTTAGATGGATAGTGAGCTAGCTAGTTAGATAGTTGGCTAATAAGGTTGTAACTATTGTCATCAGTATAGTGAGACATTGAGGAAGAGTCGAGCTCTGGTTCTGTTTTTAAGTCTGTAGTTATCTTACTATAACCAGTGGCTAGCTCCTTGAGCCTAAATGTAACAATCCGCAGGGATTGAGAGAGAGAGAGAGAGAAAGAGTATATTGTAAGAAGAAAACAATATAGGAAGAGAAGAGATCTAAGAGAGAAGGGATCCCGGCTGTGTGCGTGGAGTTTCCCAGAAGATCTCAAGCTGCATAAGAGGTTGCAACAGAACTATGTTACTCTCTCAAGATATAATATAAACACATTTCTCATGGACGTAGCTTCCCCCCCTGGAAGTGAACCACATACATCCGTGTGTTGTGCGACTGTTTCATGTGATTGTGCTCTACTTATTTGCTATCTTCTATCTGTTACATGAACTTTTCTTATCAGTTAATGAATGTATGTATGATATCCTTCAGTTTACAGTAACATAGAAGGTCAAATGCAAGTTGAATATGTCGAGTACTCTGTATATGAGTTTATCAGTGCTTGACTCATGACAGTAGCAGCTACTGTGTTAAGTGACTCTGTATGTTTAGTTCACCAAGTTGAGTGTAATTGATGTTAAGCATGTTAAATGGTAGAAGATTAAGTGAGGTTGTTTAACACCTTAATGAATATTAACTGAGCTATTATACCAGAAAGGAAGCCTATGGACCTTGAGAGTTGATGAGTATATTGAGTCTTACTGTAGGAAATATCATAGCGTAGAAAGGGCGATATCGCACTGTCGGGGGAGCCGTGGTGTGAGATATTGCAGGTTAAGAGCCGAGTGGAAGAGAAAGTTTTTGCATCGTCCTAGAAGCTGCGATGCGATAAGAGTTAGTCCCAGAGCAGAGTTAGCTAGAAAGAGAGAAACAACCCTTACTGAGAGATTCAACTGGTTAAGTAGAGTCAGAGAACCTAGGATGCTACAAAACCTGGTTGAGGAAACCTGATTCTTCAGCCACCCCATCTAAGATCACTTTGGGTGAGACTTCAGGCCGTTCTGCAGTCTGTCCCTGAAAGGGCCAGTGAGCTAGGGGTTTTGTTGGTACAATAAAGTAAACCTGGGTCTGCCCAGAGTAGACCAACAAATGGTTTCGTCACCAATTTTGAACAAATTGAAGAGCTGATGTTCTGTTGGCATCATACTAAAGAAGAACTTAACCAGTGGGTTGATTCTAAGGAAAGAGAATTTGCTGAGAAAGAAAACAAGGGTCCTAGGCTGAGTACAGAGGACAGGTTATAGAAACATATCTTTACAGACCTGCATGATATATTTTTTGTGACCTACACAAATGAGGTGTATGATTGGTTGTCAAATTTGACTGATAAGCATGTATTCAAGAAGAAAAGGAACATTGTCTGGACGCTGGAGCTGATTCACACCATGAAAAGTGTAGATAATCCCATTTTGCGGGTAGTAGAATTCTGGCTTGCGAGTTTGCTGGAATGTTTCATTACAGAGTTTGCAGTTGATCAAAGAAAGAGTTTCAGTGAAGCAGAGAGGTACTTCCTCAAAGGATATCGTGGTAAGTACTTGAACTCTTTAAATCGGTTCCTTAAGATGTTATTGTATGAGAAAGGAATACTGGATATATTCTCAGATGAATAAGTTAAGTAAGTGTAATGTCACAAGAGTTTGAGAGTGACTCTAAAGAAATTGGATGTACACGTAGTAGTAAGAGATATAAAATAGATTTTAGATCTTCCTTCTTTGAAGACAGTACAGACAGTACTAGAGAACAGAGTCATAGTAATAGAGAATGAATAATAGGGGGTATCCCTTACCACCCTTATACCCCACAGAAACCAACCGGGACTCAGAATAATCCCATAGGAACTCCATCTAGTAGTTCACACACGGTACATACTACCTCTACACCATCTACATTACTACCACCAAGTGGTAGTAATACAACAAATCAGAATCCACCTCGTAGAAATAGAATGGGGGATGACATGAAATTACCTACCTTTAAGGGTACAGGGGCAAAAGACCCAGAACAACATTGGTTCCTATGTGAAGTTGTATGGACCATTAAACAGATCCAGGATAACAATACTAAGCTAGTCCAGTTGGCCACTACACTTATAGAAAGAGCTTTAACATGGTATATGAAGTATACATCAGCGCAGAATAGAACACTCGTAGAGGTCAGGACCACAATGATTAAGGAATTTAAGAAACCCAAATCTGAGTCACAATGTATCACATAAATTAAAGACATCAAACAGTTACCTACAGAGTCAGTATGGGATTTCGATCAGAAATTTAAAGCTCTTATAGACCAAGTTAGTTTTGAGTTTGCGCTGGAGCAGCATAAGGAATGGTTCATCGCAGCACTGCTCCCTCATATCAGATTTCCACTAATGCAACAAAAAATCCATACGCAGGATGAAGCATTGCGGATGGAAATGAACCTAGAGGCTTCACCTCTAGCTGAGACTAGTGCAGGTATGACAAATTTACAGAATCAGTTAGCCAATCTCACTTTACAGCTACATGAGATTAATAAAGGAAAAGAGGTTGAACAAGAACTATGGTGTACAAAGTGTAAAGGACATGGCCATACCAAATATAATTGTCCAGTATTTGTTGAGTATCTAGCAAGTGGGGATCCTAACCCCTTAGTATAGAATCAAGGGCCATGGTGTGAAATCTGTAGAACAAGAGGACATAGACCACAGGAATTCTCTTTACTTCAGAAGTATGTACAAACTCCTAAGAATTTATACTGTAACTTCTGTAAGTTAGTAGGACATGATGAAAATAATTGCAGAGCTTATGATCTCATGATAGAGAGAAAACATGACTTCTACAGAGTCCAATCAGAGACATCAGGACCAGCAACAGGCCCACCGCATGAACCAGCTCATGATGGGTGTGGTGGAGGATTCAGAGGAAGAGGCCATGGTGGAGGCTTTGGCCGTGGTTGTGGACCAATTGTTTGTTACAATTGTGGAGCCATAGGACATTATGCTAGGGATTGTCAGAACCCTACTACAACATGTAAGTATTACAAGTCCTATGATCATACTATAGAAGAATGTCCTATCTTGATAGCCACGATTAAGGATCCTAAGCCAACAATAAACCAAAATATTCAGCTTATTGCTGCTGAGCAGAAAGAACCAGAACCAGGAGTCAATATTGTGACTCACAGCGGTGCTTCTACTAGTAGTACATCGCAGGATGCCGAAAAGAATACAGGTCCGAAGTGGGTGCGTAAAGCCACTGATAAATCTACACCACTTGACTTGCAGAAGAACAAAGAAACATTTCAGCAAGCTAAAACTTTCTTTACTGACCCTACACCATCAGGATCGTAGATATGCCTCATAGGGGTATACCGCAGCAAAAACCTTGTAGCGTTAGTCCTGTGCAGATATCACAGGCTACCACATCTGGAAGGTGTGAAGAGGATGAGTTGACAAGAAGTGTACAATACTTCCTGCGGAGCTTCTTGAAACTCGTAAGAAATGAAAAATACATAGGAGAGCTTCAACACATCATAGATCAGTATCAGCAGTCTTCTTCTGTGAGCAGTACGTAGCATGCTGTTCATAATATTATGGGCCATACAAGAACAAGAAGAGAAATGAGACTCACAGGACAAATTGGAGAGTTTGAAATGGATGAGGTAATCCTAGATTTAGGATCAGAGGTAAATTTTCTTACTAAGAAGACATGGGAACAGATGGGTAGCCCTAAGTTAGCTAGATCACCTATCCATCTACGATTAGCCAATCAGCAGAGGGTATCGCCACTAGGCCAATTATTGCAAGTACCAGTTGATATTGATGGAATTCGCAGCTTTGCAAATTTTGAAGTCATAGAAATTATTGGCGATAGCAGACCATAACCAGATTTATTAGGTATCAATTGGGCATTTGAAAACATGGCTGTTATCGATTTGAAGAAAAGACAAATGACCTTTGAGGATAAACAGATTCGAGTCATCGCACCGTTGGATCCTTTTCAAGGTCCCCGATACATTGAACCTATCATAGCAGAGGAAGAAGTTCATAATATGGAGAGCCTCTATCAGATGAATACTAACCAGAGTGATTATATCAATCCCACCATAGAAGGAAATATTAGCTGGCGATACGATAGCTCATGCGTATCGGATTTGGATGTTGATTTAGAAAATTGGCAGAATAGACTTTATGAAGTTTCAGCTCGCAGATGTGCATTTATGACTAAGTCACTACGATGGATTGGAACAGAGATTAAGGATATTCCATCGTTTGATGGCTTAGCATATGTCAAAGACTTTTTACAGTAGTTTGAGCAAGAAATCCCTCATGAGCAGAGGATGGAAGCTATTGACCTTGCAGTAAGAGCCACACCTGCAAGATGGTGGCATGCACATAAAGAAAATATCACATCATGGGATGATTTTAAGAGATTGACGGTGATCAGATTCTCTATTGATAAGGAGCAGTTACAACAGAAATATACAAGAGAAAGTGACCCCAGGTCACATATTAATATTTGTGAACAGAATTGGTTGGACATTCCAGAGGATGAATGGGTTCACCTGTTCATTCACACTTTAGAAACAGTCCCAAGGAACTGGTACACTGAGACAGAGTTACGTAGAGGAACGATTACATGGCCAGTTATGATAGACAACTTTCTACTAACTTTCACTTTTGAATCTGAGTATCCAAGCATTGATCAAGCCCTAAATATTATAAAGACTAAGATATTTGATGACTGTACCCTACCAGTGTATGCTCAGACTGATTGGGCCATCCAGTTAGAGCATGCGCTAGAGTGTTACATTTTTGCAGAAGAGCCAGGTGATGAGGATGAGAATCCTTGCAGTATCAACATTCAACAGTCAGAAGGGACTCGTGAATTTGATGGACCAAAGCTAGAGATTCCAGCTATGACAGAGCCTATTAAGATTAAAAATATCAATATTGGAATAGAAACAAAACCAAATTTTGCCTCTATTGGAGACTATTGGGATGATGAAATGGTAGGACACATAGCAGATCTGTTACATGACTATCAGGACTTATTTCTCACTAAGTTTATAGAGATGAAGGGAATAGTAGGATATTTGGGAGTCATGAGGATACCTTTGAAAGAGGATGCTAGGCCAGTTAAGCAACGTCCATACAGATTAAATCCTCGTTATAAAGAAAAAGTTAAAGATGAGATTGATAAGATGCTAGCAGCAGGCATCATTGAGCCAGTAGAAGAGAGCAAATGGGTTAGTCCCATGGTTGTGCAAGAAAAGAAAACTAAAGGAGAAATAAGGATTTGTGTCAATTTGCGCAAACTCAACGATGCATCACTTCATGACCCATTTCCGACACCTTTTACTGATGAAATTTTAGACAATGTGGGAGGACATGAGATCTACTCATTCACTGATGGCTTTTTAGGCTATCACCAGATAAGAATCCATCCAGAGGATTGCCATAAGACCACCTTTGCAATAGAATGGGGCTCATTCCAGTATATGGTAATTCCCTTTGGTCTTAAAAATGCACCAACTATTTTTTCTAGAGTAGTGGTTACTGTCTTTAAGGAATACATCCATAAATTCTTAGAAGTATATTTTGATGATTGGACTGTATTTGGATTAATCAAAAAACATATAGGATATTTAAGGCTCATGTTAGAGAAATGTAGGCAATATCAGATTTCTCTTAACTTGAAGAAATGTATATTCTGTGCACCATTTGGTATTTTGTTGGGTCATATTGTTTGCAGACAAGGATTGAATATGGTAGATCCTACAAAGATTGCCATCATTGTAAATCTCCCAACACCCAACTCAGTCAAGCAATTGAGGACAGTGCTTGGTCATACAGGCTATTATAGAAAATTCATCAAGGGCTATGCAAAGATCACAGGACCTATGGAAAAGCTGTTAAAGAAAGAAGTGAAATTCCTATGGAATGAGGAATGCCAACAAAGTTTAGACACTCTTAAAGAGAAGATGGTTACAACACCCATCTTAGTATTTCCAGATTGGAACAATCCATTTCATGTACATGTGGATGCATCTGGCATCGAACTGGGGATTGTCTTAACACAGCCAGGAGAAGGGAGTATCGATCACCCTATCGCGTACTCCAGCAGAAAGTTATCTACCGCAAAAAAGAACTACACCACTATAGAAAGAGAAGGATTAGCTATACTATATGCTCTAAAGAAGTTTAGGCACTACCCGTTGGGTGCCCCATTCAAGATGTTCATTGACGATTCTGCTTTAAAGTATTTGGTCAATAAGCCAGTGTTAAGGGGAAGGATCTGTAGATGGTTACTCCTATTTCAGGAGTATGATTTTGAAATTATTGTAGAACCAGGGATATTCAATGCTGGACCTGATCACTTGTCGTGGATACACTCAGGAGAAGAACCAAGTAATTTAGAAGATAATTTGCCAGATGCACAATTTTTCTCTATCTAGATCGCAGATGAGTATTACGCGGATATTATTCACTTTCTCACTACAAGGTGGGCACTAGTTGAGTTTACCAAGCAGCAAAAGAAACAGTTAGTTGTTAAAGCAGCATATTTCACTTTGATCGTAGGACATTTACATAAGTTAGGTCTAGACAAAGTCCTGCACATATGCGTTATGCCGCATGAGAAAGAGGCCATTATCAGAGAAGCACATTCAGGTACCGCAGGAGGACATTTCGCAGGAAAGCCGTCTGCTCAGAAAATTCTAGCTGCAGGATTATGGTGGCCTACTTTGCACAAAGACACTAAGGAGTTTTTCAAATGTTGTGCTATCTGCCAGAGGGTAGGAAAACCTTCACGGAGAGATGAAATGCCACTGCGACCACAGATTACATTGCAGGCATTTGACAAGTGGGCTATAGATTTCGTGGGTCCTATCAACCCACCAGGGAAGTGAGCTGGTGTGAGATACATCATCATAGGAACATAATACCTCACCAGGTGGGCAGAGGCCAAAGCAGTAAGGAATTGTGATGCTGCTACAGCTGCATAGTTCATTTTTGAAAACATCATAAGTAGATTTGGATGTCCAGCAATTTTGATGAGTGATCAAGGCACACACTTTATGAATCGCACTATTGAGGCATTGACGGAGAAATTTCAGATACAGCATCATAAGAGCACTCCCTACCACCCACAAGCTAATGGTACGGTGGAGGATTTTAACAAGATTCTAGAAAATGTTCTTACTAAGATCTGTAACAACAAAAGAGATGATTGGGACCTCAGGGTTAATGTTGTGTTATGGCCTTATAGGACTACATGCAAGAAACTTACAGGACACTTGGTGTATGGACAAGAAGCTATTATTCCTATGGAATATATTATTCCCAGTTTAAGAATTTCTCAAATTACTGAGATCACTGATATAGATACAATGAATGAAAGATTAGCGCAGCTGCTTGCCTTAGAAGAAGACAGATTCATCGCAGGATTTCATCAAAAAGTGCAGAAGGCACAAGAAAAATATTAGCATGATAGGCACATCAAGAGCAAGATTTTTCAGACAGGAGACCTAGTGCTCCTTTATTATAGCAAGTTTGTTAAGTTTCTAGGAAAGTTCAAGACACATTGGTTGGGGCCATATCAGATTCAGCAAGTCACAGACGGAGGTGTTGTTCAGCTTAGTAAACTGAATGGGGAGCTTGTTCCTACTTTGATTAATGGCAATAGGCTTAAGATTTATAGTGATAGCCACTCCAACTCCCAGCCCTAACTCATAGAACTAAGTCGTGCAGATGTCTAGTGTAGTTGAAAGGAGGCATCGCACCCATAACTAGTCTACACGAGATGAAAAAGTTCTAAGTAGGAGGAATCGCAGCAGGAAATTTTATTTTGTGCAATTCATAGGACGATTGCGGAGTTTTTGAACGTTGTGGAGTTCACGCCAACTTTTTGGTTAAGGACAATGCGATGTGACATTGCAGCAAGGCAATGTTCCCCGTGCAATTAAGATGATTTTTGAAAGGGAAAGAGGGCCAGTCACTTCACCTCTGACAAGCAATTAATCTAGATATGACAGGTATACATTGCCCTAGATTTGGAAACAGTACAATGATTGTCCGAGATTTGGTAAATCGTGGTCAAGATTGCCATTTGTGCATAATTTTCGAGGGAAATTTGAACGTGTTTTCAGCAGTTAATGAGGAGTGGGGTGCGAGGTGTTGTCTTGTCCATGCAATAAATGCCGCCAACGAGTCTAGCCTAAGCGACTATTGCTTCAGAGATTACCACCTTCACTATAAATACACAGATCACTCAGACATAAGGGTTACTTTTGCGATTTCTGAGAGTTATAGAGTAATTTGTAGAGTTTTCCCTATGCAGAGATACTCTAGTTATAGAGTGTTGGTTTCCCCATTTTCACAGCCATTACCGGTACCAAGTATCACACTGGGTGGTTTATGTCCGAGAAGGAACCTTTAGAAGACATTGTGCGACGATTTAAGCGTGGTGGCCTCGAGTTTGCTATGATGACACTGCCTAGGATTGCGAAATTAGGTGCACCATAGGTCAGGAAAATACCAAGGATGAAGAATCCAGCTCAGATAGTAGAATAGTCCAGCCCAGAGGAGGAAGAAGAAGTTCATGTGGCAATAGTATACATTTCTCCATGAGTCGAGGATGCACCAGAGGTAACCATTCCCAAGGGTGCTAAGTTTCCTATTCTGCTACCGTCGATTGATCCTCACATAAAGGAAGATGGAGAACTGTTAGGATATGTCCATGTTCTCAAATTTATAGACTATAACCTTAGAGATAGTAATACATATCCTTAGTTTTGGCCAGATCAGTATCTTATGGTTCAGAGGAACCCGAGGACCGATGCAGATGAGTTTGTTCCTATGGAACATGTCCAGATTCTTGAGCAGTCAGGCTTGCTCAATCTATTGAAAATACCACATTTTGGACGAGGTGCAGAGGTTAATGCCGTGTTGCGAGTGCTACTTTCCTGTGTACATGGAGGTTACCTCTGGCTGGGTAAGAGGGTTGACTTGAATGTCGATTTGATACACTGCATCACCGGGCTGTCCAAGAGTGGTAAGGACCCTCAGACACATATATCAGGGAAAAGCAAGGATACTAAGCTACCACCGCTTTTAGTTAACAAGTATAAGCTACAAAGAGGAGGTCGAGCTTATGACCTCACAGCCTTAGCAGATGATACACTCAGATTTACAGGCAGTCTGCTTGTAGGTAGACTGTTAACCAAATTTCACCCAAAAGAAGTCACAAGATCAGTAATTCACCTTGTCGTGCAGGTCGCAGAAGGTGAAAAATTTAATTGGTGTTTGTTTTTACTAAATATCTTTCTTACAGATTATTTGGTAGCACAGGACGAGCCAAACCACCCCTTCCATTTCTCGTGGCTTCTTATATTATGTGCATTTGTCGGGTGGAGAGAGCCGCCCCATACCCAGTTTCTATAGCTACGAGGCAGAGAGTGCAGAGGTGCACGCTATGCAAACTTATGGGAAAGAAACAACCCAGCTAAGAAAAAGATCAATATGATAGTATTCTGAGCTATTGAAGCGAGTCATCCAAGAGACACCACGGATCAACACAGAGGTTGTTGACATGTATAATAATCGGCTTGATTTCATTGCGGACATGCATACAATATATCTGAGGCCTAAAGGATTTAGAACGTATGACTTGGCTATTGGATTGTTCAGGATGACAGCGCAGGACATAGAATATGTCATCAAATATTTTGATGAAGTGTGGAACAAGGCATTAGAAGATGCCACCACAGGAAATCTACCAGCAGACACCACACCTATAGATCCACTAGACAAAGGAAAAGTTCAGGTGGGTGTCAAGAGGAAAGATGTAGTAGACGTGCCACCACCGGCACCAAAGAGGAAAAAAGTCAAAACCTCAAAGCCAACTACAGAGACAGCACTAACAGAGGATGACTATGATCTCATCCTAGCGAGATTGAAGGAAGAGATGTGGGACTCATTTCAAGCGATGCAGACATCACAGGACAAGCTGTAGAGCACGATAGATAAGAAGCTTTTGGAGTTGAAAGAACTAACTGAGAAGACTGCCATGATGCAGACTCATCTAGTTAAGGCGACAGTAGGAGAAAGATCACAACCATCGATTTCCTGCAAGGAAGTCTTTGCAGAGGATCGCACCAATATAGTTCTAATACAATCAGGGAGCATCTGATTCCCTGCTTCGATGATTGATGTGCAGATATAGGTTAGATAACCTGTTGAGGTTAATCTGGCACAATTCCCTATTGATCAAATATAGATGATCCAGCAGTAGATAGCTGCAGAGGTCAGGGATAGAGAGCTTGTGAATTATAACCAGAACACTCAGCTGAGACAACAGAATGCAGAGCTCACCACAGGATTTTAGACAAAGACGGAGGAGTTAAAAGTATATGAAGAAAGAGAACAGGATCTTAGTAAGGTCCTACAGAACACTGCATTGGAGTTACCCCCATGTGACATAGAATTTTCCTTGCCTCTAATGCAGAAAGTAAGAATAATTGTAGATAGAGCAAAGGCTCTGGAAGAGACAATGGCCAAAATGGAGGAATACCACAAGGCACAGATTGCTGAGCTTGAGGCTCGAGCACCAGGCATGCCTGAGGTAGACAAGGAAGCAAGGGCGCAGGCCTTTAGACTCACTTCAATGCAGATGAAGTGTTGTATAGATGATGCAGATTCATTGCTAGATGATGCAACGAAGACATGGTCAGAGCTAGAAGAGCTCCCAGATAGACTGGATTTGCAGTAGAGCATCCAGAACATGGAGAATGCAATAGCAACAATAAAGGAAGAAGTCAAGAGCTTAGGAGCTCTTGCAAAGATGAAGAAGATGACAGAGATGAATCGTTTGCAACAAGAAGCGTAGCGGTTGCGAGAAAAAGACATACAATTCAATAATATGCTTCAACCGTATCAGGAACAAATCACAGAGCTGGTCGATGCGGTTGAGCAGAAGGCCAAGGAGTTCACTGCAAGCAAGAGTGAAATTGATAGCATAGAAGACCCCATGATTACTCAAGTCATGCTTGAAGCGGCACAAGACTGTGTTGAAAATATGGGCAAAGATATTGTAGGACTCAAGGAGAGATTTGCAAAGACTTCGCAGGAAGCCAAGGAGATGCTATAGCAAAAGAAATTAGATGTCAGTGTCTCAGGGACGAGCCACAAGTAAGTGTTAGGGGACTGTTGGAGCAGGGTCCCGCAGCTACAGGAAAAGATGCTATTTTTGGTAGAAGATGGACAATTTTTGGAGGAAAGATAGTTTTGGCGATGCGATAAAGGTACGATGTCATAGTGCATTTCCCGCCGCAGATCACAGGCTGGAAATCACGACGGTTGGAACAAGAAAGTCAAAGGGAAATAGTACTTGAAGTGGTCGAGAAGAGAGCTCAACCACTGCATTTAAGGCAGCAGCAACGACAAGAGGGCTTAGCTACCCTCATAAAGGAAGAAGGAGCAACGGTCTGAGGTATTAAAGAAAAAGGACAAGAGGGGAGTGACCAAGGAAGCGGTGCCCATACCCGCAATTAGCGCCGAAAATCGTGGAAGACTACAGAAAGCTGCGGTGTGACTAGTAAAGTGGCAGTACAAAGTACGGAAAGGCCGACTGTCACAGTTAGGGTTTTGGGTTACTGTTGGGATAGGCCCATAGTTTTGTATCATGGTGAGACCTTCAGGCCACCTATTTAAGCATGTATTTTATATTATGAAGGGTTAGATAGTTAGATGGATAGTGAGATAGCTAGTTAGATAGTTGGCTGATAAGGTTGTAACTGTTGTCATTAGTATAGTGAGACATTGAGGAAGAGTCGAGCTCTGGTTCTGTCTTTAAGTCTGTAATTATCTTATTGTAACCAATGGCCGGTTCCTTGAGCCTGAATGTAACAATCCGCAGGGATTGAGAGAGAGAGCGAGAAAGAGTATATTGTAAGAAGAAAGCAATATAGGAAGAGAAGAGATCTAAGAGAGAAGGGCTCCCAGCTGTGTGCGTGGATTTTCCCAGAAGATCTCAAGCTGAATAAGAGGTTACAGTGGAACTGTGTTACTCTCTCAAGATATAATATAAACACAGTTCCTGTGGACATAGCTTCCCCCCTGGAAGTGAACCACGTACATCTGTGTGTTGTGTAACTATTTCATGTGATTGTGCTCTACTTATTTGATATTTGTTATCTGTTACATGAACTTTTCTTATCAGTTAATGAATGTATGTATGCTATCCTTCAGTTTACAGTAACATAGAAGGTCAAATGCAAGTTGAATGTGTCGAGTACTTTGTGTATGAGTTTATCAGTGCTTGACTCACGACAGTAGCAGCTACTGTGTTAAGTGACTCTGTATCTTTAGTTCAGCGAGTTGAGTGTAATTGATGTTAAGCATGTTAAACGGTAGAAGCTTAAGTGAGGTTTTTTAACACCTTAATGAAGGCTAACTGAGCTATTATACCCAGAAAACAAGGCTGTGGACCTTAAGAGTTGATGAGTATATTGAGTCTTACTATAGGAAATATCATAGCATAGAAAGGGTGATATCGCACTGTCAGGGGAGCTGCGGTGTGAGATATCGTAGGTTAAGAGACGAGCAGAAGAGAAAGTTTGTGCATCATCCTAGAAGCTGTGACACAATAAGATTTAGTCCCATAGCAGAGTTAGCTAGAAAGAGAGAAACAACCCTTGCTGAGAGATTTAGCTGGTTAAGTAGAGTCAGAGAACCTAGGATGCTGCAGAACCTGGTTGAGGAAACCTGATTCTTCAGCCACCCCATCTAAGATCACTTCGGGTGAGACTTCAGGCCATTCTGTGGTCTATCACCGAAAGGGCCAGTGAGCTAGGGGTTTTGTTGGTACAATAAAGTAAATCTGGGTCTGCCCAGAGTAGACCAATAGGGGAGGAACATGGATCTATGATGGTGATCCTCCCAAATGGGCTCATCCATATTCATGATCTCTATAATGGACTAGTTGGAAGGAAAAGTCTCGGAGAGATAATCTATAATTGGAAGAGAATGTTGTAACCAGTACGGTAAATGGTAAGTATCATAAGCCACTAAATGAAGGTCATCAGTGTTATCATCGAAACAAGTTTGAATGGTGTCATACATAGCTTCATGCGGGCTCAACGAGGTGGACTCAACAACATTTTGGCCCTTGGGCTCGAAACCAAATGAGGCGATCATATGTATTGTCGTGATATCCATGCTAGGAGGAGTACATGGAAAGATCCCCATAAGGGATGAATCCTTCAGCATACCTACCCTAGTCGACTGGTAAGGAGGAGGGGATTGACCTAACATGGGGATGTTATTAGTCGTGGAAGTAGTAACATCTGGTGTATAGAAATGAATCTGGTCAATGGTAACAATTCTCCCAAGATGTGGGAATTGGACTGTTCGAAATACTGTTGAAGCAGCAATAGTCATGGCATAGAATCAATTCCTTCCTAAACAGAGGTTATAATCCAAAGGGGCATCCACCACTTCTACTTATATGGAAACAGTTTTTCCCCCTAGGTCGACCCTAAGGGCTGATATGAGACCATGGGATTGGGAACCCCGTCCATCAAAGGCTTTAAGGGTCAGTGGTGATGTAACAAGCTCGAGAGATCCAAGATCTTTCCAACAAGTTAGAGATAACACCGAGGTTGAAGCTCCTTCATCTAGTACCTTTCGAAATACTTTCTTTCCCACTACTTTCATAATGATCTCAAAAGAAAGTTTATGCGGTAATCTAGGTTTATAGTTTTCAACATTGAAACGGATCAATTTAGTGTTATCCAGGTCTAGAGATCCTAATGCTATCAATAAGTTCTTGTGCTGTGTGGGGCAACTTTGGAGCACTTCTAGGATAGAAATTGCACAAGGTGCCTAAGCAATATCTTCAACTACATTATAGAATTGGGCAGCTCGGTCATTGTGATTAAAGATAGTCTTCCACAGAGTACTCTTTGGTGGGCACAAAATCATGTCAAGAGTAGGCTTATCGATTGATAAGGGAATAGTAGACGAGGATTCTGGAGAACTAGTAGAGGAAGCTTTCCCTGAAGAAGGTTGATCTTCTTTCTTATCTGTGGGTTTATCATAATTCTAGGTTCAAGATTGCATATGGATTGTATCTAAGGAAATCATATGAATTTCCTCTGATGAACTAGAGTTACCCTTGTTGGACATGTGGTCTACCAGTTGTTGTTGAGAGGGAAAGGGATCCATAACTACTGCAGGTGCGGGATTAGACTTCAGAAACTGGGAGATTTCGTCTTAACGGGGACACTCCTTTGAAAAGTGGTCACCACCGCATAACAGATAAGGATATTTATCCTTCATTGTCCCTTTGTCATTGTCATTATTGGTTGATCATCGGGTCTCCTATTGGTTTCCAGGTTTTTTATTTCAATTTTTACCTTTCTTTTTATTACCTGAGGTTTGAGTATTCTAAATAGAATTGACGTCGGCAGAAACTTTGAGAGTCAAAGGAGTAGTGGTTTGGGTTTTCTTGGCAGTTTTTGTTGTGGATGGGGACTGGATTGAATCAACAATCCCATCAATAGGTACTTCTGCTAGTGGCTTAGTAGGGTCAGTGCTGGGGTGAGGAGCTTGAGGAATCAGGTCATAAAGAGTCCCGGATTGGGAATAGATGAAGTCTAGGTACTGAGCCCGACTAATAGCCTACTCTTTAATAACGGCACCACCCATGGCCACATCTCAGGAAATAGCAGGCAACAAGGACTTAGTGAACCAATCAGTTAACAACTGATCCAGAATAGGGGCCTTAATAAGCCTTTTGCGCCTTCTTCGCTCATGACTATGATCAGAAATGTGGGTGGAGGTGTTCTGTCACAGAGAAGTTAAAAGTTCAGTGCTCGTTTCATAACAGATAGGGAGTTGAAAGTGCATAAGAAATACGGTTGCCAACGAGCCAAAATACAAAAACGAATGTTGTGGGAGTTCAATGTACCACTTTGCGGCCATACCGGTCAAATTTCATTGAAAGAGACGTAACCAAACAAAATCATCCATGAGGGAGTTCGAGGAACACCACAAGTGAAAAATCATAACATGGTTTCATGGATCTTCACCCTACTTCCCATAAAATTTTGGAATATTCGATGGTATCTTTACCCGAATGGGAGGCCACAAGGGATTCTGTCGAATGGGATCATTAATCAACGTGGACAAATCAGGAAAGCACAAAGTTGCTAGGAAATTTAACTGTATATTTGGTTGCACATACTGGTAATATTGATATGGCATATAATTACCAGTAGGGCCATAGGTAGACTGATAAATAGGTTTTTATGAGGAATAACCACTAGAGGATCCTCCCATGGGGTGTTGATTTTTGGAATTAGGACTGCTAGGACCACTAGGGCCTCTAGTAGGAGGACCACCAGAGCCATCAGGACCACCAGGACCACCAGGAGGTGGGCCACCAGACCCTCTGGAGCCTCCAGGAGGTGGTAAACCTCTAGAGCCACTGGAACCACTAGGTGGAGGGACACCAGACCCTCCAGAGCCATAAGGAGGAAATCCACTAAGTCCCCTATGACCACTAGGACCCCTAGGACCATAACAAGGAAAGTTTCTAGATCATCCATGACCATGAGGTCCCCCAGGGGGAGGACCTCCATAAGGGGGTCCTTCCGCACCTCTCATAGTATGTATAGGTATCCCTCCCATGGCTGGCATGTAGGAACAGTTGGGTTTCCCCCATGGCGTAAAAGTGTTACCAGTGTTAACACTCAGAATGTACCCAGGTTGTGAAAGGTAAATTCCAGCCAGAGAGGGATCTCTATGACCTAATACAGCCAGATAGGGATCTCTCACTATTTACAAAGTTTTTATACTCAAGATATTCAATCAAAGACAATCAGAAGGTCAGATTTCTGATGGGACAAATAGGACAAGTTTGTTTTAAAAGACTTGGTAGGACAGTCATGGAGGAGACCATTGGGCAATGGAGTCAACAATCAGATCTAAAATAGGTTGCAGAAGGTAAGGTTTTGAAGGTTTATGACCAGAGGCAAGGTAGGCACCATTTCCTCAGTCTTGAGGTATTATCAAGTTGATTAGTAGACAAAGGGAGACATTCCATCAAACAAAGCACCTAATTAGGGTGAATTCTGCAAGACTTTAGAAGAAAATATTTTGAAAATGCTTGAACAATGGACCTAGAGCATGCAAGATGAATTATAGACCATAAAAACTAATGCTCAAGAATGAAATCAAATACAAAATGGAGTTGGAAATGGGATAAACAGTCACATAAAGAAATTACTTACTAAAGAAAAAGATGCAACAAGAATCTCTGACATGAAAAAGATTTTTCATTCCTCCTCTGCAAATTTTATTCATTTACTGAAAATTTGAAGCCATTACAATGTAGAGCCTCTCCTCTCTTGAAAATCCCCACCCCAAACTATCAATTACATTTTAATTTATATAAGAATAACCTCTACCTAATCTTGAATTCAAAACCTAACTGAACTCTAAAAATAGAAACAGTTACAATAACGTTTCTTCTGCATATTTCTAATGGTGACAGCTGTGTGATATATGGGAGAGGTTGTTATAATTGGAAATGTGCCCAAAAAAATCCCTATATTCATTTCTCCAAAATCATCTCAAGCTCCTCGAAATATGCCTTTGAAATTGATGACTCAGATAATAAAATTGTAGATTTCTGAAAAAATGACTCGTGAAGATATTTTAAATTCTCCCAACCTGTGATTACTGTGTAAAACATGAAGGAGGTTTTTGATTATAGGCCTGTTATAAATAAAAACCTCTCTCATTTTTGTCAAATTAAATTCCATTTTCCCAAAACAATTCTTTGAATTTGATGGTTGAAATAGTCCTTTGGAAAACATGAAAAATGGCCTGTACAATTGACTTTCTTTCTGATAAACCACAGCACTTGTGTGAAAACTGAAAGAGGTTATTGTGGATAGGTATGTTTTGAATAAAATAATCTCCCATTTTTTAAAAATTAATCTTTATTGGATGTAAACAATTATTTTAATTGGATGACTAGAACAGTCATTTCGAAATCTGAACATTTTCCCTCTGAAGATGACTTTGCTGCTCCCAATATGTAGCACCTGGGTAAAAAATGAGAGAGGTTATTGTATATCATAATGTTATTATGAAAAATTTCTTTCATTTTTTGAAAATTATTCTTTGTTTTCTGGAAACACGTCATTGAATAAAATGACTAAAGCAGTCATTTTCAGAAAAAATATGCTAAGTTGCTTCTAAACCTTGAATTGTTTAACTGTAATTCATAAACAGAGAACATATAGTATATATCCTTGTAAGATCATATACTTTAAGATAAATCCCATGAATTGATTGATCAAGGTATACATATTTGTTAATAGTCTCTCCAAACACTTGAATAATCCCAAGCTTTGGCATACTCTCCACTGTAAAATCTGTTTGTAAGACTTTAAACACATACCAATACCTTCACGAATGCTATCACTATATATATTTCTGCAACACTGCTGGCTTGATGTTCTTTTTGGGATTCCCTTCTACATTGTTGAGTGGTGGCTTCCCTTTTTTTGTTCTATAAAAATCAATTTCCAGCTTTTTGATCAAACTCTTTACTGCCACCATTTTCCCTGTGATTGAAAACAAATAAAAGTTGAGTTTGGAAATATGGTGGACTGTCTCCTTCCTTTCGCGCGCAGCACACAAATGAAATTACTTTTTAAAAACCAATTCAACTTTATTTTTAAATAATGGTCTATTCCAAAGCCTCCACTGAGTTGTTTTTCCCAAAGCACTTTTCTCCGCGGAATTCACCAAAATTTACCATGTGGAAAGTGGTTTAAATTCTGCTACCACCTTTCCAATTTAACCACCATGCAACTCTATCCTCCGGATTTGATGATGACGTCGATGTATTTGCACTTTATTTTCTAGCCGTCGGATAAGCCTACATGTACCCATTCCTCTGAGCTCTTTTGTTTTAATTAACGCGCAACTTTACTCTCTGGAAACAATAATACCCGTTGATGAGTTTTCACTTTTTACATTAGCCGTCGGATTATTTTATGTGCTAGTGGTTTGATTATACCTTAAGAAAGGTAATAAACCTTGTTTAGTGCTTAAACCTTCATCAAGACTTGATTAAGACTTGCTTTGGTGAATAAAGTCCACTTTTTGACTTTGGAAAAATATCCAAAACTATATAAGTTTGAATATGAATAAAATAATAACTTTATAAAACCCATTTTTTAAATTTCATTCAAAAATGAATAAAACTTTTTGCCCCACTTGTGAAAAAATTATTTCTCTTTTTACCTAAAATTCTTTTAACTTCTCTTCGTTTCCAACTTGGAAATAAATTAATGAGAAAACTTTGGAAACCAACTCAATCATCCATGAAAACTTAAAATTTTGAAGGCAATAAGACCAATTCCAACAAAAATAAATTTAGTGCTAACAACTGGCTCCAACTAGGGATGCTATCCTCCCTGCGAGGTAGCAAAGAACCCCGTAGACCAGGTGCCAAATCCATTGGGTTTCTCTTAATTTTTCTTTGAAATCCTCAACCTGTTTTGAACTGAACCTTCAACTGAAACCATTTTGCAAACAAATCCCACTCTGTCAACCTGTAACCTGTAACTGAATTGCACTTGAAACTAAAACCAAACTAAAAACTGCTAAAAGAAATGCTCGCCATGTCGAGCTTATTCATGCCTACCTATCCTACTTAACTAAGCACAAATTCCCAATCAAGCAAAATATGACTTTCAATGAAGTCAATCAAGCAATTTATCCAATAACTCCATTTCTTCTTCATGCTTGACCGAAATTAGAACATAAGAACAAAATAGCAATAGGTTATGATGAAAACTTTTTTCTTTTGCTGCAAACATATAACCAACTACTCCATCTGAAAAATTTATCCATGTACTCTACTACTGGATCATAAAAAACATGACAAATTTCAAAATACTCAATCACCTGTTTGTCATGACAAGGCTGTCCAAAAAGTAACTCCTCTTGCATACTGTCAAACCGATCTTTAGAATAGCTTTGAAAGGAATTCTCATTATTGTTTTTCAACGATATATCAACAACTTCATTTAATATTTCTACATTTACAACTCCATTCTTCTCAATCACTTCAAGAGGAATATCATGTTGTTCTTCAACAAGATTAAGCAGAAAGATGTCTTCTTGAAAAAATGTTTCTGAATTGGAAAGATTTAAAGAAACATCCCATTTAGAGTTCTCATCTCCTCCTTTATGATCCCTTGGTTTATTGTACACTATTGGTTCTTTCACATACTGAGATTGATCACATTATTGCTCTTCCTTTTCATTATATATATGTAGACTAAATTTTTCTTTAAAACCATCACTAACATAATCTTTAACAAGCTGACTGTAATCATTAGAAAAACCATCAAGAGTATAACCCTCTTCTTTCACATCACTAGGCTGATCATCTTCATGCTCATATCTTTTTTCCAATTCTAATCCAAGGTATGATTTCTCTTTAATTCCATTTTCAGAAAATAAATATGTGGAGGGACTGCAAGACTGAAAATTTGCAGAATCAGAATTCTTTATGTAATCATCCACAGAAGCATTGGAACTTAGAGGAAATTGCTGCTGCAAAAATGAATTTTCTAGTTGGGAATAAGCAGCCTCATCTTGAAACAAAACTTCAGAAGTTGAATAATATGAAGAAGGGTTTGATTGAACATCCCAACTTCCTTCTTGGTCACACAAAGAATGACAAGACTACTACAAATTATCATCTACTTCAGGAAAAGAAATGTAGCTGCTTGAATCAGAGTTTTGGTTCATGTCTCTTTCAGTAGAGGAAGAAATTATTAACTGCTGAGATTTTTCTTGAATGTGAAGACAACTAATTTGTATTTCTTTTTTTTTAAATGGGTTCTCATATAAAATTTCTAAAATATCTTCATCCACTAACTCATCATCACTATACAAGTTTTCCAAATCTTCAATGAAACCTTTAGCATGCATACAACAATCTTGAACCAGCAACAAGGAGGGGTATTGGTTTTTGTAATGTTCATGAAATACTGTATGAAAATCTATAAGGGAAAATAAACTTTTTGATGGTAACCCCTCATACCATGACCTTGCATCTCCTTCTAAAGTAGCCATGAACATTTTCATTAAAGAATCCTCATGTAATTTAACTCCCAGCTTATGTATATGCATATGAAATCTAACCAAATGAAGGGCATCATCATCATTCTTTTGATCTTTAAACTTTGGAAGACCTGTTTGCCAATCCACTTTAGGTATTCGATTTGGAAAACTAGGAATGTGAGCACAATTCATAGGAGCATACCTTGTAGACAAAGAACTCATCTCGACGAATCAATAAACTAAATCAACTCTTCAAACTTTGCAACCTTTTGATAGTGGAGTCGCCATAAAAATTCTAAAAACTGGATTCTTCGAAGATGGAGTCGTCGAGGTGAAAGATGCACAACATTGTTGATATTTGACTGTTCTTCACCATCAACAATCAAATATGAAAGTATGTCGTTTATACCCAGGGAAGATTTGAACCTTCGTTCCCCGGCAACGACACCAATTTTTTAACACTCAGAATGTACCCAGGTTGTGAAAGGTAAATTCCAAGGTAACAGCAAAAACCACTTTAGAATGTATTTCTGACCTAATACAGTTAGAGAGGGATCTCTCACTATTTACAAAGTTTTTATACTCAATATATTCAATCAAAGACAATCAAAAGGTCATATTTCTCATGGGACAAATAGGACAAGTTTGTTTTAAAAGACTTGGTAGGACAGTCATGGAGGAGACCATTGGGAAATGGAGTCAACAATCAGATCTAAAATAGGTTGCAGAAGGTAAGGTTTTGAAGGTTTATGACCAGAGGCAAGGTAGGCACCATTTCCTCAGTCTTGAGTTATTAGCAGGTTGATTAGTAGACAAAGGGAGACATTCCATCAAACAGAGCACCTAATTAGGGTGAATTCTGCAAGACTTTAGAAGAATATATTTTGAAAATGCTTGAATAATGGACCTAGAGCATGCAAGATGAATTCTAGCCCATAAAAACTAATGCTCAAGAATGAAATAAAATACAAAATGGAGTGGGAAACATGATAAACAGTCACATAAAGAAATTACTTACTAAAGAAAAAGATGGCACAAGAATCTCTGACATGAAAAAGATTTTTCATTCCTCCTCTGCAAATTTTATTCATTTACTGAAAATGTGAATCCATTACAATGTAGAGCCTCTCCTCTCTTGAAAATACCCACCCCAAACTATCAATTACATTTTAATTTATAGAAGAATAACCTCTACCTAATCTTGAATTCAAAACCTAACTGAACTCTAAAAATAGAAACAGTTACAATAGCGTTTCTTCTGCATATTTATAATGGTGATAGCTCTGTGATATCTGGGAGAGGTTTTTATAATTGGACATGTTCCCAACAAAATACCTGTCTTCATTTCTCCAAAATCATCTCAAGCTCCTCGAAATATGCCTTTGAAATTGATGACTCAAATAATAAAATTGTAGATTTCTGGAAAAATGACTCATGAAGATATTTTAAATTCTCCCAACCTGTGATTACTATGTAAAACATGAAGCAGGTTTCTGATTATAGGCTTGTTATAAATAAAAACCTCTCTCATTTTTGTCAAATTAAATTCCATTTTCCCAAAACAATTCTTTGAATTTGATGGCTGAAATAGTCCTTCGGAAAACATGAAAAATGACCTGTACAATTGACTTTGTTTCTGATAAACCACAGCACTTGTGTGAAAACTGAAAGAGGTTATTGTGGATAGGTATGTTTTGAATAAAATACTCTCCCATTTTTGAAAAATTAATCTTTATTGGATGTAAACAATTATTTTAATTGGATGACTAGAACAGTCATTTCGAAATCTGAACATTTTCCCTCTGAATATGACTTTGCTGCTCCAAATATGTAGCACCTGGGTAAAAATGGAGAGAGGTTATTGTATATCATAATGCTATTATGAAAAAAATCTTTCATTTTTTGAAAATTATTTTTTGTTTTCTGGAAACACGTCGTTGAATAAAATGACTAAAACAGTCATTTTCAGAAAAAATATGCTAAGTTGCTTCTAAACCTTGAATTGTTTAACTGTAATTCATAAACATAGAACATATAGTATCTATCCTTGTAATATCATATACTGTAAGATAAATCCCATGAATTGATTGATCAAGGTAGCCATATTTGTTAATAGTGTCTCTAAACCCTTGAATAATCCCAAGCTTTGGCATACTCTCCACTGTAAATTCTGTTTGTAAGACTTTAAACACATACCAATACCTTCACAAATGCTATCACTGTATATATTTCTGCAAAAATTCTAGGTTGATTTTCTTTTTGGGATTCCCTTCTGCATTGTTGAGTGGTGGATTCCCTTTTCTTGTTCTATAAAAATCAATTTCCAGCTTTTTGATCAGACTCTTTACCTCTGCCATTTTCCCTGTGATTGAAAACAAATAAAAGTTGAGTTTGGAAATATGGTGGACTGTCTGTTATCCAAATTTTTGTACCATAAGTTGGGTTACCTGAGGAGCCGCCAATTTACATACTTGTTCAAAGTCTGATTCCAGTGTATCAGTTGATCTGTCTGCTTGTCTAGCCAATATTGGCTAGTCACTTTTTTATTTGAATAATTTTGACCATGGCCCCGCGGGGTTTGTAATAAAATGTGCTAGTAGGATATTTTTGAGTGGTTCGGTCTCCTGAGACGTAGAATCTCAAATAGGGTATTCCAGGAAGTTTTTTGCCCCTGACAATTATGCTTTGCCTTTAGCCGAGTATAATTGACGAGGTTTTCTCCCGCTTCCTCCAAAGCTGGAATGCCTGATGTTGAATTCTGGGCCTTGGGGGGTTATTAGAGCCCAACTGAGTGTTATAAGCCTAATAGACATTATTTATATAGATCATGGTCATGTCCTAAGTCATCTGGACACATTAAAAAGAAATTCAAAAAAATCTTTTTCGAATAGTGAAAAATTATTTTTTAATTTTTAATTAATTTTCCTAAGTTTTTTGGGCTAATTTTTCCATAAATTAAATGGAAAAAAACCCGTTCATGATCTGGACTCAGAATTCAGTGATTGAAGGCTCTAACCTTGAGCCAAAAATCATTCTTGATCAGCCAGCCAGTCAGAACCAACTTTCAGATCAGCAATCGGACACATAATTCCTTTTTACTCAAAAACGTCAGTTTTGAGTAAAAAATGATTTTTATTAAAAAAAAATGATTATTTTGGAGAAAACTAAAACTCTCCAAATTAATCCAAATTTATTAAAATAAAAGGCTAAATGACATCTCATGGAACCCTTATCATGATTGGAGTTATCATAACTTAGCTTCAGTCATCGGCTAAATGACATCTCATGGAACCCTTATGATGATTGGAGTTATCATAACTCAGCTTCAGTCATCATTAAGAGAGAAATTAATTTATTATCAGTTATCAGACATGTCATCTCCAGCTAAAGATGAGATGGAGAGCTCTCATTGGTCCGGTGATTTGATCGAGGTAAAGACTGAAGCTTACACCATCAGTGGGATTCCCAAACCTAGCTCAGGCTCCTGCCAGACCTAAAGGATGAGCTTACCTATATCCAGACTCACACATGTGGCCTCATCCTTTTCTTGTTTTCAGTGCACACGTTTGGAGTGGGGGAGCCTTGCCCGGGTGGAGGCCTCCCTTCACTCCCGGTTCTCCGGTTTAGGTCTGGGCTCTTTGTTAGGTGGCTAAGCTGGTTAGGGTTGGTTTTTTGGTTTTAGGGTTTTAGCACTCTCTCATTTGTTAAAAAGAGGCTCTTTCAGCTCTATTTGCATGGACTTTGGTAGCAGAGTTACTCTGAGAAATTGTATCGAGCATTTGCTTTAATTTGTTAATAAAGATCAGACTTTGGAGGTCCATGAACTCTTGGATGTGGTAGTTTTTTTCAATTGGTTGAGGTGATATTGTCTCTAACCCCTATTTTCTTTAATGCTTATGTGGGATTAAATTGTTTATTTGTTAGCTCAAGAGGGCCATTGTTGGCACAGTAGAACAATCATTTGTATTTCAATTTGATTGTTTATGCAAAGTAGATTAATATTTTGATGGACATGAGTAATCAGTATATACGTAATGTTGATCATGATTCAATTTTCTTAGCATACTAACATGTATTTTGATCTCACGTTTTGTGTTGAGTTGTAGTGTGTTTTCAAGCTTCACAGGTTGAAGAAGGGCGTGAGCTCAACTTCTTCTATCCCAGGCTTCAAGCAACATTTTTAATCTAACACTTTCATTGCAGGACCTACAAAGATCTTCTTCTTCAAAATACAAAAAGAAAGCTGGGAGTCTAGCTCTTTCTCTTGGGTTCCATCCATAATTTCAAATACTTTCTTGGTTACCGAGCTTCCCTCTTCTAGTTCTCTCTTTGCTCCTTGATCCCCTTGTTTTTCTTGCTTGCTAGTCTTTTCCTCCTTGCTTGGTTTTTCCCCTTCTTATCATTCCTTCATCGCTGCCCTCTTTTCACTCATCTTTTCATCCCTCTTTCTTCTTTTTGGACAGCCCTCGTTTTACCTAGTTTTCACCCATTTTTTCATGCTTTGGACAACTCTCTTTTTCCTCCTTGTGGACAGCCCTCTTTTGACTGTTCGCTACGCTTTTTTTTTACTATTTTACAGCCCCCTTTTCTCCATTTTGGACAGCCCTACCATGCCCTAGTTTTCCTTCCTTTTTGCCCTATTTTTTGGGCCCTCTTCAACCTTGTTTGTGGCCTTTTTGTCCACTTTTTGTTCGCTGTCCTGTTTTTCATTTTTTATGACAGCCATTTGTTTTCTCTTTTGCTGTCCCGTTTTCTTAAATTTTTGTCTTCCTTTAGCTTCATAGTTGGCTGCCCCTTTTTTCCCCTTCTTTGGTTTTGATCCTCCTTTCGTTTTCTTTCCTTGTTTCCCTCATCTTCCTTTGTTTCAGCCCTCTTTTCGCTTTGCTCTTTCTCTCTCTTTCAAACTTTCTCTTCCATTTTTTTGAAAAGTATTGAGAAAAGTTAAAAGTAAAAGTAAAAGTACTCTCCTTTTTTACACAAGTCCTAATATTAAGTAGAGTGAGTTTGCTTTCATTTGAAAAGTCCTTTCAAGGATTAAAATCCTTAAGGCACTTTGTATAAAGTTTAATAAAAAAAAATATTGTGTTTGAGTGGGGTTTTTAAGTCCCCACTCTCATCCTCCCCCATTTGGGGAGGCTTGTGTTGTGTGTATGCTTAGATTAGTGCTTGTTTTCATCATTGATTATATCTCATGCATAGATCACTAATTGTTGATTCATCACTTCTAGATCATTAATTAAGTTGATTATGTTGTTTTAAATTGTCTACCATTCTAAGTAAATCAACTGTGCAAATCTCTTGAATCACACCATAAGGTAGATCAAGAGTGCTCTCTATCAGAGAGTTGTCTTTTCATTGTTTAATAATTTAATCAATTAATCTTGAAAGTCTCTTGAACTTGTTGTAATCCAAGTCAAGAGAACTCTCTATCGGAGAGAATTCCCACTGCATATCCTTGCATCAAGGATATAGATTAACTAAGTCTCTTGAACCACTGTCATAAGACGAGGTCAAGAGCGCTCTCTGTCGGAGAGTTTTAATTAATTAACTTAATAAAATTCACAACTCNCTACTGGTGTGCAATCGACGGACAACATCTTTTGGCGCCATTGCGGGGGACAAATCTTTTTGTTCCTGGACGACCTTTGTTTCTTTTAGTTTTTTACCTTTTTATCCTTTTTTGGTAGATTTTTTAGTCCAATCACTCTCTGAAATTAGACTTAAGTCCACCTAGTGACTCCACTGTTAGTTAACACCTCAAGTTATTCTACTAGAAGAAACTCTGTAGGTTTGGTCGATTTCATCCCTGACCCCGAAAAGGTCTTAAGGAGGAGATTAAACAAACTATCTTCTCGCAGGATCATTGCAGAACTTGGATCTGAGTCTGTTTCAGACATCCATATTTTATTTCCAGAAAACTTAGAAAATTTGCAAAATAATAAGTATTTCCTTAATCCAATGGGTGAGTTTTTTACAACTCAACTTTGCTCAGATAGCAGGTCATCCTCATGATATCCCTGACAAGGCTATCGACAATATTACGACATATAATGGCACCGATGCCTCCCTCTCTGCTGAGCAACATATCAGGAATTTCACCAAACACTGTGGTGCCCATGTCAAGGGTACTGATAGGAATGAAGATGTTTACATGACCTTGTTTTCCTTGTCTTTGGATGGAAAGGCTGGCAACTGGTACGATAATTTGCCGGACAATTCTTTCTCCACCTTAGCAAACTTCAAGGCTACTTTCCTTGGAAAGTTTGGCAGCAGAAAGGAGCCTAGACATCTAGTAGCGGCTTTGACCAGCATAAAGAAGTCTGATACGAAAACCATGGATGAATTCAACGATAGGTTCACAGAGTTATTAAATTCCATCCCTGCTACTTATGCTCCTCCTGTAACTTCCACTTTGGATTATTACATTGAAGCATTAGGTGGCAAGATCCGATACTAGATTAGAGACAAGGAGCCGACCACATTACTTCAGTCTCAGAATTTGTATATTAAAATTGATAAGAATATGTAGTCATCTGGTGAATCTAACCTCCAAGGTTATTCAAGGTCTTCAACTCCTTTGAAAATTAGTGAACCTAAAGACAAGGATCCTT
>LPNX010304316.1:1121803-1153860 GCA_001517045.1 Pseudotsuga menziesii
AATATATATCTGAAATCAAACATTAACAATATATATGGGACAAAAAATCAACTTGCATTAGAAATATGAAGAAGTTTACAACTAGGCCTTAGTGTTGACATGCATCTCCATGAAACCAGCTCTTCATCCCCAAAAGCTTCGACTCTAGCTCTCTATGCTATCTCCAAATGATCTTGGGCCAAGGATCAATCCAACAGCATAACAATACCTTCAATGTTATCTCCTCAACCATGGCTATGAGATCATATTTATAGGGCTTTAATGGATAGAGATGGTTGAGAAATTAGTGGGTGAGGTGGCCTCTAAGATCCTAGGATGAGGGATCTTGAGCTCAACCAACCCACAACAGTAGGGATAAGGTAGTACATAAGGCTTATCATCTCAAAGACTCGAGAAACTTCTCTTTTTCCCTTTTTACCCAAGGTACCACAATTCTCCTTCTATGACAGAGCATCTAGTAATAACCTTGTATGGACCAAGGGAAATGGGAAGTGGCACCGCTTATGGAAAACTGATGAAAAGCGGTGCGAGCAGGGGTACCACTCCTGGATAAAGGTGCATGCATGGTGCTTTGAATTTTTATGATAGATTGATGAAAAACCATTTAGTTTCCACTCCAGAATCTGGGATTTAGGGCAAGTAGGTATGTCAAATGTCTTATCACATGATGGTGACAGGATTTTTGTATAACAGGATTCCCCCCAAAGCATGAGTCTTAGAGTGATATGATAAATAAGAGCTTTGAGAACAATTTTTCATCGGGAGATGAAAATTTCGGCTTGATCAGAGTATGTAGTCAAGTAGGCATCTATAGTACATTAGTATGTTGACTCATAGACACAAGTAACCAAACTCATAGCTGTAGACCAATACAAGGCAGATCCATGAGTGGAATAAATAAGCATGGCTACTAGAATACAGTGTAGATCCATGTGATAGAGGACTCAAACTTGGACATAGCTACTAGACATAAAACGTAGATCTATTTCATATAGATGAAAATTTGAGCATAGCCATGACCATACAAATGTGGATCCATGCTAGATATACAAAACTCCATTGCAACCTGGGGAAAAAGCAATGAGCGCTTTTAAACAAATTCCCAGGGTCTTCGTCTCGTCTTCCACAAAGTACGATTCTATCCATGTGATTACAATGATCTAAAGTCAAACATGGTATAAACCACTTTATTACCGGCCAATGATGTGAACCTTTAATAAGTGTGAGGGAGATCACCATTAATGTCAATGATTCCCAAGGTACCCTAGTACAATCTACTAAGTGCGAATAGATGTCCTAATGTCGAACACCCAGTTGATTCCATCGATCAAAGGTCAATGATGTGAACCTATGTCGAGAGAGAGAGAATCTATCATTAAGGCATACAAATATCAAGGTACTAAATATTGTTTCTAAGACTATTTCTGAGATGATGAGCTGATGTTGATGGGAATAGTCTTGTTGAAGGAGGGCCATGATGAGTCCCACATCAACGACACGAAACTCGAAACATAGTTCTAGAATGATGTGAATGTAGTAACCATATGACTGACTCAAAGATACTAACACAAAGACTGTGTAGACTGTAGAGGTAAAAATTCTTTAGATCCCCTTTGAACATCGGGTGGCACGACAAAATGACTTGGAAGCATGACTAGACAAGACAAATACACAATGCAATAGTGGACAATGCATTCTTTTGAAAGACTGAAAGGATTGACATGACTCATGAAAGTGGATCATCATCGAGATCAGATAAATACCCAATTGACTGACATGATTGTGCAGAAAAGTGCCATGTTCAAAAGTAACAACAAACAACTGCCATTATTTGCAAAATGATTCCCTTCCCAGTTTCCCCATCATGTTTGATGAGTGGCTCTTTTTGGTTTTACGAGTTCAAAGAGGGTAACAAACACTCGATATAACTTGTCAGAAGACAATTCCAGACTCATATGTTTTATGAACCTGAGAGAGGAGGGGTTCATTCCCAAAACGGGTCTCTCAAAGTTTAATTTAACAAGTCCACCGAAAGAAAACTCGGAATCGTTCATGTTTAGAGAGTCTGAACGAATACAGAAGAATAATCCATGGGGGTCCTTTTTCGTATGATTTAGTCTCTAAGACCCAAAAAGGTGTAAAATCATACCTTAGAGAACTCTTCCAGTCATGATTGGCTGGAGTGTTCCTTTCTCATAAATAGTCCTATCCGAACCGAGAAAGATATAACCTACCATCAGACAGACGACTCTTCAAATAATTTAACGAGCGTGAAGAAGACAAGATCGCTCGACAATCTTTTGATATTTAGGGAGCCTGAAAAGGGTTTAAAGAGAACTCCATGAGGTCTCTTTACACAACGTAATGTTTTACAAGCCTGGAAAGAATCGAAAATGGACTCAATGACTTTTTCATGTTTAAGGATCCTGAAAAAAGAGGTGAAAAGAGAACTCCTTGACGCTTCCTTACACAATGTGATATTTTACGAGCCTGGAAAGAAACTTGAATTGGAATTAGAACTTTGATACTAGATTTTTACAAGCTTGACAAAGTGTCGTAATAAAAGCTCGACGACCTTTTCCATTTTGTGAAAGTACAAAAAAGCCATAAACAAACTTTCCAAACATTCTTACTAAAGTCATCCTGCAAACGACTCATAAACAAGTGTTAAATGCATTCAACATCAACATTAAGGGATTATGACCAATAGATTTTGACCAAAACATGATGTAATATGAAAACTATAGTAATTCAGACCCAAATAATGTCTATATAAGGCAAGTAAATAGTAAAAAATCAAAACATTTCACTATTTATCTCCATCAGAGAGCACTCGGAGCATTTTCTAGCCAAATATTCTGCAGCTGATACCGATAGTTTCCACCCTCCATTTTCAGTCTTATCAGTTGCAGGTAAAAGCTAAGACCCTTATCTTTCATTTCATAACTTCTATTTTTGTATTTCATGGGGTTTTGGGCCTATTTGGAAAGCCTTAAAATCCAATATGTGAGCACCGCGGCTACCCCTTACAGGATACAAGGTACCACCCGAGAACCGCGCCAAGAATATGGTGGACATACGGTGCCACCTCCTGTCTCCAATGGGGCATAGGAGGTGCCGGCCATGGAAAAGTTAAAAAAATGATATGGGCAAAATTCATTCATTCTTTTGATTTGCAATGACTCAAAGATGATATTAATGCATACCATTGTTGTTTTTGGCAGGTCTAGGTGTCCAAAATATGGTGATATGGAAGGAAAGAACACATGATGATGAGGATGCTACTACTGAAAGGGATGTGGTTTGTATTGCCACACTCTGGGACTATGGGCTCTTAAAGTTCTTCCGAACACCAAGCATGGTGTCCCACGAGAGATTATTAGAACACATACTGAGAATGTGGAATCTAGAAAAACAGTATTTCGAGGTGGGGGCACACTTTCTTATAGTGGAGGTAGAGGATATCTACTTCTTGACTAGCCTATCAAGAGTGGGTGCCCCCATCTCATTGATAGGCTCCCATGGTGGGGACATTACCACCAGAGAGCTCATAGATCGACATTGCATACTAGGTACAGGTGCATTGGGGAAGAAAAATCCCATCAGGGCAGTGACAGACAGGGCTCTACAGATTGTCTTGTTCACCATGCAGAGGGTGGTAGGGAGCCAAGGTGTGCATCAGGATTCTAGGTCACATATGATGTATTCCTAAAGGCTATGGAACCTACGGTGTTCAACTAGGTGGAAGAATTGCTTCCAATCTTCAAGGATCAGCTGACTAAATGTCAGCAGGGAGAGCTGAAGCAGTTCGGTTTGGGTTCCATCTTAGCTTGCTTCCTCTTTGGGTAGGTACCACAGATGAGGCCCCGGATGAATTTCCAGAGTCTGAGAGCATGGGACCCCCATATGCTGAGGTGGGTCTAGGTCATGGATTGCACAGGAGAGGGTAGGGGCAGGGTGAAGTTCGTTGATCTGTTCTTCAGATGGCTATGGGATCAAATGCTCATGTTTGAGGACTATGCCTATGCGGGCACAGATTTTACAGGTGATCCTGACCTATCACTCCCACCTGGAGGGAAGTGGGGTGACATTGGTAAGAAGCAAGAAAACCTAACAATGGAATTTTTTTTATGTTTTTTATGTTTTATATTTTTTATGATAAGTGATGAGACCTGTTTGTCTTCATGCAGATGTTCGAGCAACGAGGCATGGAGGAGCATCTCTATTAGACAGGTAATCCAAAGCTCGCTTTGTTCCATAGGGTGATGATATCACCGGGGAGCTAGAGGAGAACCTAGAGAGGTTGACTCTAGACATCCCAGATGCTGATATAGATGACCTCCTGACTAGATATCAGAGAGCAATGGTGGGAGTACCAGGCCAATTCAGCAGGCTACTACATAGGGTTGCTTGAGCAGTGGTGTGCTATCATGAGCACCATTAGTGGATGAGACATGTATACTGAAAGCTAATAGCTCCAATATTTTATGTATGATGATTTTTCCTGAAAGCCTACATGCTTTAGATGAGGTCTCGAGACCTATATTTTGTAAAAAAAAATCGTATATATATATACAAACTTTTACATGGTGTTTATATGTCTCAAATGGATAAATGCATTTTCTATGAGTTCTATGTGTCTTTAAATGTTTATTTACAATGTACCATGTTTGATTTAATGTCATGAATGGGAAACATGCCAATCTAGGATGTAATTATCCAATGAATCAGCAACTACATTATGTTCCCTAGGGATATGCCTATAGGTAATGGTTCCAAATGATCTTTCTAAAAAACATACCCTCCAAAAGAGGTGGAGGAGCACCGGGTTCCTAATGGTGTAGACATGGTTTAAATGACAAACCACGAGCTAAGAGTCCATCAAAAATACTAGATCACAGACATCCTGGGAGGCAGCTTTAGTCAAAAGAGTGATTATTGCTTCATATTCAGCGATGTTATTAGTAGCAGGACCTAAACAAACTACTTCTGAAATGACCAAATCTTCAGCTGGGGAATAGAGAACCCAAGTAGCCAAGGCTAGATTCAACGTGTGGCGGAAAGCACCATCAGCGAAGCTGTAGAAATCCATCTGCATGACCAAAACATGGTGTAAACAGATGTGGACACTAAAACTCAAAACCATCTTGAAAATACTAAAAGCACATTGAAAGTCAATCAATATACATATATACAAGATACCATCCAAGAAAACCTAGGCATAGTACCTTTTCAAGTACAACCCATTGCGAGGTTTCCCCAAAGGGATTCCATCATAATCAACTAACTCATAGGCTCCTTTCTCTAACACCTTGGAAATAACGAAATGTCTATACCACATGGACTCAAACTGACCCTTCCCTAGCTTGTCATATCTCTGGTCATAAGTCAAAACTAGGTCACCCTCGTTGAAAACATGAGGCTGGATGGATTTATCGTACTGCACCTTGAAGTGTTTCTTATGTGCCTCATTAGCCAAGGAAACATCTCTACAAGTCTCATCAAGGTTATTTAAGTACAAAAATCTCGCTTCCTCTGTGGAAGTGTCTGGGATAAGTTCGACGGCAAGTTGTAAAGATGGAATCTGACATTGGATCAATAAGACAGCTTCAAGTCCATAAACAATATAGAATGGCATGAAACCAGTAGCTATTTTCATGGAAGTATAATAAGCCCGAAGAGAGGAAAAAAGAATGAGATTCCAATTGGATTTATGATCTCCAACCATCTGACGAAGCATAGTTTTCAAAACCTTGTTAATGGCCTCTACCTGACCATTAGCTTGCGGATAATACGGTGTAGAGTTTTCATGGAGAAAACCTAGCTTGGCACTCAATTCCTCCATCATTTGATTTTGGAAATGAGAGCCGTGATCAGTGATGATGGACTATGGAACTCCAAATCTAGCTATGATATGATTGAACAAGAATAGAGCAGTAGTCTTACCATCTTCTGCATATGTAGGCATGGCCTCCGCCTATTTTGTGAAATAATCCATGAATACGATGATGTAACCATGCCCCCTGGCATAGGTAGGCTTACAATGCATGAAGTCAATCCCCCTGTTTGGAAAAAGGGCCAACGAAAATAACGGGGTGAAGCGGAGCAGGATGGGTGCGCTTTTTGGGATAAAAATGTTGGCAACGTGGGCATTTATTAACAGCCTCATGAGAGTCTTTGAAGACAGAAGGCCAAAAATACCCAGCACGAAGGATTTTCTGGGCTACAGCCATCCCAAATAAATGACCTCCACATGCTCAAGAGTGGCAATCATTCAGCACGTGTTCATCCTCCTCATGAGTGAGGCATCACCGGAGAATGGAATCAATCCCACATCTATACAAGGTATCATTTAAGATAAGATAGTACTTCATGTGGTGATGGATGTGGTGAGGATCATCACGAGATAGATGCGACTGAAAACGTTGGGTCTGGAGATAAATTAGCAAATCTCCATACCAAGGATCAGTAGTGATAATTAGGAATAGGAATTCATCTGGAAATGAATCGTTGGGCTCAAATTATGCGGTAGCATAGGGAAGGTCACACATAAGTTCAGCAAAAACCAAGGATTTCTTTGATGTAGCCTTGGCAAAATCGGGATCGAACTCCTAAAGGATGACGATCCAACGAGAGTACTTGCCCCCAAGTACCTAACGAGTCAGAATGTAGTACATTGGGCTCTGGTATGCCAATACAATGGTAGTGCAAAGTAGAATGTAGTGACAAATTTTTTGCACAACAATGACCGTGGCCAAATATAGCTTCCCCACATGTGAATAATGGGTTTCATAATCAATAGGATTCTTACTGTCGTAATAAATCACATGCTCCTAACCGTGGAGATTGTCCTGCACTAAAACCATGGAGATGGTAGTAGCGGAGGCAGCAATATACAAGAGAAAGTCCTTTGAATAATATGGGGGGTGTATCATGGGTGAATGAGTCAGAGCGTGCTTAAGATTATCAAAGGCACGTTGGGCTTGGTCATCCCAGAAGAATGGAGTGTTCTTCTTGAGGAGATTCATATAATCGTGCATTTTCTCAGCGAAATTTCCCACGAAATGGCAGAGAAATTTTGCCTTCCCCTGCAAAATTTGGAGTTCAAGGATGTTGGTTGGGGCTGGTAGATTAATGATAGTGTCAATCTTCAAATGATCGATTTGGATTCCATATTTGGATACCACAAAGCCAAGCAGACATCCTGTCTCAATGCAAAAAAAATATTTATGCGGATTGAGCTGTATATCATAATGACGACATCTCAAGAATATGTCTCTAAGATGACCTGGATGGTCCTCCTGTCCATGTGAATGAGCAGGGAGGTCATCAAGGTACATTTCAACAATATGTTTAATGTCGTAAAACACATAGGATATCGCACGTTGGAAGGTGACTCCAGCATTTTTCAGGCCAAAATGTAACTTCTTATATGCAAAGGTTCCCCATGGGAAAATGAATTCCATATTATGCTGATCGGAGGGCAATATCTCAATCTGATTGTAGCCAAAGAAGCCATCCATGAATGAAAAGATGACACTTCCAGCACAGTTGTCGATAATCTGATCAATATGCGAGGTAGGAAAGTTGTCCTTGGGACAATCTTTATTTAAATCCCTAAAGTCGATGCAGACTCTAATGGTGCCCTTCTTTTTATTGACAAGGACAACGTTCGATACCCATTCCATCATAGGTACAGGATAAATAAAACCATCTTTTAGAATTTTCTCAATCTCAGCTTTAATAGCTATGACCTTCCTAGGATGGACTTTCCTAAGTTTCTACTTGACAAGTTTAGCCATGGGATAAGTTTTACTCTCATGGACTACAATGGAAGGGCCAATCCCCGGCATCTCTTCATAGGACCAGGAAAAAATATCACAGAATTCCTTAATAAGTGCCTTATATGCTTCAGATTCATTTGTGGAGCCGTTCTGCCCAACATGAACGTGCTCAATAACATCAAGCTTGGCTAATATGTCAATTGGGTTCATTTGAGTAATGTTGCAAAGGTTTACTTTAGAATTTGTGTCTTGCAACAATATAGGACTTTGCGGAACGTTGACAATATCAGTAGGAAACAAGGATGCAAAATCATGGCTTCCCGAACTAGTATTGGGGAGGAACATGGATCTATGATGGTGATCCTCCCAAATGGGCTCATCCATATTCATGATCTCTATATTGGACTCATCGAAATGAAAATTCTCGAAGAGATAATCTAGAATCGGAAGAGAAGGTTGTAACCAATATGGTAAATGGTAAGGATTCGAGCCACTAAATGAAGGTCATCAGTGTGATCATCAGAAAAAATTTGAATGGTGTCATCCATAGCTTCATGTGGACTCAATGAGGTGGACTCAACAACATTTTGGCCCTTCCACTCAAAATAAAATGAGGCAATCATATGTATTATCGCAGTATCCGTGCTAGGAGGAGTAGATGGAAAGATCCCCATAAGGGATGAATCCTTCAACATACCTACCCCAATCAACTGGTAAGGAGGAGGGGACTGACCTAACATGGGGATGTTATTAGCCGCAGAAGTAGTAACATCCATCATATAGAAATAAAGCATGTGAATGGTAACAATTCTCCCAAGATGCGGGAATTGGACCGTTCAAAATACTGTTGAAACAATAGCAGTCATGGCATAGAACCAATTCCTTCCTAAATAGAGGTTATAATCCAAAGGGGCATCCACCACTTCTACTTGGATGGAAATGGTTTTTCCCCCCAGCTCAACCGTGAGGGCTGATATGAGACCATGGGGTTGGAAACCCCATCCATTAAAGTATTTAAGGTTCGTTGATGATGTAACAAGATCAGGAGAGCCAAGAGATTTCCAACAAGTCAGAGATAACACTGAGGTCAACGCTCCTTCATCTAGTGTCGTTCGAAAGACTTTCTTTCACACTACTTTCATAATGATCTGAAAAGCAAGTTTATGCGGTGATCTAGTTTTATAGTTCTCAACATTGAAATGGATCAAGTTAGTGTTATCCAGGTCTACAGCTCCTAATGCTGTCAAAAAGTTCTTGCATTGTATGGGGCAACTTTGGAACACTTTTAGGGTAGACATCGCACAAGGTGCTTGAGTGAGATCTTCAACTACATTATAGAATTGGGAAGCTTGGGCATTTGGATTAAAGACAACCTTCCACAGAGTACTCTTTGGTGGGCACAAAATCATGTCGAGAGTAGGCTTCTCGATAGATAAGGGAACAGTAGAGGAGGATTCTAGAGAACTAGTAGAGGGAGATTTCCCTGAAGAAGATTGATCTTCTTTCTTATCTATGGGTTTATCATAATTCTGGCTTTGAGTTTGTAGATGGATGGTCTCTAAGGACATCATATGAATTTCCTCCGATGAACTAGAGTTACCCTGGTTAGACATGTGGTCTACAAGTTGTTGTTGAGAGGGAAAGGGATCCATAAGTACTGCAGGTGTGGGATTAGACTTCAAAAACTGGGAGATTTCATCCCGATGGGGACACTCCTTTGAAAATTGGTCACCATTGCATAACAAACAAGGATATTTAGCCTTCCTTTTCCCTTTGTCGTTGTCATTATTGGTTGATTGTGCGGTCTCCTGTTGGTTTCCAGGTTTTTTATTTTGATTTTTAACTTTATTTTTATTACCCGAGGTTTGAGTACTCTGAATAGAATTGACCTTGGCAGAAACCTTGGGAGTCGAAGGAGTAGTGGTTTGGGTTTGCTTGGAAGGTTTCACTATGGATGGGAATTGGGTTGAACCAACAATCCCATCAATAGGTACTTCTTATTGGTGGCTTGGTAGGGTCAGTGCTGGGGTGAGGAGCTTGAGGAATTAGGTCATAAAGAGTCCCAAACTCGGAATAGACCAAGTATAGGTACTCATCCCAACTAATATCCTGCTCTTCGGTAACGGCACCACCAATGGCCACATCTCGGGAAATAGGAGGAAACAAGGACTTAGTGAACCAATCAGCTAACAAATGATCTAGAATACGGTCCTTAATAAGCCTTCTCCACCTTCTCCACTCATGAATATGATTAGAAATGTGGGTGGAGGTGTTTTGTCGTAGAGAAGTTAAAAGTTTAGTGCCCATTTTGTAATTGATAGGGAGTTGAAAGTGTGTAAGAAATACGGTTGCCAACGAGCAACGAGAAAAAATCCACAAATGAATGTTGTGGAAGTTCAATGTACCACTTCGCGGCCACACCACTCAAAGTTTGTTGAAAGAGTCGTAACCGAACCAAATCATCCATGAGGGAGTTTGAGGAACACCACAAGTGAAAATTCATAACATGGTTCCACGGATCTTCACCCTGCTTCCCATCGAATTTCAGAATATCCGATGGTAACTTTACTGGAATGGGACTCCACGATGGATTGTGTCGAATGGGATCATTAATCAACTTTGACAAATCAGGCAAGTCCAAAGTTGCTGGAAAGGTAACTTTCTATTTGGTTGCACATACTAGTAATATTTATATGGCATATAATTACCAGTAGGGCCATAGGTAGACTGATAAACAGGCTGTTGTGAGGAAGAACCACCGAAGGATTCTCCCATGGGGGGTTGATTTCCAGAATTAAGGACCGCTAGGACCACTAGGGCCTCCAGGAGGAGGACCACCAAAGCCACTAGGACCACTAGGACCACTAGGAGGCAGGCCACCAGACCCTTTGGAGCCTCCAAGAGGTGGTAAACCTCTGGAGCCACCAGAACCACTAGGTGGAGGGCCACTATACCCTCTAGAGCCATAAGGAGGAAAGCCACCAGGTCCCCCAAGACCACTAGGATCCCTAGGACCATAAGGAGGAAAGTTTCTAGATCCTCTAGGACCATGAGGTCCCCCAGGGGGAGGACCTCCATAAGGGGGTCCTCCCGCACCTCCCGCAGTATGTATAGGTATCCCTCCCATGGCTGGCATGTAGGACCAGTTGGGTTGCCCCCATGCCATAAAAGTATTACTAGGATATGGAATTCCAGCATGAGGTGTTCCTGTAGGATTCAATGGATGATTACCTACATGTATTTGATAACCATAACCACTAGATTACTGAATGGCAACAGGTTGTGCCCCCAAGAGCTGACCTGAACTAGATGGGGGATTTACCACATTAGTGTGGGTGGGAGGGACAAAAAATATAGATGTTTCTATGTTAGAGGTATTTCCTTTGACTAGGTACAACTCTGGTATCAAAGAACGTAGGTCGTTCCAGGGGTTCCCCCCCGGTATTCAAAGGTACTGATGAAACAAAAATTGAGGGTTGGGCCCCAGATGCAAAAGACCTGGGAGGATTTGGAACAGACATAACATAAGAGGTGAGAGAGGTGGAAATTTGAACTGGGTTGCGGGGTGTCAACGAACGATCTATAATCGATTCAATGGGTCTCATAGATTCGACGAGTGAATGATATCCCCTAGGAACATATGTGGATCGTGGTAGTGTTGGACCTAATATGTTATCTATATGCTTATCAATCTCCTGTGTATAGAGAATAGTAGCATGGTATTGCCTTTGTTCTTATTCCATGTCAGAAGAGACTGCACAGGTGCCAAATGAGGCAATGGCCTGACCTACAGGGGTTTCCCAAAATGCAGCATCGCGACCAAAATCTGAGCGTGCAACATCATCAACATGTCCTTCCATGGGAGAATGGAGCGATGAATCTTCCTGGGAAGGATGTTGGACCAAGGGAGGCAAGTGTGAATAATATGGTACTCCACTTTCCACAACCACATTATCTCCCACATGGGAGGTGGTAGCATCTCCTTGGTCGATAGCTTCCATAGGATTTTCTCATGAAACGGGAATAAAATCAGGGGGCAAGCCCTGTGCTCTTCTGGACTGTCTTAACTCATCCAATTTGTACAATTTCTATCTAACCTAGGGTCTGAAAATCTAAAAAAAACACACCAAAAGACTTCCCTACTCGAACTATAGGTCAAAACAAGCATACTTAAAATGACAGGAGTTCAAAAGTCAGGTATCTCACTAGGATTGTCAAGAAGGTGCAACTCGCGATATACCTCGAGGGTACATGCGTAGTAATCTCCCTGAATGTTGTTTTTGGTGTATGGATCCAAACAAGATAGCCAAAGGGCTTTTCTTAGATAGATAAGGTACCCTAGTAGGGTCTCCCGATATAGTCAAGGTACGTGGGAGATCGAATCGGTAGTAGTGTTGTCTAATGCATAACCGTACATAAGGGGCCTTCCAATATACAATCAAGCACATGAATTAACTTTCTATATACCTCAAGGGTACGTGAAAGTTCGTTCGATATACCGATGGTACGTGGAAGAACCGCGCGAGTCCGAAAATGTAATGCTGACAAATAACGACAGCTCCTACATTTTACGACGCTCAAACACGTCTCTAAACTATCACTCAAGTTACTACGTAAATTTTAACCTATAACTACAGTTAATTTTAACTTGTACAGTTAGGTGAATGCATGATGTTTTGACAGAAAAGTAAAACCATGCAATATGCTTGTGCAAATGTTCACTTTACCGTTTAGTATGCCTACTTACGGGAGGGAAGAGAGTGTTTTTATTTTTGTTTCAAAACCAAAAACCATTCCAATCAATAGTCATGAACATCAAATCAAAGACAAGCAAACACTTTTACAAACCAAATTCTTCTTTTTGAAAGCAAATGAGAAGGGTTAGAATCTCTTTTCCTAAAAGAACAACACCAAGCACACCTATATGCCAATGCACTCTAACTTTTCAAATTTCTCAAAAATATAAGCAAATATAACTTAAAACTACCATTTTTTTTAATATTTTGATTGAGATAGTCCTATATGCATGAGAGAGAAAATATCATAAAGGTCCTGAAAGCTTGTAAAGCCAATCAAAAAACCCAAATCCAACGCTCAAATATGATGTCCTAATCTCAAGCAAAACTTTTCTTTTTTGAAGGAAAGAAAAAGAAGTTTACTATGCAAGCAAGAAATGAAATCTAGAAGCTAATCTAGTGTTCTTCTTTTAGCATATGCAATGAAAAGAGACTTCAATGAGCTCCCTAACTTTCAGAAAACAAGAAATCATTCTTTAAGCACAACCAACAAGAAAGCAGCAGATGAATAATAAAAAAGACTAAACAAAATTTTGAAATTCCACTCAAATCAATCTTAAACCATCAAAGCAGCAAGCCACACACATCAGATTCAATAACACAAGCATGATAACAGAACTGAAAGCAATCAAAATCCCAAATTTTTACAAAGAAAAATGAGGAAAAATAGTTTTGGACTAATTCCTACCTGGCACTGCGCTTCGTAGGTGTTGACAGAGCATTTCCAAGACAACACCTCTCCTTGCAAACCAAATACAGGAGGTGGCACCACTTACTACTCACTATGTTCAGGCGGTGGCATCGCTCCTTGTACAAAGCATGGATGTGGTTCCCTGTAGATGGCCAAAACAAAAAAGAGAACGATGGATCATATTAGAAAAGATTAGATCAAGGCAAATATTGTCGAATTGAATGTGGTAACATAGCATAAAAGACCAAAATGAATTAGATCTAAACAGATCTGGAAATTTCAAACCCAAATAATACAAATCAAAAAGTAGATCTGACTAAAAAGAGTTGAATAAAATGGAGCCTATATTCGGACAAGAGTTGCAAATTGAGGAAGATCAGAACAATAGAATACAATTCCCCAATAGAGTCACCAGATTTGTTAGCTGGAATATTTCACCTCCTACAGACAGCAAGGTGTTCCACTGGTCTAAATGGTTCAGATCCAGAACAAATAGATCACAAAGGCTGATAACTCTCCCTAGACGTTGTAGATATCTGGAATTCAAGGCTTTGATTGTCCACCTGTGTACCTGCAATCAAGCTCAACATGAAACAAATCAAAGCAACCAGAATATGATGTACTAATCTATGCTAGTGACTAAGGAATATAGAAATAAATATTTGAAATCAAACATCAACAATATATATGGGACAGAAAATCAACTTGCATTAGAAATATGAAGAAGTTTACAACCAGGCCTTAGTGTTGACATGCATCTCAATGAAACAAGATCTTCATCCCCAAAATCTCCGAATCTAGCTCTCTATTCTCTCTCCCAATGATCTTGGGCCAAGGATCAATCCAACAACATAACAATACCTTCAATGTTCTCTCCTCAACCATGGCTATGAGCTCATTTTTATAGGGATTTAATGGATAGAGATGGTTGAGAAATTAGTGGGTGAGGTGGCCTCTAAGATCCTAGGATGAGGGATCTCGAGCTCAACTAACCCACAATAGTAGGGATAAGGCAGTACATGAGGCTTATCATCTAGAAGCCTCAAGAAACTTCTCTTTTTCCCCTTTTACCTAGGGTACCGCGCTTCTCCTTCTACGACAGAGTGGTTTTGGTAATAACCGCCTATGGACCAAGGGAAATGGCTGGTGGCACTGCTTATGGACATTCGATGAAAGGCGGTGTGAGCAGGGGTACCACTCCTGGATAAAGGGGCATACACGGTGCTGGGAATTTGTATGACAGATTGATGAAAAACCATTTAGTTTCCACTCCAGAAGCTAGGATTCAGGGCAAGTAGGTATGTCAAATGTCTTATCACATGATGGTGATAGGATTTTGGTATAACACACTAGAGGTGGGGGGTTGGATTATAGGTACAACCTCCTCATGGTATAACTGCCACACCTCTGGGAATATAAAAAATGTGAACTAACCACCACACCTGGTGATAGGGCCTTGTGTTGGGTTTCAAATGTTCACCAACATCTGCAGGTTTTGGTGTAACAACAAACCTTACATCTACTCAACTCCAATGGTGTTGGATTAAAAAAGAATGGCCTTTTATCACCTTTGTGTTGCTTATATGGAAGTCAATAGAGTCCATACAATTTATAAATTATCAATGCCAAAAATTGATATGCTTTGGATGAATTATGCAATGCAACATTTTTTTTTTGTATAAGTAATCATCTTAGCCACATTAGCGGATCACAAATTATATGTTTAAGAGTCTAAATGTGAATTTCCTAACATACATCTATATTATATTGATTACATCATAGGATTTGAAGTGGTTATAATATATCTAAAGAAGGCCAGATCCATATGATTTGAAGTGGTTAGCATATATATAAAAAAGGTTAGAGCCATTCAGACTACTTCCTTAGGTCTCTCGAGTCAGAAACAATGTTTGGATTCTTAGTATTTTCTTAGAATTACAAATGATGCAATATTGATGTAAATATTGCCCCTGTCCCCAATTCTTAAAGGGTTCTAGCTCAATGGAAGAGTGCTTTATTTACAAACAAGAGGTTGAAGGTTTGATTCCTCCATGCCCTAATGATATTGCAATATTGAAATTTTTAATAAAATATATTTTATTATGATTTATTATGGCTAAAGGGGGGTTTCAAACTTTTTTTTGTATGTTTCTACGAGGGTGGTTCTAAAATAACTTCATATGTCACTACGAGGGGGGTTCAAATATGCCATTGTATGTTACAACGAGGGGGGGTTAAAACCCCCCCTGTAAGTTTATATGAGGGGGGTTCATAACCGTCCCCAAAGGTTTCTAAAGAGTTTTACGGGGGGTTTCAAACTACATATGTAGGTACCTACGAGGGGGTTTTATAACCACCCCCAAAGTTTTGTAATAAATACTTTTAGGTAGGGTTTTGAACCGCCCCCAAAAGTCACTTTTAGTGTCGGTTTTTAATCTCTTCCAGAACCGCCCTTAAAAGTATAAAATTTTAGTGTCATTTCTAGTGGGGGGGGTTTTGTTAAGAACACCCCCAAAGGTTAGTAAGATGGAGTTTTAGGGGGGGTTTATAACTTCCCTTGTAGGAACCTATGTGGGAGGGGTTTTAAAATGCCCCCGTAAGTACCTACGAGGGGGGTTTGTAACCGCCCCCATAGGTTCCTACGAGGGGGGTTTGTAACCGCCCCTATAGGTTCCTACGAGGGGGGTTTGTAACCACCCACAAAGGTTTTTTATAAGGAATTTTGGGATGGATTTGGAACTTCCGCCATAGGTGTCCATGAGGGAGGTTTAGGACTGCCCCCAAAAGTCACTTTTGGGGGTAGCTTTGAACCACCCCCAAAATTCACTTTTGGCGGGTTTAGAACCACCCCCAAAATTCAATTTTAGGGGAGGTTTTGATCTCTTGAAAAAATTGCCCTAAAAGTATAAAATTTTGGCGTCAGTGCTATTAGGCCTGGTTTTGTAAAGAGTGCCTCCAAATCCAAAACTTCCCCCAAAAGTGACTCTTGGAGGCGGAAGAAAAACCCCCTGCAAATTCAAATTTCTTGTAGTGAGGATGGGGAAGTCTAGGATAGGCTCACCCGGTGTGGGATACTGAATTTTTTCCATATCCCCATGATGCATTCAACAAAGCTACTGTTGAAAAAGATAGCGAGATTTTGGAATAGATAATTAGAGTGTTTCATCATATAGGGTGAGCAATTGGAGATCACTGTAATGTCCTTGACCCTTCGACTGATGAAGAGGACGCTACCATGCTATTTACGATCTGGGCAACGAGCCCCATGAGCATGTGCATTCATAAGAATTGAAATTCTTGAACATAAAACATGCTAAGATGCATAATCATTCACATACACAGTGAAAGCAAACATACATTCATTCATTCAACATGTTCATCATAATTTATTAACAGTAAATATAATTGTAGAAGTAAAATAGACAAGATTACTTATCTTATAAAGAACTCATCCCACAACCAGCTACATCGCTGCAATGTTCCACCCAACCATAGGCCAGTGTGGTCCTTAATCTCTCAGCAATGCTTCCACCCCTGAGATAGGCATGATTCCCCAAGGAATAAGGAACAAGCAGGATTACACATATCCAAGGATACACAAAACACAGCCAAGCCAACACAGTTGGGTTTATCAGGCCATCCAGGAGCTAGGAAAGGCTAAATGCTAAGCTGGTGAGCTCATTCCAGAGCCAGGGACACCTACACCAGGGTTAGTCTAGCTTCTAAGACACCCACACACACAGAACACAAGGAATCAGTCCCTTCTCTGCTATACAGTCCCTCAAGCCTTGAATTCCCTTCTAGTGCTATTTAGGGGGTATGGAGAAGAAATCCAACCCTCTAGCTCTGTCTGTGTGGTTCCCAAACGCACCAGGTTTATCAAGAAAACCAAGCCCTCATCCCTACTCCAACACAGTCTGAAGACCAACCACTGCATACATGCAGTCAAACAAGCGATTCATAGCTTGGATAGAGAAAACAATTCATTAGCCATTCTTAGCCTTATCATAGCCAAAATGACTACAAAACAACCTACAGTAGCTCTAAAATGTAAAGGCAGACATAGCCAACCAACGTGGGAAAACAAGAGCCCATTCTCAACAATGAAGCCACTGGGAAAATTACATAGTCCGTAGATGGAAGAGGAAAGCTAGGTTCTCAGCTGGGTAGGGGAAAAACATATACACGGGCCACAAATCGATAAGGAAAAAACATACACACAACAGAAAAACATGAATGGCCCTTCACAGGGAAATTGTGGGTGACAGAACACAGCTCCCAGCTCGCTGCGTGAGTAAAAACCAGGAAGAATCCTGTGCATGAGAATGAGTAAGGAAATGGAGTATGGTGGTTGTCTCCCTGCGTGAAGAAAATGATAGCGAATCCCAATCGGTGTGTGAGGATGAGCAAGAATGGAGTAAATCCCATCGTGGTTTTTTTTGCCTACGTGAAGATGGAAATTTTGTTGGTGGAGTGGGCATGTGGGCAAGGATTGACAGTCCTGCCACCCACCACTTCCCAGCAATAACTGCCCTCAACTAACATTAGTAGTTTTAAATGGGTGGTTGACACATGGCCCTTTTTCCCATTGGTTCAAGGTTTAACAATTCCCCCCCTTATCCTTAGGAAAATCATGCCCTTTTCAATATGGTTGCATTGACATAGCAGGTTGGGGTTAATTTAATTAAAAATGCATATTTACATGATGCCAAAACTAATATGTGCCATATATCACGATATACCATCAACAACAATTCCAATCGCCGAAACATAACACAAACAAATTGATGGTGGGGATTTTTCCTTTAGCTCGACACCATGATTAATTACAATATATACATCATGTACATTTAATGCAAATGGTGTCAAAACTGGGGTGTTACAATCACCCTCTGATACATGTACTTTTTTACTGGCCTCCCACTACTAGGCATGATCAACGATGTCTCACCTGAAATCCTAAGGGGGGTGTTGATGGATGACTTGTGTGCCAGGAACTTCTATTCCATGACTTATGTGCATGTGTCATACATATTGGTGTCTAACATCAATATTATAGACACTCATGTAGTGACATCAATGGTGATGGGGATATTGGGATCCAAAGGTCCTCACAAGATCTTGGATGACTAGTTACTGGTGGTCGAGAGTGTGCTGAGGGTCACCTACTACGGGTGGGCCCAGATGTATCTAACAATGGCTCAGCTTGGGTTGAACCGGGATAGCTTGGAAAATGAGGATTTATGTTTCCCCTATTTTTTGTGCTCATTCTTCTTTGAGTGACAAATAAAACTAGGAATGTATCTGGAGGTGCATGATGGGAGACCTAGCGAGCCTCGTATGAGGCGATGGTGAGAGATGATGATTAGGGAGGGAGGCAGCTTGGTGGTTCATTTCTTCACCCAAGATATTTTTGCACAGTGCAGGAAAATTCCTATCCTCATATATGTCTATCCATATGTTGGGATGGAATGTCAGGGAGATTTGGAGATACTTGACCTTTAGGGAAGGTCTGGGGACCTGATGGTATGTATACATGACTCTATGTGGTTTCATTCATATATAGTTTACTAGCATAGTGGTATCTAGATCATATGTGTGATAGATATTGATGACATAATGTTTGCATGTGTAGAGATGGGACCAGACCCTCTAGTGGGATACCAACAACATAGGGCCAAGGTGGAGGGGTTAGATCCACTCACTCATGGGAAGAGAATTTAGTGGATTGCTATGTTAGACTCACTATGACTGTACATGGAGTGGCTATTGGAGTGGTTCACTAACGATGGGTGGTAGTACCTAAATGATGATTTGATCTCCGCGTGCTACAAAGCTCCTCTAGAGTGGATCTCTCTAATGAGGAGGATCACGACTGTTGTTGAGTATGTAAAAGTGGTGACATAGGGCATCGTGGCGATGGAGGAGGAGATCTCAGATGAGGATGAGTACATTGAGGAGGGCATAGATTCATAGGAGGATGACTAAGACTAGCAGCTTGTGATGTTTCCCTCAATGAATTTGAACATGGGGAATTTTGTATGATAGGTATGATTAGATGAGAATTCCTATGGAGATTCATTTTTTGTACTAAATATCATGATATGATATGAATGCACATTGATGAATATTTTGGTATTTTTATGTGTCTTATGAGACTCTTGTTATGATGAGAACTATTCCTATATGATGTATATGACATATGTATGCATGACTATATGATGATGCATGATGCAGTTTCTTTCCTATATGTGATGATTTATGTGCCACTCTAGAACGTCATTAGCCATTTGGTTTTCTACACTATTGATAATTCTAGGAACATGCATGAATGAAATGGATTCAAAATGTCTAACCAAGTGTCTAGTGCACAGGAAATTTCTAAATAGGCAGGAATCGTGTACCCGGTAGCAGTTATTCAACTGGGAGACGAGCAACTGGGAGTCTAGGAAGACATCAAAGTGACGAATACCCAAGTGAAGGGTGATAATTATGAGACCAGGGACACCATCGTACTCAACCTGGTTGTTGGTAGAAACACAAACACGCATTTTTTCGATATGGATCAACTCCTGTGACAGGAAATAAATGACCCACACATCTGGCACAAGATTAGGAGACCATCTACTTGCACCATCAATGTAATCAACATAGGAGGACAAGGTACAATCCATATCGAGTAACCAAGGAAACAAACTATGAGACTCATGGTAAAAACAATGAAAAACAAGAAAGAAAAACTAGGGTGCAACATTATGCAGGTTGGTTGTCTTAGTCATAGAATATCTTCAGGTAGATCCCGTTGTAGGTATTCTTCAAGAAGAGACCATCGGAGTCAATGAGGAGGTATGCCCCAATTTCAATACATAGATGGATGACATAAGGGCCATACCACATCAATTCAAGCTCCCATTTTCCACTCTTATCAAGGGCTTTGTCATAGACAAGGACAAGGTCCCCTTCGTTAAAAATGTGTGGGAGGGTGTGGGAGTCATAATAGGAATTCAATCGGGTCGTAGCCGCTTCGATCATTTGGAGAGTAGCATGACAGTACTCATCGGTTTGTTCAAGAATAAGTAGGCATTTTTCCAACTGTGAATTATCAGGTAGAAGCTCGATGGCAAGGCAAAGTGATGGAATCTGGCATTCAATGGGAAGAACCAACTCCAGACCATGGACTAAATAAAATGGGGTAAAACCAGTGGAAGTTTCAAGGATATATTCATCGTCACAAAAGTGGTTCCTAGACAGATAGGAGAGATTTTTCGTGGTCCATGAGGGGGAAGGATGACTGGAATTGGGGATCATATAAATGATGTTATTGGTGTTCGGGGAAGAGGTCGGTGGGAAGATCTCCTCAACGAAAATGATTTCAGACACATGAGAGTTATTGCAAAGTTCACTCATCAGAGAGAAGTACCCAAGAAATTTTGGAAAATGGTGGGAATAATGACTATATAGGCCACAAAATGCACACAAGTGGTTGGTTCATAGATATTTGTTCTTAACTAGAGGGATGGTCGGTATGTTGACAACTAGAGTGTCATTGACCTCAACTATTATGCGCATGTGGGTGCGAAAGTGTTGGAAAATCAAGACAATTTTGCATCGTGTGTATGAGGACATCACATAAATCACAAGTAAGAGGTGGACGTGGTTTTGTCAGGGATTTTGGTGCCTTTCCCCCAGTATTTATGGGAGGAGGTAGGGAAGGAGTAGATGCAAAAGTAGTCATTTGTGTAACAAGAGGTGCGTGTGACAATGTCTCAATAGGTTAGATTGGATTCAACACAATCTGTGGTGTTGAGGGGAGGGTGGGTGGATCAATCAACCACACTAGAATACCCAAAGTGAATCCCAGAAGGTTGAGAGTAGACATGACTCGATTACTCACAATTCTAGAAGGGGGAAAGAGTACGGGGATCATGTGGATGTGGAATGAACCCCAATAATTACCCAAGGTATACGGTTGGGTCTGTGGTTGAGGTTGTGAGGAAGTTGGAATGTTACCAGATGTGATAGTGTACAAATATGATATGTTAGTCATTGAGGGAGTAGGGAAAAAATGGTTTCTGTCAAAGGGGTGTTGGTAAATATACCTAGAACAATGGAAAACAAGGAATTGATAGATACGATGTCAATGGTGGTGTTGATAGTAGGGAGGACATGCTCCAGGTTGGTCGATCCTTCAGGATTGTAATATGTTAATTGGTATATAGTCACAATATTCCCATCATGGGGAAACATCAAGATTTGAAAGATGGTAGAAGAAACAACTTGCATTGCATACATGTAACTATGTCCAAGGAGGAGGTTGTAATTGAGTTGGGAGTTGATAACCTTAATGTCAGTCAACAAGGTTTTTTTAGCTAACTCAATGGGGACATTTGAGAGAATGCCTTATGGTTGAGCAACACAACCATCGTAAGCATGAAGGGCAATGGCTGAAGGTTGAAGGGTTGGGGATCTGTGTTTCTTCCAAACAAAAGTTGACATAACACAAGTGGATTCCTCCTTGTTGAGCCTCATTTTGTTATCATTTTTGGCATTAACATAACACATTTAAATGCATATTTTATTATCTTCCGTGTATTGTATGTCATGAAAATCGTTATTTAGCATGAGGTAAGAACAAATTTAATGTTTATTTAACTTTGGTTATTAATATCATTTTTATGATTTTATTAACTTAAATATATATTATTTAAAGCATATTTGATATATTAATTAATATGTGTATTTGTTTGCAGGTTATGTAGTATGTTTGGGAGAATTTATAAACAAAACGCATTCAACTTACCATTTAGCCCAATCCACGCAACCACTATTCAGCTTACCATTTAGTCCGATCTGCGCAACCACCGTTTAGCTTACTATCCATTTGATTTGTGCAATCATCGTTTAGCTCTCCCACAGCTAAATAAATAGAAATGCATTCATCCAGGCATGTAATTAGCTTATCCAGCTCATGCCACATCCTGACACTCAGCTCGTTGGTTTAGATTATCAATCAGACTGTGCATTGTCCATAACTGATTGTAGGAATTAAAATGTTGAAATGGTTCCACTAGCCACCTGTTACCCACGTGTTTGATGATTGAAGAGGCTCTCAGCCTAAGATCGCCATCACGCTGCTTGTCATCCATGCGTTTAGAGGATGGAACTTCTCCATGCGAAGAACCAGCCGTGGCCTCCTCTACTTAAACTCTAAATTGTTACCTGTCTGCATTCTTTGGAGAATGGAATGACCTATGTTCTGGAAGCCCATTGTGTGTTCACCTCTGTTTGACACCACACCATCATTTGCGCTAAGGAAGGGGTTGTATGCCATGTCATACATGCTGATGAAGGACATGTGTTCTGGAAGACTCATTATGTACATTGCCTGCACCAATACCACTCCATCAGTCACGTGGAAGAAGTAGTTACAACACCACGATGCCCTGCTCACACTGAAGAGGAGCCTGCATGCCATGTTCACAATGAAGAAAACCAAACTTACACCAAATAAGGGATATGCCTATGTGCTCACCTGTAAACTGTTTTTTCCTTTTATGATTGACTAAATTTAGAAGAGCAGTCGACCACTAAAGGGTCGACTTGCTCAACCTATTGAAAATAGTGTGTATATAAACACTTCCATACAGAGAGATAGGGGGTTGATCAATCCATCAGATAGATAGTTAGTTTTATTTGAGGGAAGGATATTGTAACTATGTTCCTTTTATTTAATAAGAGCTCTACGCTTTGTTGTTTATGACTGCATGTGCAAGCATTTGCCAGGCATTATCCATGATTGCTGAGAGGCCCCCTTGAGAATATGTGGTTTCTATTTTCGTATGAGTTTTTGTTATCTTGTCCTTATAGATAAGTAGTTTTATTTCTAATATGTTTAGGTAGTTAAGTGCTGCAATCATTTATTTCTCTGTTTCCTGTAGCATGTGTCTGTTGTAGCTAATAAAATTCATACTATGTTGTTAATGTATTTTTTGTTTATAAATGGACGGTCACGCATAGTTTTCTTTCAGGTTTGCTTTTGTTCCTTTCATTCTTAGCTTATTGTTCATTTTTATTTACAAGCATATAGAATAGGTTGTTTTTATCAATTTAGATAGAATTTAAATAAGCACATAGAATAGGTCATTTTCATCAATTTAGATAGATTAAGTTCTGTTTATTCCTTTTATAGGTTTATGCAATTTAAATTCCAGTTTGTTTATTAATATGCAATGATTTTCTTATTTTCATGTTTTTGTTTTTGTTTATTTCACTGTTAAATACGATGATTAATTAGGTTTAAATCTTGTCTTTATGCATTTTTTTTCATATGCACAAAATCAGCTGATAATTAAACCATTTAGGTATGTTTTTATTATTTTCTGTATACAGCCTTTCATTCATACCATGTGTATGGACTGTCATTTGGACTTTCCCTCCAGATTGTTGTCGAGCCTTCCATCCAACCTTCAGTGTTCTTAGTTTATTTTAAAACCTAGTTTTAGTCCTGTTTCTTTGGCTTTTTTATTATGCTCTGATTGTAGTCATTAGATAATGATTATTTTTTTATTTGAACTGTAGGTTAGATTGTTTAAAGTATTTACTAAGTTTTATCCTTAGTTTTCTCTTTCCAACTCATGCTTTGAATTATGTCTTGTGATTTTGTTCGTTTTAATTTCTGATTTTCTTCTTTAATACTATTGTAATGTTTTGAAATTATGTTTGATTTATTTTTTTGTATATGGATTTGTAAGGTTAGGTGTGTTAATTTCTAGTATACTAGTATCTTGTCAATTTATCATAGTGATAAGACCTATTCCTTTCACTTTTTGATTATTGAAAAGGCTTGTAGAAAAGAACTTAAAATTATCTTTATTAAGTTTTCTACTTGCTTTTTATTTAAAATTATCTTTATTAAGTTTTCTACTTGCTTTTTATTAAATTTTCTACTTGCTTTTTATTTATTTTTCTTTGTTAAGTTTTCTACTTGCTTTTCTTTATTCAGTTTTGCATTCACTTACTAGTTAAGTCTTCCTTGAACCCCATATTTTTCAAGTAGTTGTTGATAATATATTTTTCAGTCAAAAATTATTTGTTTATAAATTATCTAATTGTTGTGATTGTATTTTCAAATATGTACTTTCTATGAATAGTTAGATCTTGAAGTTATTTAATAGGTCTTGTTATATTCTCATTTGTTAGTTGAAATAACATAGTTTGATGTTATCCTATTCTGATGTTCTGTTTTAGTTCAATCACATTAATAATTAAATTATTAGGAGTTTGACTCAGTTTTTCATTTTGAAATATTTTTCAATATTTTTTTAATTAAAGCATTTCTACAACACCTTAGGAAACCCTCTACCTTCACATATATTTTGCATCAACTCGAAGCCTACCAACCCCGGTCGATAATTAAATATTAGGTGTATTCAATATAGTAGAACACATTCAAACATTTTGGTATTAATTTAGTCGAGATAACACCCAACACTCTTGATCGATGAGGCATCAATGAATGAACAAATTATGGATAGTGACCAGAACCTGGAAACCTATGAATGATGGCATATGTGGTTCTCTTTGATCCACGTCAAAAGTGATTAACCTAGAATTAGAGGGATCGAAGGCACCTAAAGACGATGAAAAAGCTTTAAGTTGTGAAGGAAAAGTTATGAGGACTTCTAGAGAAGACATGGATGAGGGAGACTGGGCCAAGTCATAAATGATACAATAACTAAGAGAGGCTCTAGTAGTAGGGTTTTTTGTGACGTGATGCAAAGGGAACCATAGGAATTTGGTAATCTCATCCATGGGGGGTCTCAGAAAATGTAAGGACTTATCGAGAGAAGTGAAGGTAGATGTCATGGAGGGATTAACGGTTTTTGTGGTGGAGCCATATTGGTTTCGTTGAGTCTGTAAGTTGACATCATATGACAAAGTTATAAGGTGATGGACACCATGATTGATGGGTTGAGCTGTAGAAGTGGTTGCGGTATTTTTTGGTACCAAGGGTTGAGTTGAAACCATTCCTTTTTTTGGTAACAGGTTCTATAGCACCATGGGAAAAGATCCTTATGGTGCTAGGTTTGGTTGTGTTGGAGAAGCCACATTGGGGCCACGTTGGTTGTCGGCTTGTAATAAATGGCATACGTGATTCATATGGGGGCACTAATGTGTATAATGGTCATAAGCTACACAAATGGTACATGGATAGTTAGTATGCAAATTAGGGTTATTCATAGGTCGAGGTGGACACTAGGGGTTCTATGCAGGGGGATTGGCTCTACTGTTATTCAGAGGGTTGGGTTGGTGGTCACCTCCTTGAGGTTGGTTGTTTCCATTGTTCCTACCTCTATATCATCTTCCTTTCCCTTGTTGGTTATTGGGGGTGGGTTGATTAGGGAGGTTATTCTAAGCGTAGACCTATCCTTGAGGAATAGGAGGAGTTAGGTCCGGAGCAGGTGTAGGTTTGATCCACGTCATGCCCAGGTGCACATTGGGGACAAAAGTTGACTGAATAAGTCGATTACTATTATGGCGGAAGAATCCAAGAGGAAACAACAAAGAAGGAAATACATTAGGTTGACAATAAGTATGCATACAGACAATATGCAAGAATTCGAACCAATGTTATTTCCTTCTCCATAAAAGATGGAGGAATCATAATTCTATTGATTAGAAAGATGTATATTACATTAATGTACATGCTTATATAGGATGTTGTGACACTTGGGTGACTACCCATTACGTTCAGTTATATAATAAGTTATAATGGCTCATAATTTAAACCGTTGCAAAGCATGTTTGTATGTTGTATGTTGAGGCCAACATGTCAAGGTGAACTTGTCGAAGCAAACATGTCGAGGAAGACCTATTAAAGGTGAACCTATTGAGTGAACATGTTGAGTGAAAATCTCAAGGAAGACCCATCGATGTGAACCTTTCAAGCGAACATGTTGAGGAGGACCTGTCGAGGCAAACCTGTCGACTGTTGGTTGGATCATTCTTCTTTCCTTAAGAAACAATTGGATCCATTATGTATCTGTTTGGGTGAGGAAAGTTGTTTGCTACTTCAGTAGTAGAGTACTATTTTCTTTGCACTGGGATTTGTCCATATTTAGCCACTTGCAACAAGGGAATGGATTTCGTGCCTCTATGGTGTATGCGTCGTCCCACCATGGTATCACAAAGAAGAGATTCCTGAACATTTGGATGGATTTCTTCAGGTTCTGCTATATACAAGTCATTATGTTCCAGCAATGGTGCATGATATGGTCGAGGTAGATCTATATTGAAAAATGGATGTAGGAAAAGGCATGCAAGAATGTCGAGCTAGAAATTATTTTCTCCAATATACTTAAGGATACTATATGGACCATATCACAAAGGTTTCATCTTTCTGTATGGACCAGTGAAGTGATCGTTCTTTAGATGTAACCAGACCTGATCCCCAATTTGGAATGAATGAGGAATATGATGTGGGTCATGTTGGGACTTAGATTTTCCATTAGCGCATTACAACATCTCATGTTCTTGCTTTTGAATGTTGTAGATTTGGTCTCAAAAATTCAATTCTTTCTCCATTTCTTGTCCTTCGAATTTGGTGTCATTCGACTATGTTGAGGAAATGATTAAGTCGATAGGCGCTGAGGGTTGAAATCTGTAACAGATCTCAAATGGAATCTTTCCAGTAGAGTTGTATTGAGAATGATTATAGTTTTGTTGTATGTATGGAAGGCTATCATCCCATGTTCGATGATGCTTGTGGTTGTACATGAGAAGTAGTTGTATGACTAAGTGATTTACAAATTATGTATGTCTGTTTGTGTGTGGATGGAAGGATGTCAACAAAGAAAGTGTCGTTTTGAGCTATTTCCAGAGAGTTTTCCAAAAGGTGCTGACAAATATAGAATATCTATCAGAAATAATGGTCATTGGGAAGCCATAATGTTTCCACACATGTTCGAAGAAGAGCTGAGCAATCTACTGTGTTGTCAAAGTCTTCTTGTATGGTATGAGTATAGCCATCTTGGAAAATATGTCGACTACTACCAATATTGCATCATGTTGACGTTTGGTAGTAGGATATCCCATCAAGTAGTCCATAGAAATATATTCCCATGGTCGAATAGGAACTAGAAGTGGTGTGTACAGTCCTTGTCGTTGATTCAATAGTTTAGCAATGGCACAAACCACGCACGATCGAATGTACTTGTTGATGCCAGATTTAAGTGAAGGCCAGTAGAAATATTTTTGGAGGATAACAAGTGTTTTTGGGACTCCAAAATGTCCTGCAGTCTTACTATAGTGCGCATCCCAAATGAGCTTCATTTGGTTCTCACCGGTCGGTACACAAAGCTTCCCAAGCTTGTATAGAAAGGTGTCCATCATGAAGTAGTCATTAGTAGACAACTTGTAGGTCTGAATTTGTCAATAAATTGTAGAGAAATCACAATCTACTAAATACAATTGTTTTCAAGTAGTGGTGTTGTAACCCTGCATACTCATCAGTGTAGACAGTAGAGTAATGGGTGGTATGCTGAGACAATCGGCTGTGACATTGGATTTACCTTTCTTATACTTAATTACCAACTAAAATTGTTGCAGGTAATTAATCCACTATGAGTTGTTGACTTGTCTGTAGTTTGGAATGGGATGGAGCGAACTACAAATGTTTATGGTCAGTGAGGATGATGATTTCTTTGCCAAGAATGTAGTGTCTCCATTGTGTAAGAGATTTCACAATGGCATACAGTTCTTTTTCATATGTTGAGTACCTTCTAACAGTGTTGATGAAATTCTTGGAATGAAACATGAATCGGTGACCTGACTGACTGATCACGACATCAAGGGAACAGTCCAATGCATCGATCTCATTCTCAAAGGGCTGATGCAAATCAGGTAACACAAATACTGGTGCAGTAGAAAGCTTGTTTTTTATTTGTTCAAAAGCTTGTTGTTGTGTCAGCGTCCATTTGAAGACAATTTTCCCATTTCCTTTCATCAACTAATTCAAAGGCCATGCAATGTGACTGAAGCGAAGTATGAATCGTCGATAGAAATTTGCTAAACCAAGAAAACTTCTTAGTTCATGAATGTTTTGAGGAATGGGCCAATATTTGAGGATCTGTACTTTTTCTAGGTCAACATGAATTCTTGTAGAGTCAAATAAATACCCCAAATATTTGATGTTGGTCATCGTAAATGACAATTTGTCCATGTTCATATATAGTCAATGTTGCTAGAGAGTGTCGATTGTCGAAGTTGTTTGACATGTTCTTCCCATGATCGAATGAAAATTAAGATATCGTCAAGATAGACAATGACACATTTACCAATGAAAGTTCGTAGAAGGTCTTCCATATATCTCATGAAGGTTGCAGGTGCATTGGTTAAGCTGAAAGGCATGACTAACCATTCAAAAAATACTTGCTTGTTCTTTAAAGTCATTTTCTATACATTGGTCGACTCGATTGGAATTTGGTGGTATCTCGACTTGAGTTCAAGTTTCATAAAGAACTTAGAACCTTTTAGACTGTCGATGAGTTCATCAATTCATGGAAGAGGGAATATGGTTTTCACTAAAATTTTGTTGAAATCCTGATAGTCGATGCACATGGACCAAGTCCTATATTTCTTTGGAACTAAGAGGAATAAACTTCCAAAAGGAGAGGAGCTAGGGAGGATATGACCCTTGTCGATCCAATCTAGTATTTTCCTATGAATGTCTTCATTTTTGAGAATGGATCTTCTATAAACAGATGTGTTAGGTAATGAAGAACTAGGAACAAGTTCAATGGAGTTTTTTACTTGACAATGCAAAGGTACTCCGTCGAATGCTTGAAATGTGTTCTTGTATTCTTCAAGAATGTGGTCTATCTGTTCTTGTTGTGAAGATCTATGCTTGTTGGTGAGTCTACTTGTCACTACAATCTTCTTGAAATGTTGAGGATTTATCATGATTAATGAAAACTTTTGACCATGATCGATAAGCTTCATTCTTTGTTTGGAAGATATCATAGAAACTGTTGATGTGGGTTGTCGCTCTGGTTATATTCCATACCATTAATTCTAGATTTTGAAAATCACCTTCTGAGGCTGTGACTGATATGTACCATGTCGATCCCATAGGTAAGGTTTTTCGAACAGGGTGTCAGCTACAGAAATTGGTGCCACATCACATAGTACTTCTTATTCGAAAGGATTAATGAAGTACGAGAGTCAGTATTGGCATGTGATCCTTAGTTCCTTCCCATCCTTCATCCAATCGATATTGTCAAGTTGAGGATGTGGAGTGGTGACAAGACCTAATTTATTTACAAGATCTTCAGAAATGAAGTTCTTCTGGATACCATTATCCATAATCAGATGTGATGGAATTTTCTGAACCCATATCCGTGTACAGAATAGGTGCACTCGTTCTTCCTCATTGACGATAGTCAAGGCTATCAGAGTGGTAGAGGTCAAAGCCAACAGGGTTGATGCATTGGTACACTAGCGCGCTAGTGCTTTTTCTATGAGTTGTTTTGTCTTGTCAGTTTCATTTCTATTGGATTCTTCTTCGGCCATCTTTTCTGAAGTCGAAGGAAGTGTCTTCTTGTGTTGTTGAGTTTGTGAACATTTTTTAATAGGAATAAGTTAAATAACTTCAATTGAAGTGCTTATGTAGCTTAATATCTGCACAAGATCAAGCTCTGATACAAATGATCCAGGTTGTTCCCAGATGCATGTTGGGGACAATAGTCAACTGAATGAGTCAAGTATTGTTATGAAAGAAGCATATAAGAGGAAAAGACAAAGCAGGAAATACACTAGATTGACAAGAACTATGCACATAGACAATATGCAAGAATTCGACCCAATGTTATTATTGCTTATTCATGAAAGATGGAGGAATCATAATTCTATTTATAAGAAAGATGTATATTAAATTAATGTACATGCTTATATGGGATTCTGAGATGATTGGGTGACTACCCATTATGTTCAGTTACAAAGAAAATTATAATGGTTCAGAAGTTCAACTGTCGCAGAGCATGTTGGTATGTTGTATGTCGAGGCCACTAGTGGAAAATGAGAGATTAGTGACCAAAAAAATGACCAAAATCCGCATATCAATGGCCACTTTTGGTTTGGCGATCGTTGGTGGCTAATTTGCGGTCTTTTATTACATGACCAAAATTGGTCATTTTTATTTTGGTCATTTATAGCTTGTCGGTTGGTCATTAATTTGGTCATATATTTGGTCATTAATTTGGTCATATATTTGAATCAATGACCAAATATATGACCACATTTGTGACCAAATTAATGACCACATGACAAGCTAGAATATGACCAAATTTGGTCACGTAATAAAAGACCATAAATTAGCCACCAAAACTGATTTTTGGTCATTGATATGCGAATTTTGGTCATTTTTCTGGTCATTTGTATTTCATTGTTTGGTCACATGACAAGCTAAAATATGACCAAATTTGGTCGCGTAATAAAAGACCATAAATTAGCCACCAAAACTAATTTTTGGTCATTGATATGCGAATTTTGGTCATTAATCTCATTTATTGGTCACTAATTTAGTCATTTTTAGTCGCTTTATGTATGGTCATTATATTTTAGTAGCTTGAATGGTGTCTATTATTAATCAATATAAATTTTTAATATGATATTATGTTTAAATTAATAAAAAAGAATCATACATTTATTCTCATCTAATACACATGCGAATTATGCAGTCACATTATAATTAATTACAACACTTGTAAATAAAATCTAATACACATGTAAATCATGTAATGTCATATTAATTAGTTTTCAGAGGAAAAAATATCAGCCTTTGTTATTCAAAAGAATCAAAAAACATCATTTACATAGCATCAAATGTCTGAGCATAATCAGCAATCAGAGCATCACAAAATAACAAATGTAATCATGTGAACTGCTGCATCCATATAGAAGGAACTAAAGTCTGATCATAGCAGACTTTTCTCATCATCCCTGTTATAACTGGTCAGATAATACTGAGAGTATCGGAGGTGATCAACAATCAGATAATCCAGAGCAAGACTTGCTAGAAAAGTGGACTCAAACTAAGACAGGAACAATAAAATGCATACACTACTTCATGTTATATGCATCATTATCATCAACAGCAGTTTGTGTAGCAAAAGGATCTGTGGTTCCTTCACTGACTGTAGTAGTAGCTGCTCGATCTGTGAACCGGAATTCTGACCCAAAACCTCGAGACTGCTGTAAAGTTTGAGCAAATGCTTGATATTTACGTATATCTTCATCACTAACACTCCTTTGAGCATATTTCATTGATTCCTCAAAATGAGCTGCCTTTATATCTGCAACTTCAGTTTCATCCTCATCCATGGCTTCAGGGTTTTCTTTTCTTTTCTTTTTTTTTCAATGTCCTACATACGACATAAGAGCAAAATTCATTCAAATATTCCAAGGCACTGATAATTAAAGCAAAGATTTTGCATTTTCTTGCTTTCCAAAAGTACCCTAAGGAAAAATATTAATGTACAAAATTGATCATCATATATTGGAACATGAATTGCTCAACATCTTCCAAGGGTAAGGAACACACCTCTAAGAGCCATGTAACAGTTGTAAATCTTAACCACCTCTGCCAGCCATGTTAGAGACATGTCAAATACAACTGCAACAGTAACAGAAAAAAAATCAAAAATCAAAAAATATATAATCTTCTTTTAAACATATCCAGTCCACATGAAGAATAAGAGCAACATTTTCAGTTCATCATACAACACATGG
>LPNX010304320.1:0-54978 GCA_001517045.1 Pseudotsuga menziesii
TCGTTTATTCAACAACCAATAATAACCAAGGGAAAAAACACCCTGGGCTGATCGAATTGACAAATGAAGTCTAAGAGACCGAGTCTTTTACATACACTATCATTCTAGAACATTTATTACAATTCCCCCATGGGGTATGAACATGTGATATGATACAACAAAGCTTCCCAGAAGCAAGACTGAAGATTCTCTGAAGTCCGAACAAGTTATCCCTGTCCGGTTCACCAGGCTTACTTGATAGAAAACCACTAAGTACAACTTAGGTGGTAACATGCACATACAATATGATGATCCCATTCCCATTTTTTGTGATAATACAAGTGCAATAAGTATTTCAAAGAACCCAGTGATGCATTCAAAGACTAAACACATACCTATAAAGTATCATTTTCTGAGAGAGCAGGTACTGTCCAAGGTGATTAAGCTTGAATATGTTGGAACAAAAGATCAGCTTGCTGATATTTTCACTAAATCCCTTCCCAAATCTTAGTTTGAAACACTTTGAGCTCAGCTGGGGGTTTTTCCACTATGAATATATTCTCATTCACATTACAAGTTGCCAAGTTCTTTATGGCTCTGATTTCTTGTTGGCATATGGTTATAGCTTCTGCTTTCTTGTTTTCTGAACATATTCAGTACATATTGGTTTCATTTTTTCAGCTGTTAGTTGTCTCACAGTGACATGGGGAGACATATTCACAAGGGGAGTTCTCTTTCTATATTTGCCATGGATGTCAAAAGCGGAAGAAAGATTTCAAAGTTTGTCATTATGTCAAAGGGGGAGTTTGTTATCCAGTTTTGTTACACAGTCTGAATGTTTCCATATGCCAAGCTTTGAATGTTTCACTCACAGGCAAAGCCATAGCAGGATGAGAATAATGTCACAGCTCTAAATGTTGCACAGAATACCCGCATATTGAAAAGGATGATTACATATTTCACTACAACAGAGGATTGTGTTATACATTCAAATAAATGGAACAGAAGGATGAAAATGATCAAATGTTACAAATGTTACATATGTTATCAGCATAGAGTTATCATGTTATACATCAACATCATACACAGTCAAATGTTACACATTGAAACACATGGATACAACATTATATTGAAACTCAGCGTTATTATATACCATGGAGCTTAACATACGAAGTCTCATTGAAACACAGTGTTACATCTATACAACGATTCACATATAAAACAGAGCTTTAAAAGAATAGTTTGATCACACTATACAGAATCTGAAACAGAGAAGGAGGAAGGATAATGTCTTTCTCATCTGCAACAGTGGAAGCTGAAAAGAATACGGGCTCCGCGATGACAATGGGAAAAGTATTCATCGGAGGAGAAATGACTAAACGATAGAAGGATAGTGAATTTCTCATCCACAACAGTGGAAGGATAGTGTCTTTCTCATCCGCAACAGCAGAAGCCAGAAATACTATGGGCTCCGTGGCGACAATGGGAAAAATATTCATCGAAGGAGAAACGACTAAACGCCAGAAGGATAGTGAATTTCTCATCCGCAACAGCGAAAGACAGAAAGACTACGGGCTCTACGGCACAAACATATCGGCGAGCGGAAGAATAAAATACTACAGAAGAATAGTCCTATTCACAGCCGCAACGACGGAAGACGAAAAGAATACAGGCTCTGCGGAAAGCAAAACATATATGGCCGATGGTTAGCTCATTGAGGAACCGCAACAGCGGAGAATGAAAGAAAAAAATGTTTCAACGCGAAACCAAACAATCAGCCGACTAAGGCGAATGCATTGGAGAAGAATATCGAGATTGAAGCCATTTATATTTCTGCAACAGTGGGAGAATAAGCAAATAAAACTCCGATTTAAACATTTAAAACCCCAGCATGGCATGGCATTGGAGATAACTGGCATGGAATGGCCTTGCAGAGCAGCGACTAGAATGAAGTGATTTGGAGTAAGTGAGAGTAGAACTCAATTGTAAAAGGTAAAACCCCGGAGCAGAGAATGACTATTCATGGAATGCAGAGAGTCAGACAAACTGGGTATTCGAGGGACTTAACATTTTTTCAGTTAGATACTTTTGATAATCTATGACATTCATGGAATGTGAATCGTTTTTGTACAGATCAGCATTCGATACGTTGAGAGCCTTGACAGTTAAAATTCTATTAACTATTTCTCATTTGTAATTAGATGGTACATGAAGAGTCCGTAACCGTTTCTGTAATGAACGGAGAGAATGAGAATCGACTGAAAAATATATATATATTGTAGCAAGCAGACCAAAAAGGTGGAGATATCTGTTCAGGAAGGTAATTTCGAATATGAGATATTGAGCACATTGCAGAAAAGAATTGAAGAGCTGGACACGATGATGAATAGAGATTAACAGTTGCAGAGTATGAAGAACAGAGGAGAATAACTAAATATAGGTGCAGAAGAATATGAACAGGTCCAGATGAGAAAGAATACATGAATGATATAGTGATAGTCTCGGTGAGTTCTGTATGTGCTTAGTCTTGATGATAAACAGAGAAAAATGTACAGAGACAGAAAGTATAACATATGTTATGAATATCTGTAAATGCTTATTTATAAATCCTAGTCATAGAAAGTGAGGGGTTGTAAGGGTTTGATTCATTCTGTAACTCAAAGAGTTCTCTGGGTGGTAGGGTGGAGCAAGGGAGAACAGATTTCTCTGGGGTGTTGTAGCATCCCTCTGGTTGTTGCCAGAAAATAGACACAAGTTGGTGCTTGTATAATTGGAAGTTGGAGCTTCCAGTGGTAGCAGCCTCATCTAGGTTGAAGCTCAGGAAAAATAAAATAATGTAAAGAGGATTTGGAGCTTACCTTTCATTCTTAAGAAGAATATTTTTTATTGTTTCCTCATGAAAACATTGTGTCTTGTGTTCGTTGATGTGATTGAATGTTGACTGTTATTTAATTTGCTGCTATATGTTGAATGGTTTAAACATGTGTCCATAATAAATATGAAACATCCTTTAAAAAGATGCACTTTGGTATGTAACTGATTCACCCCCCCCTCTCAGTTACTTTAATCCGTCCAACAGCTGTGTGGTTGGAAAACAACTTGAGCACAAGTTCGATCGAGGGAAGGAAAACCGAGCTACATGCATATTGGGGCTGATACATTCTGATATTAGTGGTCTAATTCTTGTCACATACATGAATGGATCAAGGTATATTCTGACTTTTATTGATGATTTTTCAAGGTACACATTGGTCTTCTTTCTCAAAAAGAAGTCTGAAGTATGTGAAATTTTTTTTTGAACTGAAGGCCTTGATCGAGAATTCCTCTGGGATTAAGATCAATATATTGAGATCTGATAATGGTGGGGATTATGTTATTAATGATTTTATACATATATTCTCCCAAATTTGTATTCAGTTCCAACATTCAATTCCCTACACTCCCCAACAGAACAGAGTAGCGGAAAGGAAGAATCAGTCTCTCAAGGAGATTACCACCTGTATGTTGGAATCAAAGAAGTTGGCTGAAAATTGTGGGATGAAGCCATGCATTATGTAGCATACATTTAGAATGGGGTGCCACACTCATATATGAAATGGAATACCCCTTTTGAAGCATACTTTGGACACAATCTGAATGTGTTGAACCTGCGGGTGTTTGGGTTCACTACATGGGCCCAGATTCCACTTGATAAAAGAAGGGATTTGCAACCGCAAAGAATAGAATGTCTGTTTATTGGGTATCCTGACGAATCAAAAGGTTTCAAGCTACTAGATATAAAAACAAAACAGATCATCATTGAGATAAGTGTCAAGTTCTATGAGCCTCTTCAGGAGGTGGAACTAGTGAAGGAGAAAACTGTCGAATTTCCTTCCTATTCTACTTAATATTTGGATGATGAAATTGGGGGTGATGACCCTGATTTGGATCCTATGATTTCTGATATTAGTGTGCAGCAAACATCATATGCTGAATCAAAACCTGAAGTACAAAATCATCTTTCCACATGGGCTTGATAGACACTCTCCTCCGCAAGATATAGCATTGGAAATCCGGATGATCTAAGGAGAACCCGGTCTGATTTCCAAAGAGTAGGTATTGTGCTCTCTTGTACTAATAATTTTCTGTCAAAAAATTGATATTTTATGATTATTTCAGACCCAAAATCCTACTACCATGCTTTAAAGGATCCTAGATGGCAAGTTGCCATGGATGAAGAGATCAATTCTCTTCAGAAAAACACTACTTGGGAGCTAGTTTCTCTTCCTCCAGGAAGGAAATTGGTTCAATGCAAGTTGGTGTTTCAAACCAATGTTTCTGCTGATGGAAGCAACTAAAAATATAAGAAAAGGCTGGTGGAAAAATGTTTCTCTCAGTTCCAAGGTGTGGACTACCATGAGACCTTTGCACCGGTTGCAAAAATGGACTCCATTTGCCTAGTTTTGGCAATTTCGGCATCCAAGTACTGGGAAGTGCATCATATGGATGTTAAGTCAGCCTTTATACATGGATGTATTCATGAGGAGATATACATGAATAAGCCTGAGGGATACATCACTAATCCACCTTTGTTTTGCAAGCTAAAGAAGTCACTATACGGGTTAAAACATGCCCCAAGAGAGCGGTATTCCAAGATGGATGCCTTCCTTCTCTCGCAAAACTTCCAAAGGTGTAGATCAGATCCAAATGTGTATTTACAGAATTATAATGGTGATTTTATCATTGTTGTTTTATATTTTGATGACTTACTGATCATAGGTAGCACAGTTGCTTCCATTTCAGCCATCAAAATGACTCTCCACAATGCCTTTGAAATGAGTGATTTGGGGCTCCTAAAATAATTTTCGGGGCTCAAAATTGAGCAAAATTATGATGGGATAATGGTCACTCAGTAAAATATATATCAGACCTATTATTAAAGTTTAAAATGGCTGAATGTAGGCCTACACCATTCCCTTTCCTTTCAGGGATCAACCTGGAAGAAGGAAAAAGCACACCTCCCATGGACTGCACTATCTATCGACAACTGATTGGTAGCTTGTTGTGCTTGACACATTCTTGGCCTGATATATATTATGCCATGAATGTTGTATCAAAATACATGCAGTAGCCTCGTGATCTTCATTGGAATGCAGCCAAGAAGATCATCCAGTATATTCAGGGAACCAGGACCTACGACAATCACTATGCTGCAGACTCCGAGCTAGAGCTGGTTGGATACATAGATTCTGATTGGGCGAGTGATTATATTGATCAAAAGTATAATTCTATATATATATTCATGTTTCATGGTGGCCCCATTTTCTTGTCTAGAAAAAATCAGGCTTCCATAGCATTGTCTTCAGCAGAGGTCGAGTATCGAGGAGTGGTGTATGCTTGCATCCAAGCAGTATGGTTGCAAGGAATTCTTTCAGAGTTTGATATTTGTAGTACTTTGTCCATTGTCCTCTTTTGTGACAATAAAAGTGATATTAATATTTCCACAAATCTATTTTCCAAGCAGAGGACCAAGCATGTAGAGATCCACATGCACTATATCAGGGAGCTAGCGCATGACAAGGCCATCATTCTACAATACTGCCCGACTGATGAGTAGATTGCAAACATATTCACCAAGAGAGTTTTATAAAATAAGTTCACTTACCTCCATTCATTATTGGGGGTGAGTTCATCAGAGTGATTCAGACTACTTTCAATGTTCATCTTGAGGGGGGGCTTTCCCACTAGGTTTTCCCTATTTTCCTCACTTAGTTTGTTTTTGAGCATTGTTTTGGTTTCAACATTATACAGGGTGACCTATGGACTTAGTTGCTTGGGCCCTAGCATTCTTATGCATTTTATGTTTTCTAACTCCTCTTGAGTATAGCTTAAGGGGGGGTGTTGGAGACATTTACCAACATACACACTCTTTTTGGTCAATTTGGCCTAGTTAAAGCACTATCCTAAGCATTATTGACTTAATTGACATCAAAGGAGCACTAGATGACATCATCTAGATCACACCCATGTCTACCTTCAATAAAGGAGGATAACTTAGCCTTCTCCTACATTTAGGGAGGCTAATTAGAGTACTCCGAGGGTGATATTAGTGTCATTAATGCCCCATATTACTAACTGATGGTTACAATTAGTTAAACAGATTAGTGAAGGCACCCTCCATGATTAAATTGATTATTTATTGATTATTTAATGAACTGGAGTCAACAGAGGCACCTCTAACTAGTTCTAAAGTTCAATTCCACTTCAGTTAACCTCATCGGGGTTCATTGGAGTCATTGAAGCACTACCACTTGTTGGTTGGATTGCTATGACATGTGTTTGAACTAATTTCAGTTAGAATTAGTCATTTATTGCACTTCAACTTTAGTTAGGGCTCAATCGAGTCAATTAGGGTTTTGATCAGTGGTTAACTGGAGTGTTGACTATGGCATACATTTAGTTAATCTAGACTCACTCATTCAATTCGAATGAACTCCTTGGGAATTCAAATTGCTTTGTCATTCATGCTTACAGCATGAGCTTATATGGTATTACTCATTATTTCTATGAATATACAGTGCAGCTACTCATTCTGTAGCCCTTTTTCACCATTTTCAGGACTTATTATTATTAATCTTTGATGAGACTTGTGTTTAGTCCCTAGATTACTATGATAGATTAATATAAGGAGTGTGATCAAAGTGTTGTAACAAACGCTCATCGACTTTTTCCATTTTATGGAAGTACGAAAAAGGCATAAACAAACTCCCAAATCTTTTTTCTATGGTTCTTCTATCTTGCAATCGACTCAAAAAACAAGTGTTAAATGCACTCATGACTAACATTAACGGATTATGACAGATAAATTTCAAGAAAAAAGTGATTTTAAATAAAAATATAGCATATCAAACCCAAAAATTCCTATATAAGTCATGTAAATTGTAAAAAATAAAATCATTTTACTATTTACCCATAGTGGAGAACATTTGGTGCACTTTCCTAGTCATATCTTTAGTAGCTGATATTTGGATTTCCCATCGTCGGATTTGAGCGTCGTTAGTTCCAGGTAATAGTTAAAACCCTAATCTTTCTTTTCATAGTTTTTATTTTGAGTTTTGATGTTGTTTTGGGATTGTATGGAAAGCCCTAAAACCATGGAAATGGGCACCGCACTTACTCCTTGTAGGATACGCAGTACCCCACTAGAATCACGCCAAAAACAAGGCTCACAGGTGGTGCCACCACCTGTATCCAATGGCCCACAGGAAGTGCTAGCTATGGAGATTTAAAAATGGTAGCACAAGAAAAAATAAATCATTCTTTTGAATTTAAATGATTAAGGATGATTCTAATATGTGCTATGATTGTTTTTGGCAGGTCTTTGCTGATTAATCATGGTGATATTGAAAGAAGGACAACATGAAAATGATGATGCTTTTGCTGAAATGAATGCAAGTTGTATAGCCGCATTACAAGAATGTGGGCTCCTGAAATTCTTCCAAACCCCAAGCATGGTATCACATGAGTGGTTTCTAGAGCACATACTTCGGATGTGGAATCCAGAGCAATAGAAGTTTTAGGTTGGGGCCGATATTCTAATAGTAGAGGTAGAGGACATATACTTCTAGACTGGTCTCTTGAGATGGGGTTCCTCCATCTCACTGATAGGTTCTTGAGCATGGGATATTACCACATGAGAGTTGATAGACCATCACTGTATCCCAGGAACGAGGACATCAAGGAAGAAAATCCCTATCAGAGCAGTGATGGAAGCGCCTCTATAGACTGTCCTATTTATTATGCATAGAGTGGTCTAGAGTCAGGGTGTGCAGTAGGATTCTAGGGAACACATGTTATTTTCCATAGATTCCATGGCACCTACGGTGTCCAACTAGGTGGAAGCCATGCTTCTGATATTCAAAGATCAGCTGACTAAGGGTTAGCAGGGAGAACTGAAGTAGTTTGTCTTTGGTTCCATTTTATCCTACTTCTTCTTTGAGTGGGTACCATAGATGAGACATCAAGTGGTTTTCACAGAGCTGAGAGAACGGGACCCCTATATGCTGAGGTGGGTCTAGATTATGGCTCATACTGGAGTAGGCATGGGGAACGTGAAGTTTGGTGACATGTTCTTCAGATGGCTCCAAGATCAGATCCTCATGGTAGAGGATTATGCTTACATGGGCACAAACTTTAGCAAAGATCCTGACCTGTCACTCCCACCTGGCAGACAGTGGGGTGACATTTGTAAGAAGAAAGAAAACCTAAAATGGATGAAATGTTTTTATGTTTTTTGATGTTTAATAATTTTTATGTTAAGTAATGAGACCTAGATACTTTCATGCAGATGTTGGATCAGCACGACCTGGGGGAGATTCCCCATTGGATAGGTGAGATGGAGCCCGCTTTGTACCGTAGGGTGATGACATCACTATGTAGTTAGAGGAAAACATGGAGAGGTTGAACTTGGATATCCCTGATGCTTCCATTGATGACCTCCCTTTGAGGTATCAGAAATGCAGAGCAGGAGTACCCGGTTGATTTAGTAGGATGCTACATAGAGTAGCTTGGGAAGTGATGTGCTACCACAAGCATCACTAGTGTATGAGATATCCACTGAAAGCTGACAGCTTAAGGATTTTTTATGGTGATTCTTGCCTGAAATCCTACGTGCTTCAGATGAGGTCTCGAGACCTATTTTTTAAACTTATTCATTTATATATATATATATACTTTTACTTGGTGTTTATATGTTTCAAATGGTGAATGTATTTTACATGATTTTTATGTGTCTTTAAATGTTTATTTACAATGGAACATGTTTGATTTTAACATCATGAATGGGGAAAATGCCAATCTAGGATGTAATTAGCTAATGAGTCAGCAACTACATTATGTTCCCTAGGGATATGCCTATAAGTGATGGTTTCAAATGATATTTCTAGCAAGCGTACTCTTCAAAAGAGGCAAATAAGCACGGGATTTATAATGGTGTAGACATGGTTTAGATGAAAAACCACGAGTTGTGTGTCCATCAAGACTACCAGATTGCAAATATATTGGAAAGTAGCTTCAGTTAGAAGACCGATGACTGCTTCATACTCGACAATGTTATTGGTAGTGGGACCAATACAAACTGCTCCTGAACTGACCAAATATTTAGTCAAGGAATAGAGGACCCAAGCAGCTAAGGAGAGATTCAAGGTGTGGTGGCAAGAACCATCAGTGAAGCTGTAGAAAGCCATCTTCTCTGCATGACCAAAACATGGTATAAACAGATTCAGACACTAAACTGAAAAGCATCTTGAAAATACTAAAAGCACACTGAAAGCCAAGCAATATACATATATACAAGATACCATCCAAGAAATACCTAGGCATAGTACCGTTTTAGGTACAACCCATTGTGAGGTTTCCCCAAAGGGATTCCATTGTAGTCAACGAGCTCGTAGGCTTATTTCTCTAAAATCTTAGAAATGACGAAAGGTCCATAGCACATGGACTCAAACTTACCCTTCCCTAGTTTGTCATATCTCTGGTCATAAGTCAAAACTAGCTCACCCTTGTTAAAGGCACGAGGTTGGACAGATTTATCATACTGCGCCTTGACACATTTCTTATGTGCCTCATTAGCTAAGGCAACATCTCTCTGGGTCTCATCAAGGTTATTCAAGTACAAAAATATTTCTTCCTCTGCAGAAGTGTCTATGAGAAGTTTGACGGCAAGTTGTAAATATGGAATCTGACATTGAAACGATAAGATAGATTCGAGTCCATAGACAAGATGGAATGATGTGAAACTAGTGGTTGTTTTCACTGAAGTCCTATATTCCCAAAGAGTGGAGAAAAGAATGTGGTGCCAGTTGTATTTATGATATCCAACAATCCCACAAAGCATAGTTTTTAAAACTTTGTTAATGGCCTCTACCTGACCATTAGCTTGTGGATAATATGGCATAGAGTTTTCATGGAAGAAACCTAGCTTGGCACTCAATTCCTCCATCATTTGATTACGGAAATGTGATCCGTGATCAGTAACGATGGACTACAGGACTCCAAATCTAGCTATGATATGATTGAACAGGAAGAGAGAGATAGTCTTACCTTATTTTGCATATGTGGGCATGGCCTCATCCCATTTTGTAAAATATCCAATGGCTACGATGATGTAACCATGCCCCCCGACTGAGGTAGGCTTTCAATACATAAAGTCAATCCCCCATTTGAAAAATGGGCCAATGGAAATGACGGGGTGGAGCGGAGCAGAATGTGTGCCCTTTTTAGGACAAAAGTGTTGGCAAGGTGGGCATTACTTAATAGCCTCATGATAGTATTTGAAGATGGAAGGCCATAAATAGCCAGTGCGAAGGATTTTCTGGGCTGTAGCCATCCCAGATAAATGACCACCACATGCTCTAGAGTGGCAATCATTCAACACATGTTCAGCCTCCTCATGGGTGAGGCATCGCCCGAGAATAGAATCAATCCCTCATCTATACAAGGTATCATTCAGGATGAGGTAGTATTTCGCATGGTGATGGATACGGTGGTGATCATCACAGGATAAATGTAGCTGAAATCGTTGTGTTTGGAGATAAACAAGAAAATCTCCATACCATGGATCGATAGTGCTAATCAGGAACAGGAATTCATCCAGAAATGAATCACTAGGCTTAGATTCCATCAAAGCACGGGGAAGATCACACATGAGCTTGGCAAATACCAAATATTTCTTTGATTCCACTTTGGAAAATTCTAGATCAAACTCCTAATGTATGACTATCCATCGACAATACTTACCCCCGAGCACCTCACGAGTCAGGATGTAATACATAGGGTTTTGGTATACCAATACAGTGGTTGTGTGGAGCAAAATGTAGTGACAAAAATTTTGTACAGCAATGACCATGGCCAATGCTAACTTCTCCATGTGTGAATATTGAGTTTTAGAATCCATGAGATTCTTACTAGTGTAGTAAATCACGTGCTCCTAACCGTTGGGATTTTCCTGCACCAAAACCATAGCGATGATAGTAGCAGAGGCAGCAATATATAAGAGAAATTCCTTTGAATAATCTGGGGGGTGTATCATGGGTGAATGAGTCAGAGCATGTTTAAGATTATCAAATGCATGTTGGGCTTGGTCATCCCAAAAGAATGGAGTGTCCTTTTTAAGGAAACGCATATAACCGTGCATTTTCTCTGGGAAATTGCATATGAAACGATGGATAAATTTTTCCTTCCCCTGCAAAATTTCGAGTTCAAGAAGATTAGTTGGGGCTGGTAGAGCTAAAATGGTGGCAATTTTCAAGGGATCAATCTGAATGCCATCTTTAGAGACCACAAAACCTAGCAGACGTCCCGTTTCAACACAAAAAACACATTTATGTGGATTGAGCTGTATATTATAATGACGACATCTCAGGAATATGTCTCTAATATTACCAAGGTGGTCCTCCCATTGTTGTGAATGAGAAGGGAGGTCGTTAAGGTACGGTTCAACAACATGTTTAATATCGTGAAACACATAGGACATCGCATGCTGGAATGTGGCTCTAGCATTTTTCAAGCCAAAAGGTAACTTCTTATATGCAAAGGTTCCCCATGGGAAAATGAATGTCATCTTGTCCTGATCGGTGGGTAATATCTCAATTTGATTACAGCCAGAGAAGCCATCCATAAATGAGAAGATGACACTTCCAACATAGTTGTCAATAATCTGATCGATGTCAGAGTGGGAAATTTGTCCTTGGGATAAGATTTATTGAAATCCCTAAATTTGATACAAACTCTAATGGTGCCCTGCTTTTTATTAACAGGGACAACGTTCGATACCCATTCTGTCCAGGGTACGGGATAAATAAACCCAGCTTTAAGAAGTTTCTATATTTTAGCTTTAATAGCTGTGGCCTTCCATGGATGGAATTGCCTTATTTTTTGCCTAAAATGTTTGGTCGTGGGATAGGTTTTAATCTCATGGATCACAATGGACGGGTCAATCCTCGGCATCTCTTCATAAGACTAGGCAAAAATATCATGAAATTATTTGAAAAGTGCCTTGTATGCTTCAGATTCATCTGCTGAGCAGTTCTGCCCAACATGAACATGCTCGATGGTAGCAGGCTTGGATGATATGTCAATCGAATTCATATAAGTAATGTTGCAAAGGTTTCCTTCATAATATATGTCTTGAAACAATATGGGACTTTGGGGTACATTGACAATATCAGTAGGAAACAGGGATGCATAATCATGATTAACCAAACTATTTTTGGGGAGGAACATGGATCTATGATGGTGATCCTCCCAAATGGACTCATCCATACTCATGATCTCTAGAATATACTCATCAGAAGGAAATGTCTCCGAGAGATAATATAAAATAGGAAGAGAAGGTTCTAACTAGTAAGGTAAATGGTAAGGATTTGAAGCCACTAGATGAAGGTCATCAGTGCGATCATCGAAAAATGTGTAAATGGTGTCATACATTGCTTCCTGTGAACTCAACGAGGTGGACTCAACAAATTTTTTTCCCTTAGGCTCACAATCAAATGAGGCGATCATATGGACTATCGTGGTATCTATGTTAGGAGGAGTGGATGGAAAAATCCCCATAAGGGATGAATCCTTCAACATGCCTACCCCAATCGACTGGTAAGGACGAGGGGGATAGCCTAACATTGGGATGTTATTAGCTATAGAGGTAGTAACATCCACCGTGTAGAAATCAAGCTAGTCAATGGTAACAATTCTCCCTAGATGCAGAAATTTGACTGTGCAGAATACTGTTGAAGTGACAGCAGTCATGGTATAGAACCAATTTCTTCCTAGAAGGAGGTTGTAATCTAACGGGGCATCTAGCACTTCTGCTTGAATGGAAACGATTTCCCCCCCAAGCTCGACCACTAGGGTTGATATGAGACCATGGGGCTGGAAACCCCATCCGTCAAAGGCCTTGAGAGTCATAGGTGATGTTACAAGTTTAGAAGAGCTGAGAGCTCTCCAACAAGACAAAGACAAAACTGAGGTTGAAGCGCCTTCATCTAGTACTATTCAAAAAACTTTCTTTCCAACTACTTTCATAATGATCTGAAAATAAATTTTATGAGGTAACCTAGACTTATAGTTCTCAACATTGAAATGAATCAAATTAGTATTATCCAGGTCTCAAGCTCCTAATGCTATTAACAATTTTTTGCGCTGTGTAGGAAAACTTTGGAGTACTTCTAACATAGACATTGCACAAGGTTCCTGAGCGATATCCTCAACTACATTATAAAATTCAGTAACTCAGGCATTAGGGTTAAATACAGCCTTCCAAAGAGTACTCTTGGGTGGATGCAAAATCATGTCGAGAGTAGGCTTCTCGATGGATAGGGGGACAATAGACGAGGATTCAAGAGAACTAGTAGAGGGAGATTTCCCTAAAGAAGAATGATCTTCTTTCTTGTCTACAGGTTTGTGATAATTCTGATTTCAAGTTTGTAGATTAATGGTATCCAAAGACATCATATGAATTTCCTCTGATGAACTAGAGTTACCCTGATTAGACATATGGTCTATTAGTTGTTGTTGAGAGGGAAAAGGATTCGTGAGTACTTCGGGTGCAGGATTTGATTTCAAAAATTGGGATATTTTGTCCCAACAAGGACACTTTTTTGTGAAATGGTCACCTTTGCATAGCAGACATGGATATTTTGCTTTTCTCTTCCCTTTATTGTTATCATTGTTGGTTGGTCTTGGATTCTCCTATTGGTTTTCGAGTTTTTTGTTCTTATTTTTACCCTTATTTTTATTATTGCCCAAGGTTTCAGTACTCTGAATAGAATTGTCCTCGATGGAAAATTTAGGAGTCAAAGGAGTAGGGGTGGCAGTATGGGGTTGCTTGGTAGGTTTTGCTACTGACGGGGACTGGATTGAACCAACAATCCCATCAACAGGTACTTCTACTGGTGGCTCAGTGCTTGGGTGAGGAGCTTGAGGAATCAATTCATAGAGAGTTCCAGACTGGGAATAGACCAAGTCTAGCTGCTAGGCTTGACTAATATCCTTTTCTTCAGTAATGGCACCACCCATAGCCACATCCCGGGCAATTGGAGGAAACAAATATTTGGTGAACCAACCAACTAATACCTAATCCAGAATAGGGGCCTTAATAAGCCTTCTACACCTTCTCCATTCATGGATATGATCGGATATGTGGGTGGAGGTGTTCTGTGGAAGTTCAATGTACCACTTCATAGCTGTACCAGTCAAAGTTCACTGAAAAAGTCGTAACCAAACTGAATCATCCATGAGGGAGTTTGAAGAACACCATAAATGGAAATTGATGACATGGTTTTTTGGATCGTCTCCCTTCTTCCCATCGAAATTTGGGATGTTTGATGGTAACTTTACAGGAATGGGAGGTCACGAGGGATTGTGTCGAATGGGGTCATTAATAAACTTGGACAATTCAAGTAAGTCCAAATTTTCTAGGAAAGGTAACTGGAGGTTAGGTTGCACATACTGGTAATATTGATATGGCATATAATTACCAGTAGGACCATAATTGGACTGATAGATAGGTTGTTTTGACGAAGAACTAGCAGAAAATACGTCTATAGGGGGTTGATTTTTGGGATCAGGACCGTTAGGACCAATAGGGACTCTGAGACCACCAAGACCATTAGGACCACCAAGAGGAAAACCACCAGACCCTCTAGGGTCACTAGGATTTAAACCTCCAGCTCCTCCAGAACCACTAGGAGGAGGGCCACTAGACCCTCCTGGACCATTAGGAGGAAAGCCACCAGGCCCCCGAAGACCACTAGGACCAAAAGGAGGAAAGCCACCATGCCCTCTAGGACCACTAGGACCATAAGGAGGAAATCCACTAGGACCTCCATGAGGTGGTCTTTCAACACCTCTTGCAGTAAGTATAGGTATCCCCTCCATAGTTGGCATGTAAGACTAGGTAGGCTGCCCCCATGGAGTGAAAGTATTTCCCCGGTATGGAATTTTGGTATAAGGCATTCCTATAGGATTAGGTGGATAATTAATGTTCCCTACAGGTATTTGATAACCATAACCTCCAGAATATTGAATGGTTGCAGGTTGTGCCCCCAAGGGCTGACTTGAATTGGATGGGGGATTAACCACATTAGTATGGGTGGGAGGGGCATAAACTATAGATGGTTCTATATTAGAGGTATGTCCTTAACTAGGTACAATTTTAGTGCCAGATAACATAGGTCATGCCGGGGGTTTCCCCCCAGCACTAGAAGGTAATGACGACACATGAATTGAATGTTGGGTCCCAGGTGCAGAAGACCTACGAAGATTGGGAACATACATAACATTGGAGGTGGTGGGGTTGGTATTTTGACCTAGGTTTTGTGGTGTTACTATGTGATCTATAATTAGTTCAATGGGTCTCATAGAATCAAAAAGTGAACGGTATCCCACAGGAATAGTTGTGGAACGTGTTGGTGGCGTGCCCAATATGTCATCTATTTGTCTTTCAATCTCCAGTGTAGGGAGAATGGTTGCATGGTATTGTCTATGTTCTTCTTCATCCAGAGAAACTTCTCGAGAAGGGTTTAAATGGGTGCCATATGAGACAATGGCCTGTCCTATAGAGGTATCCCAAAATGAAGCATTGGGACCATAATCTGGACATGCAGTATCATCAACATGACCTTCTTCGGGAGAATGGGACAAGGTATTTACCCAAGAAAGTTGTTGGACCAAGGGAGGCGAGTGTGAAGAATATGGTCCTCCGCTTTCTACAACCACATTATATCCCACTTGGGAGGTGGTAGCAGCTCCTTGGTAGATAGCTTCCATTGGATTTTCTCCTAAACCAGGAATAAAATAGGGTGTCAAGCACCATACTCTTCTGGACTGTCTTAACTCAGCCAGTTTGTATAGTTCTTATCTGACCTAGGGTCTAAAAAACTAAAAAACGCACCAAACAATTTCCCTACACAGGCTATAGGTCAAACAAGCACACTTAAAATGATAGGAGGGGTTCAGATAATCAGGCCTCTCACCGGGATTGTCAAGAAGGTGCCAGTCGCGATATAACTCTAAGGTACATGCGTAGTAATCTCCCCGAATGTTGTTTTCAGTGTATGGCTCCAAGAAAGACATCCAAAGGGATTTTCTCAAATGGATAAGGGATCCTAGTGGGGTCTCCCAATATACTAAAGGTACGTGGGAGATCGAATCGGTAGTGTTGTCTAATGCATAACCATACACAAGGGGCCTTCTGATATACAATCAAGTACATGAAGTACCTTTCTATATACCTCAAGGGTACATGAAAGGCCGTTTGATATACCGATGGTACATGGAAGAACCACGCGAGTCCCAGGATGTAATGCAGACAAATAATGACAGCTCCTACGCTTGACGACGCCTGAACACATATCTAACCTATCACTCCAATTGCTATGTAAATTTTAACCTATAAATACCGTTAATTTTAAAGTGGACAGTTAGGTGAATGCATGGTATTTTGACAGAAAAAGTAAAACCATGCAATATGCGTATGCAAATGTTTCACTTTACCGTTCAGCGTGCCTACCTATGGGAGGGAAAGAGAGTATTTTCTTTTGTTTCAAAACAAGAAATATTTCCAAACAACAATCTTGAACACGAAGTCAAAGACAAGAAGCACATTCCAAACTGATTTCTCTTTTCTGAAAGCAATAAGAATGGGAAGAGTCTCTTTTCCTAAAAGAAAAAAAAGAAGCACACTACGTGCATATGCACTCTATTTTTCAATTTTTCTTAAAACATAAGAAAATCTAACTTAAAACTACCATATTTTTATTTTGATGAGATAGTACTAAATGCATTAGAGACAGAAGAACATAAAGAGACTGAAAGCTTGTGAGGCCAATCAGAGATCCAATGTCTAATGCTTGATAATGGTAACCTAATCTCAGTAAAAAATTTTCTTTTTAAAGGAGGAAAAATAAGTTCTCTATGCAAACAAGAAATGAAACCTAGACGCTAATCAAATGTTTTTCTTTTAGTCTATATAACTGAGATGAAAAGATATCTTACTAACACCCTAAGCTTTTTAAAAAACAAGAATTCCTTTCACAATCACAACCAGCAAGCACAAAAGTGAATAAACAATCAATAAGCCTAATCTAGCTTTTGAATTTTCCAATCAAACCAATCTTTAGCCATAAAATCTCAAATCACAAGCATCAGATTCTAACACACAAGCCTGACATTGCAGGGTAAAAGAAAATCAACTCAATTTTTTGGGAAAAAATGAGAAAAAAGAGGTCTTGGAATGATGCCTACCTGGCACCACGCTGCAGGGGTCTTGACAGAGCGGTTCTAGACCAACACCGCTTCTATCCAACATGACTCAGGCAGTGGCACTGCATGCTGCTAACTAGGTTCAGGCGGTGGAACCACTTCTTGGCAACTGCACAAGCACGATTCCCTATATAAATCCAAAACACCAAGGAGAACGACAGATCAAGTCAAAAAAATATAAGATCAAGGTAAAAACTAATATATTGAGAATAAAAAAGAGCATAAAAGATTGAAATAATTCAGATTTAGACAGATCTAGAAGTTTCAAACCAAAATCCACTGAGTCAGATAGTAGATTTGACTGAAGAGAGCTGTTGAAGGAGCCTGGATTCGAGCAAGAGTTGAAGAACTAAGGAAGATCAGATCAATTAATACATATATGTCACCAATGGAATCACCAGATTTGTAAGAAGGAATATTTCATCTTCTGCAGACAAAAGTTGTTCCTCTGGTATGAATGGTTCAGATCCAGAACAAAAGAGTGAACGACAAAGGATGAAGACCCTCCCTAGATTTCATAGATACCTGGAATGTTGCTTTGATAGTAATCCTATGTACCTACAATCAAATGAAACATGCAAACACATCAAAGCTACTAGAACATAATCTATTTATCCATGTCAGTGACTAAGGAATCTAACAACATTTACATGCGAAATCAAAACAAAAGTAATGTGGGATGGAAATCAGCTTTGCATTAAGATGAATGGAGAATTTTACAACCAATTAAGCCTTAGTGTTGACGTGCATCTTCATGAAACCAACACTTCATCCACATAAGCTCCAAATTTACTCTTTATGCTCTCAAATGGCTTGGGCCAAGTGGTCAATCCAACAGCATAACAATATATCTATGGTTCTCCCCCTCAACCATGGACATGAGCTTGTATTTATAAGGCTCAATGGATAGGAATGGTTGAGAATTTTGTGGGTGAGGTGGTTTCCAATATTCTATGATGGGGGATCTCGAGCTCAACTGACCCACAATGTTAGGGATAAGAGAGGACACGAGGCTCATGATCTAGAAGCCTTGAGAAACCTCTCTTTTTCCCATTTTACCTAGGGTACCACTTTTTGCCTCTTATGACAGAGCAGTTCAGGTTAAAAAAACTTATGGATCAAAGGCTATAAGCATTGGCACCACTTATGGTAAACAAGATACAAGTGGTGTGAGTAAGGTACCTCTCATGGTTAATAGGGAAAGCGCGATGCTGAGTATTTTCATGAAAGATTGACAAACAACATGGGTTTTCTCTCTAAGTGCTGGGATTAAAGGCAAATATGTAAGTCAAGGGTCTTATCAAATGGTGGTGATAGGATTTGGGTATAACACCTATGCAGACTCCTTGGAGATTCTTTGCTCAAAATATGCTTTGATGCTTCACGAAATCCCCTAAAAACACATGTTTATTTCCCTACACGGGTTTTAGCTTAAAAGTCATGTGTACATGCATCTTTCTCCACTATGACCTACTTACATCAATAAATGTGCATAAAAATAAAATATTCCTCAATAAGTCACGATATAACTTGACTATTGGCCTTCCATATGCCCAGAAACACTCCGAATCGACCCTTCATTTCCTATTGAAGGTCTATATATTGATCCTCTTGGATGCATTAGAGGGGGAGAACTTATGAGAGTGAGGAAACTATAGTGGATTGGTGCCCCATTCATACATACTTGAGTAGCATCCCTTTGTCCTTTTGAGCACACATTGCTGCTCTTCCCAAGATTTCCATTGTCTTGTAATCTTTCCATTGAGATGGAGGATTGAAGTGGTGGGAGCCCAGTTGGAATACAGGGTTTCTCTGTTTCGACGAGGTTTCGATAGAGTTTGTCACTATTATCTTTGTTCATTATTAATATAAATTACCGTTTCTCATCCATTACATGTGTATGACTATGAATATTCATATCCATGGATGTAGTTGTATTTGATTATACATGTTGGATTTATATATGCTAGGGTAGTCCTAACACTTAACATATATCATGCTTGGTTGTTTTGTTGTTGTTAAGAATGAAATGTAGGTAAAAGCATGGTTGAAAATCTCAACATGGATCTACTACAAACATTTGGAATAACGTATTTTTTGTATACCTTGGTGTTAGAATCATTTATCTCTTTTTCATATTGAAGTGGATTGATTTCTGGTGTCATTCAGTCTGTTGTGGTCTACCCTAATCCATAGGAAGTTTCTCTCCGTAACAGATGGCATTATCTGAATGCATAAAAATGGTTCTCCATTTAGAGATGTGGAAGAAACATAGCCACACTTTAAATAATAACCTTATAATGGTAGACTTTCATTGGCAGCAAATGGTGTCAATCCATTTGCATAGATGGGATCTATCAAATTGGTGTTGCCTATTTTTGTTATCAACAATAAAATTCCACCATAGATGTCAAGAAAGAGGGAGCACATAATGTTGGAAATGATTGTTCTATATATTTGTTTACACAAAAAGAAAAATTAACACAAAAACATCTCATTTGTTGTATCTGTTGCACAATGTCATATGTTTGTTTTCATTTATAGATATCTATTATTTATATATCTAAAATGGTTGTAATAATTATGTAGTGTATATGTTCAAATCAATTTGGTAAGTACTAAGTTAAAAATATGAATGTATATATTGAGCTTCTTATTGATGAGCTACTAAAGCTATGGAATGAAATCACTATGTATGATGTCTCTAGACCAATACGACAAAGAAAATTTCAATTACATGCAATGCTTGTATGGACAATTCATGATTCCCCAAGGATAAAAAAAATTTGTGGTATGTATTTAAAATGTCCAATTTAATAGTGTTTAGTTTCTAGAATTAGATATATTAATCGTGCATGTTTTTTAAATAATCCATTCCTTATATATAATTATAATTGACATAGTTAATCCATCTCTTGTAGATCTTTAAACAAAGGGAAATTTTCCATGTCCAATTTGTGGTCGTAAGATGAAATATTGACGTTCAAAAAGTTTAGGAAAGGAGGTGTTTCGTGAGTATAGGCACTTATTCTCTAAAAATCCTATATATCAAAGTACCAAAAAACATTTTTCCAATGGGAAAGAAGAGACTACATTAAAACCACATAGAATGACACCTCACCTATAGAAGTTGAAATTAAACAAAAATAGTTGGGTATGGATCAAATTGTCTATCTATCATTATATATATATCGTCTCTTTTATATATTGTGATCCAGGTCACGCCTAGGTGCACACTAAGGAAAATAGTCGACTAAATGAGTTAAACTCTGTTATGGAAGAATCATATAAAAAGAACCGGTAAAGCAATAAATACACTTAGATCAACATAAAGTATACGAACATACGATATGCAAGAATTTGAACCAGTTTATTACTTCTACTCCATGAAATATGGAGGAATAATTTTTTTTTATATTACATTAGTGTACATGTTTATATAAGATGCTGAGATGCTTGGGTCACTACCTACTACGTTCAGTTACAAAAGAAGTTATAACGGTTCAGAATTTCAAGCATCATAGACCTGTCAAGGTAGACTTGTCAAGGAGAATTTGTCGAGCTGGACCTATCAAGGTGAAACTATAAATATGAACCTATCAAGGTATTCCGAATAGGTTAAGAATTCAAAGTTCTATACTTTATTGAAGCTTGAAAACCTTCCAACTTCTGGTTGGATCATTCCTCCTTCCTTAAGAAACAATGGTCTCCATTGTGTATTAGTTCAGGTGAGGAAACTTGTTGGATACTTCAGTAGCAGAGTGCCAGTTTCCTTGCATGGGGAGTTTTCTATATTTAGCCACTCTAAACAAGGGAATGGAGTTCATCCGTGTATGGAGTATGCTTCGTCCCACAATGGTGTCACAAAGAAGAGGTTCTTGAATATCTGGATGGACTTCTTCAGGTTCTGTTGTCTATAAATCGTTTTGTTCCAACAATGGTGCATGGTATGGTCAAAGTAGATCTAGTTGATGTAGGCAAAGGCATGCAGGAATCTCAAGCTAAAAAACATTTTCTCCAAGGATATTGTATGGACCATTTCGCAAAGGTTTCATCTTTCTGTATGGACCAGTGAAGTGCTCCTTCTTTAGATGTAACTAGAATTGATCCCCAATTTGGAATGAATGAGGAATACAATTCTTGTCATTTCAGGCCTTAGATTTTTCATTAGCTCATTGCAAAATATCCCGTGCTTTCTTCTAAATGTTGTATATTTGATATCTAAACTTTAATTCTTTCTCCACTTCTCATCCTTTGAGGTTGGTGTCATTTGACTGTGTTGAGGAACTTATTAAGTCGATAGGTGTTCAGGGTTGAAATCTTTAACATATCTCAAATTGACTCTTGCCCGTAGATATTTGTTGAGCATGATTGTAGCTATGTTATATGTATGCAAGGCTTCCATCCCATGCTTGACGATGCTTGTGTTTGTACATGTGAAGCAATTGTACAACTAAGCTATTTACAACTTCCATATGTTCATCTATCTATAGATAGAAGGTTGTCAACAGAGAGAGTCTCATGTCAAGCTATTGCTAGATATTTTTCCAAAAGGTGTTGACAAATATAGCATCTCTATCAAAAATAATGGTCATCAGGAGGCCATAATTTTTCCACATGTGTTCAAAGAAGAGCTGAGAAGTATGCTGTGTTGCTGTAGTCTTCTTGCATGGTATGAGTATAGCCATCTTGGAAAATCTGTTGACTACTACTAATATCACATCATGTCGATTTTTGGTAGTAGAATATCCCATCAAGTAGTCCATAGAAATAGATTCCCATGGTCGAACAGGAGCCTAAAAGGGGTGTGTACAGTCCTTTTCATCGATTCAACGGTTTAGCAATGGCACAAACCATGCATGATTGAATATACTTGTGGATGTTAGATTTAAGTGAAGGCTAGTAGAAATACTTTTGGAGGATAACAAGTTTTTTTGTGACTCCAAAATATCCTACAATATTTTTGTAGTGTGCATCCCAAATGAGCTTTTGTCGATACTTACCAATCGGTACACATAGTTGTCCAAGATTGTATAGTAAGATGTCTTTTAGGAAGTAGTCGGTAGTAGACAACTTATCATTCTGAAGCTGTCGATAAATTGTAGAGAATTCATAGTATACTAAATACAATTGTGGCCAAGTAGTGGTGTTGTAACCCTGCATACTTATCACTGTAGATAGTAGAGTAATAGGTGGTTTGATGTGACAATCAGATGTGGCATTGGATTTGCCTTTTCGATACTTCATTACCAACTGAAATTGTTGTAGGTAATTAATCCACTTGAGTTGTCAATTTTTTTGTAGTTTCTATTAGAATAATCAACACATAGTTACCTACCTTAGACATTAATTTAATCATTTTTGTCTTATTACCTAGTTTCCTAGATTCCACTCTATGCTAGTTTCCTTGTACATATCCTAGAATTCAACACATGCTAAAACTTAGTCATGGACTGCTTGGGAAACATCCTGGAAACCGATTGTAGCATGTCTTATTTATTCTAGATTCTCCAAAGTGCATATATTCCTTTTCTGTAAAGCTTCCTTGTTTTATTTATGATTTAAGGCAAAGGGAAAGTTAGACTAGTGGTGACTGCCTTTTTTTTTTCCCACATCATCCTCCATCCTTTTATCCAAATAAAAGTATTTATGAGTTTTCTTTCAATCCCTATTTATATTTCCCACTTGACTTAGCCAATTCATGAGCATCTACGTAGATTTTGAAACTGCCTTATGCACCTATGGGGGATTTGACTAGTTTTGGGAAGCCTACTTTTTTACTATTTCGAATGGAATATTTATGCATTTTAATATCTCATGTAATTATATATTACAACAGCCTATTACTTCACAAGTTTTTTGATTGTACACTTACTCAATACATATTAGTGTTATGCTCCAATTTCAGTCTCCTTTGGTGTTAATTTTGCATGTTTGATTAGCAATTTTGTGAGCATAATTGTTCTATCTCTTGGGTTCAATTTCCATATGGTATCAGAGACTTTGTATATCAATTTATCTCCTTACATATTTCTATTTCAGGTTTTACATCTTGACTGGGAGCATATTCTGCTAACTGAAGGGCACATTTTCTGAGCTATGGACCAATCTCAGAAGATCATCTTGACTCCATTCAATTTCTTTGAGTGGAAAACTGAGATGGAGATATTGTTAAGATAGAAATTTCTCTACAGGGTGAGTATGGAAACTAAGGTAGATCTCAATGCAGCTACAAAGAAAATCAAATGGCACAACGAGAGGGATGAGGCCTATGGTCTTTTGTGTCTGGGAATTCAAGAGACCTCCTCTTCCATCTTCATGGATTGAAATCACCTAATGAAGTGTGGGAGAATATTGTAGATATTTTTGGTAATGTAGATGAGATGAGAGGACATCAAATCGAGAATGAGCTGATCTCCTTGAGTCCCAGTAGCTTCGAAACCTTGCAACTCTACTTTTCCAAGTTTAAAGCCCTTGTTTTGTAGCTAAAATAGTGTGGGATCGAAAATAAGGAAGAGAAACTATTTTTGGCCATACTGTCTAAGCTTGGACCTAATTATTCAGTGTTTTTTTTTACCTTCCATGGCACCAAGTTGACATCTCAAGCTTGGAAGATGCCTAAGCTTGCAGAGTTAATGGAATCCTTCACATAGGAACAAGATAAGTTGGTGATGATGGGCACCATAAAACATTCAAAAGACCAATATTTGGTAGCTGGAGATTCAAGGGTGGATTCAAAAAGAAAGATAAAAGATAAAAATCCACCTAAGAAAAAGCGATACAAGAACAAGTCTCAATAGGAGCCCTAAGGTTCAAAGAAGAACTCCAAGAAGAAGAAGAAGAAGAAAAAAGGAAAAATGAGCAAGTGCGCATACTACAGTAAGAGCTATCATCCTGAGAGCTCTTGTATGAAGAAGCAAATTGACATGTTGACCCATCTCCTGGATAAGAATAACATCTCCCTTCCTAATTGCTCAAAGAAGAGGGAAGGAGGATAAAATTCAGAGGACAAAGAGAGAGTACATGCCTTGGTTGCTGGAACATCAAGCTCACCTAGCTTCATCATAGACTCTGTATCTTCTAGACATATGGTTTTGACAAAAGAGGCATTCTCCTCTCTTGACATGTTGAAAGGTCCACCAATAGTTTTGGGAGATGACTCTCTCACTGACAGTTTGGGGAAGGGAAGGATTGATCTTTACCATGGTAAGTTCAATAATGTGTTGTATGTTCCAGGTCTTGCCTCTAATATCTTGTTAGTGTATCAGAGGACTCACACTGAGTCTCCAAATAATTTCATCTTCTCCCCTAGTGATGTTGAAATCATAGAGATTTTGAATATTAAAGTCATAGCAAAAGGTATTGTTGATCACACTTCGAAGGTATACATGTTTCCCCATTTTCTACCCTACTCAACCCCTCTGCTCTTCTGATTCATGCTAATGAGGAAAGCAATATTTGGCATGAAATATTTGTCCATATTAACTACAAGTATATTTCTGATTTGAGTGAAAAGTATATGGTCATAGGGTTACCAAATATCAATTTTTCTAAGGGAGTCTGTCAAGGTTGTATCCTAGGAAAACACCCAGAGCACAAATATGAGAGAGCTAGTCATGAAATAACCTCTACACCTTTTGAGTTGATCCACAGTGACATTGCTGGTACATTACCTCATATGTTGGTGATGGAAGCCAAATATGCAATGACCTTCATAGATGAATTTTCTAGGTATTGTTGGGTTCACTTCCTAAAGCATAAGTCTGAATTTGTTTACCTCTTCAAAGTCTTTAAAGCCTTGGTTGAAAACCAGTTTGGAAGGGAAATCAAGATCCTCAGATATGACAAAGGTGGTGAGTATGTCAAGTTTGAGTTCATTCAGTATTGTAAAGATGCATGTATTCAGATGCAACATTCGATCCCTTACACACCATAGCAAAATGGTGTTGCTGAGAGAAAGAACAGGTCACTGAAGGAGATTGCAACCTACATGATGGAGGCTAAGACTTTGCCACCAAATTTTTTGGTAGAGGATATAAACTATGAATCCTACATACATAATAGGGTGTCTCATAATTATCTTGATGGTATGACTCATTTCGAATCTTGGAGTGGGTACAAGCCATATGTGACCCATTTCGAGATTTTTGGCTCAAAGGCTTGGGCTAGAATTCCAACTGAAAAGAGAAAGGCTTTGCAGCCCCAAAGCCAAGAGTGCCTATTTGTTGGGTATTATAAAGATTAAAAAGTTTAAAATCTAATAAAATTGAGCACTAACAAATATTTCATTGAAATAAGTGTTCAGTTCCAAGAAGAGCCTTTAGTAGCAGTTTAAGTTGGAGAGTTCTCTTCACCAACAGAACCATTGATTGTGAGTGAAGAGACTAATGAGTTTTCTGATTCTGATATGTCTAATAATGATTATTTAATAGTAGATCCTAATATTCCTACAAGACCAAAATGGGTAGAAAATACCATTCATGCAGCTAGGGAACTAGCTAGAAATCCTAATGACACTAGGAGGACTAGATCTCAATTTGAGAGTGCCCTTTGTGTGAAAGATCCCCTATTTTCTGAGAAGTTATATTTTATGGTTGAATCAGAACCATAGACATATGAATATTCAGCACATGATCCAATATGGAAAATGACCATGAAAGAATAATTCGGCTCGCTCCAGAAGAACAACACTTGGGAACTGGTTGATCTTCCCCCAGGGAGGAAGCTAGTTCAATGTAAGTTGGTTTTCAAGACTAAGTTTTTTGTTGATGGTTCACCTTTGAAATATAAGGAAATATTGGTAGCCAAAGTTTACTCACAAGTACATGGTATTAACTACAATGAAACCTTTGTACAAGTGGAAAAGATGGACTCCATAAGGCTAGCTCTAGCCATTGCAGATTCGAAGCAATGGGAGGTACATCACATGGATGTGAAGTGTACTTTCCTAAATGGAGATATCACTAAGGATATTTACATGCAAAAACATTAAGGGTTTATTTCTAATCCATATTTAGTGTGCAGGTTAAAGAAATCATTGTATGGGCTCAAGAAAGCCCCTATGGCTTGGTATGCCAAGATTTATAGCTTTTTTCTATCACTGAGTTTTGTTCAATGCAAGTCTGATCCTAATGTCTATTTGAACCTGATTCATGTTTCTTTGATGATTATTGTCTTGATGTGGATGACCTTATGATTACAGGAATTTCAAAGAAAGAGATTGCCTCCTTGAAGAATGCAATGAACCATGCATTTCCTTTGACAGATTTGGGATTGTTGAGCCAATTCTTGGGTCTCAAAATTGCTCAATCCCAACATGGAATCAAAGTATATCAGTTAAATTATGCCTTATTTTGATGAAAAAGTTCAACATGAAATATTGCAAGCCAATCAAGACTCCCTTCCTTTCAGGAGTTAAGCTTGAAGAAGCAGGTTCTTCTCTTATGGTAAATAATACACTGTATAGGCAGTTGATTGGGTGTTTGCTTTATATTACACACAATCGAACTGACTTATCTTATGTAGTTAATTTGGATTCAAGATACATGTGTCATCCTCATGAGATCCTCTGGAGGGCAGCCAAAAGGATCCTAAACTTTGGTCAAGGAACAAGAACTCATGGGATCTTCTACAAAGCAAAATCTGATCTTGATTTGATTGGGTTTATTGATAGTGATTGGGAAGGTGACAACACAGATTGAAAGTATACATTAGGATATGTGTTCATGCTTAAAGAAGGGCCAATTAGCTGGTCAAGCAAGAAGCAGGGTGCCATAGCACTCTCATCTACAGAAGCAGAGTATAGAGGAGTTGTAAATGCAACAACTCAATGTTTGTGGTTGCAGGTAATACTTGGAGAATGTGGGTTCAAATAAGAGTTTTCAACTATTATCTACTATGATAATCATAGCACCATTCGAGTCTGCAATGATCCAGTTCAGAGATAGCAAACCAAGCACATTGAGATCCATATGCACTACATCAGACAACTTGTGCATGATGGTACCATTCATCTACTCTTCTGTGCATCTTCAGAACAAGTAGCAGACATCTTCACCAAAGTTTTTTGTGAGAAGAATTTCAGCAATCTCAAATCATTGCTGGGGATTTCTGATCATGTTGTGAAGCATGATTGATAACAAGATTTCCAAATTTTATTTTCCTGTCCATGTTTAAGGGAGGATTTTCCCACTGGGTTTTTGCCTCTTTCCTTGGTTGTATGGACAAGCAGTATGTAAAGGGTGACTAAGCCTTGTTTCTAGGCCCTATAGTTTTCTGATATTTAATCATAAATTCAGGATTAAGGGGGGGTGTTAGAATAATCAACCCATAGTTAGCTACCTTAGACATTAATTTAATCATTTTTGTCTTATTACCTAGTTTCCTAGATTCCACTCTATGCTAGTTTCCTTCTACATGTCCTAGAAGTCAAAACATGCTAAAACTAAGTCATGGATCACTTGGGAAACATCCTAGAAACCCATTTTATCATGTCTACTTTATTTCAGATTCTCCAAAGTGCATATCTAATTTCTTTGTAAAGCTGCCTTGTTTTATTTCTGATTTAAGGCAAAAGCAAAGCTAGACAAGTGGTAACTGCCTTGTTTTTTTGCTCACATCATCCTCCCTCATTTTCTCCAAATAAAAGAATGTATGAGTTTTCTTTCCATCCCTCTTTATATTTCTTGATTGACTTATCTAATTCGTGAGCATCTACCTAGATTTGGAAACTTCCTTATACACCTATGGGGGATTTGGCTAGTTTTGGTAAGCCTGCTTTTTGACTATTTCAAATGGCATATTTATGCATTTGAATATCTCATGTAATTATATATTATAGAATACTATTACTTCATAATTTTTTCTATTGTACACTTACTCAATACATATTAGTGTTATGCTCCAATTTCAGTGTCCTTTGGTGTTAATTTTGCATGTTTGATTAGCAATATTGTGAGTGTAATTGTTCTATCTATTGGGTTCAATTTCCATAGTTTTGACTGAGATATATCAAACTACAAAGGTTTATGGTAAGTGAGGATGACCATTTCCTTTCCAAGAATGTAGTGTCTCCATTTCTTAAGAGCTTGCACAATGGCATTAGTTCTTTTTCATACATCAATTTCTTATTGTAATAAGCTCAATATACTATGTTCTTCATCTTCATAAAGTCTCAGGTCGAAATATTTAAATGGTTTTATGGAAAAGTGATTATTAATGAGCAAACAATGACCATTTACCCACCAGATTGATGTATGCCATTATAGTGTTGATGATTTCGAATGATACCTACCTTCATAGGTGATATATTTCTTGAGGAAAATTGCTACTTGATCCCATGGCCAAGGCAGTGACTGTAACGCTATCCATCTCAATGACTGTTGAATGTGCTCCCCTTCTTTCATAAAATCCTATACTACTACAGGATTAGTGTTTCTTTGTCCAAACCAGGCTCTGCCCACCTAAGGAAGGCCAGTGACCTCAACCACTATTGCTTTAGAGACTTCGATACGTAACCCCCAAAATTCTAAGTGGGTTTCTGTAAGATTCAAGGAAAATTTTAGAGTTGTCTCACAATGAAACCCATTCAGTCATTGGAATTATTCAGTCCATCCCGTAGCTTCAAAAATAGTGAAAAATTCAGCATTTCTTCTTAGTTCCCGTGTGTTTGGAGGTTCATGCCGAGATGGGATACCCATGTTTGTTTGCCTTCAGAAGTGTTTTTCAGTCCAACAGATTACAAATCCCGACAATGGAGGTTAAAGCACAGAGTATGCATGAATATCTAAGAGTGGAGTTGGGTAAATTCAGAAAGTTTCAGAGCATAGGAATGTTTGGAATTTATCCCAAATTAGGAAAGGTGGCGGTTATCAGGTAACACAAATAGCCATTAAGTCATACGAGTGGATGGTTAATGATATGCAGGTGTAATAATGGGCACAGAAAGGAACGTATGATTAATATTGTTAGATCTAGTTAATACTTAATCAAGTAGATAATAAGAACCATACCTTTGAAAATATGTGATGAATGGTGACCTTTGGAAAATAGTAGAGAGTGTGAATTGCAGCCATTTAAATGTAATCATTATTGCAGATATGCTATAATGACCTTTTCTGCTGGTGAACCAAAACCATCGTGTCAAATTGGTTGGAAACATAATGAATGCTGGAATATAAATCGGAATCATCGTCATCAGGAATTGGAGCTAGATCTGGAGAAGTCGCTAACCACGGTTCCAAATATTTCTACCAATAATGGAGGAGTTACAGCCACAGACCATAAAGAAATCAAGCAGTTTAGCAGAGTCGCGGCCTTGGATTATAGAAAAATCAGCCAATTGTGGCAGAGTAGCAGCTGTCGAAAAAGGAAAACATAGTAGAAATGGAATGATGTCGCAGCTGCTGGAAAAGGTGAAAATGGACAAAAGTGAAATGGTGTTGCAATTAATGGAATCAGAAAAAGGCTTTAAGTTGATGGTGTTGCAGCTACATGGAACGGGGTAAAGGGAGGGAGTTTACAGTGTTGCAGATGCATGGAATGGGGTAAAGGGAGAAAGTTTTATGGTGTTGCAGCTGCACAGAATGGGTTAAAGGGTGGGAATGTATGGTGTTGTAGCTACGCAAAAGGGGTAAAGGGAAAAATTTTGTACGGTGTTGTAGCTGCGCGAAAGGGGGGAAAAAAGAAATGATTTTGATGGTGTTGTAGTTGCACAGAATGGGATAAAGGATTGTGTTGTGGCTGCAACATATTTGTTCAAGGAATTTTCTTCTGATGTAGGAAGTTACAGAAGGATGACCTTGGTCAATAGGCCCAATAATGATCACCGCTCCTTAGGCACTTCCCTGCACATTTTATTTAAAAAAAACTGGATCAAGTGCAAAAGAAAAGATAACAGTAATAGTAAAAAATAGCAATTTATTTTTGTACAATTTTTTTTTAAAGATTTATAGCGATTAACTAAGGATTGACAGGGGCAGAGAAAGATTCTTGCCCTTGTTCTAACTAGTAGTCTGAATCAGCTATAATCTGTGAAGTGAATGCATCTTTTGAAACGGGCTTATGGTACAGTCGTAGCTTGTGACCATTAGCAAATAATGGTGCATGATTCTCATCAATGGTTACCAGGTGTATTGTACCATTATCAGATACTCTATCTACCAGGTATGGGCCCAACCATCTTGTGCATAATTTACCCCCAAAGTCCCTTTTGAATCTTGAATCGTATAATAATTCCTAGTCTTCTTCATACAAGAATTGCTTTCTAATGAATCAGTCATGCCAATTGGATCTCTGTTGCTGGATTAATACCGTCTGAGCCATAGAATCTAAACGATTCTTGTCAAGTTCATTTAATTGATTCAATCTTATCTTCTAGGCTTCGGTCACATCTAACTTTACCTCCGTAGCTATCTTTGAAGTCTTAATTTCAAATTCAATTGGGAAGGCAACACTTTTCCCATACACCAAGTCATAAGGAGAGAAACCTGTAGTGTTGCGCCAAGTAGTACGATATGCCCACAATGCTTCCAAAAGTCTATCACCCCAATCTCTACAATGGTTCTTGACCATTTTGGTAAGGATGGATTCAATAACTTTGTTAGTGATTTCCACCTGGCCATTGGCTTGGGGATGGTACGGTGAAGCTATCCAGTGCTGAATATGGTACTTTCATAGCAAAGATTCGAATTGAGGTGACACAAACTAAGATCCTCCATCAGTAACCACTTCCTTGGGTAATTCAAAACAGGTAAACATTTAACCAATACATGAAATTGATCACAGCCTAGTCATTGGCTTTGACCAGAGCCACAACTTCTACCCATTTTGTCATGTAGTCGGTACAGACCAGGATGTAGGCCTTCTGCTTGAAATGAGGCCTCGACGACCAACAAAATATAAGGCCCATTTTTTAAAGGGTTCAACCACCAGTTGTGGTTGAAGAGGCATTTGATATAATCTATTGGGTTGGCCCATACACTAGCAGCTATCACAAGACTAGACATATCTTTTTGCATCCCTAAAAAGAGTCAGCCAATAGTAGCCCATTCTCAACACTTTTTGTCCTGTCCTCCTGTCTGCAAAATGTCCCCCATAAGGCTCATCATGGCAGGCCTTCAAAATATGGAATATTTCATCTTCTTTTATACATCTTCTGATCTCAAGATCAGGGCCTGTGTAGAAGAGATGATCGTCTATCCAACAATACCTGGCACTTTGTTGAATAATTTTCCTCTTTTCTCTTTTGGAAAAATGTGCTGGATGTTTTCCTATAGCCAAGTAGTCAGCGACATCTGCATACCAACGGGAGTGAGCTAAAACTGCAAATAAGTGTTCATCTAGAAAAGAGTACTCAATAGGCAAATTATTATCATTGTTAGTAAAATGAGATAAGAAATCAGTGACAACATTTTCTTTTCCAGGTTTGTCTATAATGGTAATACCAAATTCCTTTAATAGTAACAACCACCTAGTTACCCTAGCATTGGTGACAGGTTTATTTATTAGATATTTGATGGTCGAGTGGTCAGTGTGCACAAATGTAGGATATCCAGTGATATAATGTCAAAATTTGTTAATGGAGTAAACAATGGCTAAAATATCCTCAATAACAGTATAATTAGGTTCAGTAGGGGATAAGTTTTTACTAATATAATAAACTGCATAATGTGCTTGACCATCCTACTGTCCTAAAACCGCTCCAATGGCAGTATCAGAAGCATCTGAAGAAATGTGAAACAACAAGGTCCAATTGGGCCCTCTTAGGATGGGAGATGTGGAAAGATTCTGATCCTTAAGTTTAAAAAATGTTGTCTAGCATGCCTCATTCCAAATAAATTACACATCCTTCATTAATAGTGAAAACAAAGGAGAGGCAAGTTTGGAATTTTTTTTATAAATATTCAATAATATCCAGCATGCCCCAAGAAACTTCGCACTTCTTTTTGAGTTGCAGTAGTAGGTATATTTTTTATCACCTTGATTTTAGAGGGGTCCACCTAGATGCCATCAGCAAAGATAAAATGCCCCAGCACCACTCCTTCACTCATCATCATATGGCACTTTTTAGTGCTCAAAGATAGTTGGGTCTGTTCGCAGCGAGTTAAAACCTTTTCCAAATTTTTCAATGCTTCTTCAAAATATTTACCATAAGGAGTAAAATCATCCATAAAAATTTCCATACTATCATTAACTAATTCTGAAAAGATTCCAATCATAGCTCTTTGAAATGTGGTTGGCGCATTGCATAAACCAAAGGGAAGCACTCTGTATGCAAAAGTTTCCCAAGGACAGGTGAAGGTAGTTTTATCCTGGTCTTTAGGAGCAATCTGGATTTGATTGTACCCACTAAACCCATCTAGGAAGGAGAAGAACTTCTTCCTGGATAAGGTGTCAAGTACTTGATCGATGAAAGGCAGGGGAAAATGATCTTTCTATGTTGCCTTGTTCGGCTCTCTATAGTCCACATAGACTCTCCATTTACCATTCTTCTTGGGTACTATTACGAGCAGAGATGCCCACTCGCTGCCTGAAATGGGATATATAAATCCTGCTTCTAATATTTTTTGAATTTATTCCTTCGCTATGTCCCTAAGATTGGGGATCATTCATTGTTGAGGCTGGCACACATGATGGAAATCAGTTTTGATATAAATGTGATGGGTGCACATATTAGAAGGGATACCCCTCATGTGATTGTATTCTCAGGCAAATGCCCCTTTGTGTTTATTTAAGAGACTAATCAGACGCTTATGTTCATCTAGGTAAAGGGTGGGATTAATATTCAAGGTTTTTCCATACTCTACCATGATAGGAACACTTTTCAAATTTTTGAACATTGGAAATATATGAGTGTCACTGACTAATGCCTCTTCTGTGAGATTTTCTTGTCCCTCTTCACCTAGAGTAGCATTCAGGATCTGATAAATTTTCTTATTGAGAGAAGTAGGTTCACTGATGAAATTATTAATGGAGTCGTCTTCAGTTTCATCATTAAAAAGTTAAGGCCTTCCCTATTATTAATAATGGTTGAATTCCCTCTTCTTCCTCTGGATTCATCCATAATGGATTTTAGCTTCTAAGCTCGACCGAGCTGGAGGATAGAGAGTGAGGTTCTTTATCTCGGTGCCATCTGATATGGTCATAGACCCAGATCGATAGCTCATGCAAACATCAGCTATAGCTAACCAGGGTCTTCCCAGGATCAATGGGTGTCCTCCTAGCTATGACTTAGGTTTTCAAACGAATAAGTCAGCAGGGTACTCCCAAGAATCAACTGAGATAACGAGATCATCCAAAATTCTTCTATGTTTAATAGTGGATCTATTTGCTAGTTATAAAATAGTGGGAGTTGGCCTGATATTAGTGAGCTCAAGTTTTCTTACAGTTTCAATAGTCATAACATTAATTCCTACTCCTAAGTCTACCAGTACATTGGGTATATGTGTGTGCCCAATATACACAGTGACAGTGGGATTCCCAGGGTCGTCGTATTTTTCCAAGAGGGATTTTCCCATTATTAATGAAGATAATTTCCTTATGACATGAATGGGAGGATCCCTGGATTTCCTTCCTGTTTTCCTTGTACACAGATCCTGAACAATTCTGGCATAGATAGGTATGTCTTAAAGGGCCTAAAGGAGGGAATTTTAACATAAATATTTTTTAACTCTCCTAAGAGGTTAAACTGAGTTTGTCCCACTACCTTTGGTAACATTAATCTTTCAGGGTATGGTGGTTCCCTAATCAACTAGGTAGGCTATGTGTCAATAAATGTATCATTCTGTGTTTTATCCGACATATTAGTAGGATATTTAGCGTCTTCAATAATGGGGGTCATTGTATTAGATAAATACTGTGGATTCATCCCTTCTTCACTCATAGAGGATGGAACATCCTCAATGATCAAAGGCTCCACTACCTTTCCTGATCGTAAGCAAATATCGTTGCAGGGTAAATGAGTAATGGAGTAAGCAGGCGTGTTGACAGTTTCAATCTAATGGAATTCTTTATTATTTGTGTTAGGGTTAGGTTGTGCAGGCAGCTGAGGTCATATCGGCATATTGGGGACAACATTATTCTGGAGTTGCAGTTGTGACTACTGATAAGACTGAGGATATTGAGGAGGGTATGGTTGTTGAGGAAATGTTTGATGTGGAAGCTGTTGAGAGGGTTGGTTATGGGGAAATTCGTTCCCTGGATGGAAATTCCTCCATCTAGGAGACCAAGAATTTTCTTGGTTTGGTGGCTTTGGGGGCTATGCCCAGGGGTTCCAGGAGTTAAAATTTTGCATTGAAGGTTGAGAGGGGTACCATTGAGGATTATAATAAGATGAAGGGAATTGTGTTTTCATATACTGCATATTATTCCAACTATTCATGTTATTTGAAAATGGAAACAAGTATGGAGTCATACCTTGATTTTGAGGCTGCTAGGGCTTTTTTTGTGCAATAAACTAAGCCTGTTCCACCTCTAGAGTTGATGCCTATAGAAAATCCTTCACTTGAGGTAGCGATGGGAATTATTTTGTGTCACGGTTCAGCTCGCATAGCTAACACACTTCTACCTTGTCAAGCGAGCACTCCTTCAGAGGGTGGTTCTTCCTACATCTAGGGAAGAATACACCTAGTGTGAGATCCTCTACTACTTATTTCTTCTTTTCCCTTAGGACATCTATTTTTGAGGAGATGCATCTCATCATTTATATTTTGAAATTTTCAAGGATATTTCCTATCTCTACACGGGTGGCTCCTCCATTAGATGACTTCTGCGTTTTGTCGAAGAAATCACATTCTAATTTGTCCCATTTGTCCTGTTTGTTATTCTTGGAAGACCTCTTGGAGTACCTTTTGCACAGTTCCACGATATTTGCAAAGGACTCCTTGGAGATATCCCCCTTTCCTAACAGGTTTAACATGTCTAGGAAATCATCCCTAATCCCATGAAGTAGGATTATTTTGAGCACACATAACCCCATATTAGTCTGTCCAGCTCTCTGCACATTATATAAAATCATTTCAACAAAATCTTCCAAACTCTCATCATCCTTATGTACCATTTTAAACAATTGTTCTCTCTTATCCTTGGTATTACAATACTCCTGATATTTCTCCAGAAACACCTGTTTCATCTTGTCCTAGTTAGTGATAGTTCTGCCTCCCAGGCTCATAAACCAACGTAATGCATTGTCCTTTAGAGTGGCAAGGAAAAGTTTTGGATTCTGTGCATTGGTGGTGTAGTCATAGCTATGACAGAGGATGCCAATTTCAAAAAGAAATTCATCTGGATCCTCTGTCGCTTTTCCATAAAATCGAGGAAACACAGATGGCGATATATTTTTCATGGGGGATATCCCTTCTGGCTGTTGAATTGGGAACTAAAGTGTAGCCACTGTCTCTTCAAGCAGGGGATTACCCTCATGATGATGATTTTCTCCCATTGCTTCTTCCTCTTCGGGATCGTGTATGTTACTCATATTTTCTTCTGTTTAATCCTCTTCGTCCTTCCACTGATCGTTGAATTTATGATGGAACTGTGTCCACTCCTCTTCATTCACAACCTTCCTATTAATGTGATATATAAAATCTCGATCAACCTATCCTGTAGTACTAACTTTTTCTTCCTTTGCAGGGGCATCCGAGGGTGTTGCAGCTCCTCATGTGTTCTCCACTGTAGAGATTGACGCTACCACTCCATGGGTGACAGGGCTTCTTCTGATGGGTGTTTCCTAATAGCAAGACCCAGTAGAAGAATCGGTTCTATCAACTAGGTCATCAATGAATGTTCTTCTCCCGAATGTTGGATTTTTCCCTCGGCCTTGACCACCTGAAACGTTAGTGTTTTGTGGGGTTGTGGGATTTATAAGATGGTCACGCTGTACCCTTCTTGTATTCATGCAACCCAAAACATGAAAACTAAAAATAAATGAGGAGGAATGAATAAAGATAATTATTGGATGCAACTACAATAGTGTCTAATATTTATCCTTCGTCGACAACAACGCCAAAATGTTGGGCAACCTATATACAAGTTAATTAAAGCCAACATACAAAGTGTTCAATATAAATTGTCAACCCAGGGAAGTCTCTTATTGCAAGGAAAATATGCACTATATATGTTTTAAACACTAGGTAGATGGTATTGTAAGTAAATAATCCTACTATCCTATTCAACCACACTCATCTGATAATCCACTTAATCTAATTTACTTTCTCAAGAATGCAATCACAAGTACCTCCTATGATTCATAATCTAGAATTGAAAGATTCAGGGAATAACATATAGATTACTTTTGCATAAAGTAAAATCCATGATTACCAGACCATCTAAATATACATCCAACTATCCTGATTCAGTTATTCTATAAATCCATAGTACATGAATTAAATTCAGCTATTCTAGAAATTAAAAGTGCAGGAATTAAATTCTGCAATTATAAATGTGAAGGAACAAACTACAAATATCTAAAGAAAACAAAAATTGAAAGAATTAGGGATGAACAGGGATGTTACAACTATCACATAGTTGCATAAAAGACAGTTAACCTATACAGTCGACTAACACACCACACCACTGCAGTTTTATTGGAGATGGAATTATTGATTATTCAAATGACACACAATAAATTGATAATTGTTGCAACTCACTGTAAATAAAGGAAGTTATCACAAAATCACACAATAGAATAAATACAATACCTAATTAACTCAGCAATCCCTATGGGAAGGAGGGCCCCGCCTTCACATAGAGATGCCGGAAGTAACACATATTAAAACACCGAGATCTGAAGAATCAAACTCGTTGTATTAAAAAGTGGCAGATGAACACACAACCTTAATCACAGCTGATACAATAATTTAGTTAAAATTTCAACCCCCATCTTAGAACAATTCCCTGTATTTATACAATTACAATCATAACATCTTCCTACTATTATCAGGAAGCCATGAAGATCTACGATCTTCAGGCTGCCTTAATTACAATGAGTTGTTACAGTCGTGGAAATATGAGAGCAGAATATATAGGGAAGTTGTTATTCGAGCCAAAAATAATGATCATGATTAATTGAGAAGATATTATGTGGATTGCAGCTACTTTTGAGCAGCGACGCAATATTGCCTCCAAATCTGTCGTAGTTTGTTGCAGTTACCCTTGTACAACTCCCATGGAATAATAGGATGGGAACATGTTCTTTGGGAAACGATGAAATGGATGGCGATCAACTTCAGCAATGAATTTCCATCTCTCCTTTGGCATGTTCGGCTCGCTACACCTGTATTCTTTACATCTCGAATTATCTTTATAAAACCACCATATGTTAGCATAATTTAAGATGTAGAGCCCTGATTACCAGAATCCTAAGCATTAATAAAATAAGACAATGACTAACCATACCTGTATGACTTGAGGGGCCAAGTGAGGGAAAAACATCTGTTTAGCATGCATAATAGAGAAGGTTGAGGAAAAAAGAGGTAGATAAGGGTGGTCAAAAAGGGGCCATTTCTGGGCCCAACAAGTATTAAAAAAGTTTGCATAAGTATTTGGAGGGTAATAAATCATCCTTGAACATCATATTCAATTCTTAATATAATTCATATACCTTTTCAGAATATTTTAGAGCATTTGGATCAATTTGGAGACCTAGACATCAAAACTAGTCAAAGGTCGAAATATGTAAAAAATCGAAAAATTGGTCATTAGAGGACCTGAGATGGTTGGTGAGTCAAATTGTTGCTTCAATATTCCTGGAATGTTGAGGCTTTATAATGATTAATATGAACTTTTGAGCATTATTGGTAAGCTTCTTCATTTTTTGGCAGATATCATAGCAACCATTGATGTGGGTTGTCACTCTGGTATTCCATACCATTGATTCCGAATGTTGACGATCACCTTCTGAGGCTGTGACTGATATGTACTACATCGATCCCATAGGAAAGGTTTTCCAAATAGGGCATCGGCTACGAAAAGTGGTGCCACGTCACAGAGTACTTCATCTAAAAAGGGATTAATGAAGTAAGTGATTTTTCATTGGCCAGTGATTCTTAGTTCCTTTCCATTCTTCATCCAACCGATATTCTAAGGCTAAGGATGTGGAGTGGTTAAAAGAAATAATTTATTCATAACATCTTCAAAAACAGAGTTATTCTAGCTACCATTATCCACAATTAGATGTAATGGATTTTTATGAACCGATATCTATGTATGGAATAGGTGCTCTCATTCCTCCTCATCAATGATAGTCGAGGCTGTCAGAGTGGTTGAGGTTGAAGCCAAGAGGGTTGATGCATCTGGATCAGATTCTACTAGGAATATGTTAGACAAGTCAAATGTTGACAATTTTGCCAAAAATGTCTTCTAATCTTGGCATTCCGATGTATCATGCCATGCTGAACTGTGATAATCACACCATTTCCTAGTAGGATTTCGCTTGTTGTGATCCCTATTGTATTTCTAAAAGTTATTATTTTGATGATATGGATTTGGTGGAGTTAGCTGAGAAGTGTTCTTGAACTTATCATAGTTGGTTGGTGACTTATTATCGAATGTTCGACCTGTTGGCTTGTCTGTGAAACATGATTTTCCTTTTTGTTTAGCTTCAAGCTTCCTGGCGTAATGAAATGCATTCGTAAGTGTACTGATAGCCATAATATCCATCTCTTGATGAATGTATGGGGATAAACCACTGACATACTTCAATACAAGAAATTTATCTTCTTCTTAGACACCAAATCTAGCCATGAGTCGATAGAACTCATCGGTGTAACTCTGTACAGACTGGTCTTTCCATTTCCATAGATGCTACCACTTCTTATACTATTGTTCAAGATACTTAGGCAAGTAGAATTCCTTCCGGACATATTTGACAAATTTTACCCATGTGTCTATGGGGTCGCCTTCTTTTTCGATATTTGTCGATAGATTCTCCCACCAACAATGTACAGAGGTTGACATTTTTAAGGAAGCAATGGTGATGTTTTATACTTCAGAGAGTTGAGTTACCAAGTAGTAAGATTCCAGTTGGTTTACCCAATTGTTGATGGATTCTGCATCAATCTTTCCTTCAAGGTTTGGTATGTCCAGATCCGTTTGCACTTTGAAGGGTATGATTTTATCGGCGTGAGGTCGCGTCGAGGATTCCCTGGAGTTCGAAGTGACTCTCATGAGAATCTCACTGAACTGGGTGAACATTTTATTTAATTAGAGAGCTAGTGATTTTATTCTTCAACCATATTTTCTCAAGTCGAAGGAAGTGTTTTCCTGTTTTGTTGAATTTGCAATAATTTTTGAACATGAATAAGTTAAATACTATGATGGAAGTGCTGATGTAACTTAAGATATGAACAAGATCAATATCTAATACCAATGATCCAAGTCGTTCCTAGGTACATACTAGGGACAACAATCAAATGAATGAGTCGAGCTCTATTATGGAGGAAGCATATAAAAAGAACCTGTAAAGTAGGAAATACATTTAGGTCTACAGAAAGTAGATGAGCATACAAAATGCAATAATTCGAACCAATTTATTACTTCTTCTCCATGAAATATGGAAGAATAAGAATTGCTGTATATTACATTAGTGTACATGGTTATATAGGATGCTGAGATGCTTGGGTGAGTACCTGTTATGTTTAGTTATAAAAGAAGTTATAACAGTTCAGATTTTCAACCATCAAAGACCTATCGAGGTAGACTTGTAGAAGATAACTTGTCAAGGAAAATATGTCGAGGCAGAACCATCAAGGAGAACTTGTCGAGACAGACTTGACAAGGTAGTCAAAATAGGCAAACGAGTCGAAGTGCTAGAGTTTGTCGAATCTTGACAACCTACCAACTGCTAGTTGGATCATATTGTGTTTATTTTATAGTAATTGACATTGATTTCTATAATGTATTTATAAACTATGATTCATGATGGTCATCGGGATCATGAATGCATTAATGGGATTTTGCAAGGAATGAAAAGTCATCCCAAACAATTCAGTAGGTTTCCCTATAATGAGCACCTACAAATAGTTCATTTATTTAATATAATTCATATTGGAAAGAATGTAGTTTCCACATTATGGTGAATATTGGATGGAAGGAGTGACATAAAAAAATGTCAAAATTTGGAATGACATTCATGAAGCCAATCATGCAATGACAGATGTCATTCAGTTAAATCGAAATGAATACCAAATTAATATAATCTCACCTCCATGGTTGTTAATGGAAGAGAAAATCAATGTTGTAAAATAAGTCATTCAAAAAATTAAATTTCCCACTGGATTTTGTTCAAACATGAAGAATAACTTAACAAAGAAACGTGACTTTGGGGGGGTAAAAAAACATTCATGCCTAATTGTGCTACCATACAAAAAGTTTTAACTTGAAACTCAATAGGCAAACAGACTTGTTTTCCATATAATAACTCATAGGGGGTATGTCCGGTAGTGTTTCTCCATGTTATCTTGTAGCCCCATAAAGCCTCTGGGAGTATATTTTCCCAATACTTATGATGTAAGTGAATGGTATTAGTTAAAATAGCTTCTAATACTCTATTAGTTAATTCTACCTGACCATTAGCCTGAGGGTGATAAGGTGGATATTTTTAATGTCGGATGCCGTATTTTGTAATAATTTCTTTCATTAATTTAGAAGTAAACTGAGTACCTTGATCTATGACAATTTCTCTAGGTACACCAAAGCGGGTGAATATTTCTTCATATATAAATTCTACCACTGATTTATCTCTGTCTCTAAATAAAGCTTTAGCTTCTACCCACTTGGTGACATAGTCTGTACAAACTAAGATATATTTGTTTTTAGGAGAAATGGGAGAGGTTTATCCTACAAAATCAAGAGCCCATTTCTCAAAAGGTTCAATCATGACTTGGGGTTGTAAAGGCATTTGATCAGATGACATAGGTCTACCCACTCTTTGGCAACTATCACATCCTTTAACATATTTGGTAGCATCCTTAAAAATGCTTGGCCAATAATAACTAGAATATAAGACATTATATGTTGTCCTTTTATCAGAAGAATTTCCTCCACATGGTCCATCATAGCATGCATGGAGGATTTCTATCATCTCAACCTTCCGCGCACATCATCGAATAATAAGATCGGGACCAGTGCAGAAGAGATCGTTATCAACCAAAGAATAATTAGAACTTTGAACTATAATACGATGCTTCTCATGTGGAGACAAATGGTTTGGTATTTTCCCCGTTGCTAGATAATTGGCAATATCCGCAAACCAAGGGTTTTGAACATATACAACAAATAGATGTTCATTAGGAAAAGTGTCGTCAACTGGTTTAGTACAGTATTCATGTTGAATACGAGAAAGGAAATCTGCTACGATATTTTCTTTACCAGGTCGATCAATGACGATAATGTTAAATTTTTGCAATAAAAAAAGCCACTGAGTCACTCTACCATTGGTAATTGGTTTATTCATCAGAAATCCAATGGCTGAGTGATCGGTATGCACAAAAACTTCATAAATTGTGATATAATGGAAAAAATTATTAATAGAATAAACTACTGCCAAAAATTCCTTTTCGATAACAGTATAATTTAATTTGGTAGGGGTCATATTTTTGCTAATAAAGTAGATGGCGTAACGTGCTTGTCCTTATTTTTGGCCGAGGAATCCTCCTATGGCCATATCAAAGGAATTGGTAGATATGTAAAAAGGAAGGGACCAATCAAGACCTTTAAGTAATGGTGCCACCGATAGTTTAGCTTTTAATATTTCAAAAGCATTTTGACAGGATTTTTTCCACTGGAATTCTGATTCCTTTGTAAGTAACTTAAACGTTGGTGCAGTTATTTTAGTAAAATTTTTAGTAAACCGATGGAAATAACCTGCTTGACCAAGGAAGATTCCTACCTCTTTCTGGGTTTTTGGAGAGGGAAGGCCAACTATTACTTTGATCTTAGCAGGGTCTACCTTAATTCCTTGGGAAGAAATATGGTGTTCTAAAACTATACCTTCTATCAGTAACATTTTACTCTTTTCATGACTAAGAGATAAATTCGTTTCTTGACATCAGATCAAGACCTTCTGGAGGTTTTCAAGAGCTTCCTTGAAAGGTGTTACCATAGGCTATGAAATCATCCATATATACTTCAACACAGTCATGTATAAGATGAGAGAAAATTCCTAAGACTGTTGCTGAAAAGTGGAAGGTGTGTTATATAAGCCAAATGGCAAGACTCGATAAGAAAATGTTCCCCAAGGGCATGTAAAAGTGGTGTTATACCGATCTTTAGGTGCTATTAGAATTTTATTGTATCCACTATATCCATCAAGAAAGGAAAAGTACTATTTACCTGACAATGTATCTAACACTTGATCAATAAAAGGTAAAGGAAAGTATTCTTTCAAAGTAGCTTTGTTAAGTTCCCTAAAATCAACACAAATACACCATTTCCTTGTAACTTTCTTCGGAACTACTACTAAAGGAGATACCCATTTACTGTCAGAAATAGGATAGATAAAACTAGCAGTGAGGAGTTTTTGTAATTCTTCTTTTACTATATCCTTTAGAGAAGGATTCATCCTCCTCTGTGGCTTCCTTACAAGTGATATGCTTGGGTCCATAAAAATATGGTGAATATAGGTATCAGGGTGTATACACTTCATATCGGTGTATTCCCATGCGAATGCTCCAACTTGTTTTGTAAGAACTTTAAGCAGCTGTGCTTGTTGGTTTTCACTTAATCCAGCGTCTATATGTAAGAGTTTTTCGGGGCCAACCTCACAAAGTAAGGTATATGGTCTTGTATGATCTTCAATTGTGAAGAAACATGGTGTTTTTGTAAACATTGAGAGATCCATATTATCTTGAAACTCATCTCCAAAAATATGATCGAGTTGAGCAAAGGACTGAGGGAAATATGTACAGGTTGTTGAAGAGACAAACTGGTTTAATACATTCTCACTGGTCTACTCCTGAAGTGCTAAATAAAAATCACCAGGAAGGGAGAGATCATCAAAGTATTCATCCCCGAAAGAACAATTTAGCCACCATGAATTTTCAGTTATTGGTTGTGCCGAGGGGTATAAAATAAGTCTTTGTGTGGACAACCCATTGGAAATAGTCATCTCTCCATCCCTACATCCTATAAAACCATTTGTGGTGGTTAACCATGGTATTCCCAAGATAATAGGATGTCCTTTGGAAGGATACTTTGATTCTACAACCATAAATTCAACAGGGTATTTCCATGAAGCTACTGATACAACAATGTCATCCAGGACTCTAGCAGGTTTTACCGTAGTGCGATCTGCTAGTTCTAGGATGGAAGGGGTAGGTCGAAGAAATTGTTCTAACTATAAAACTTCTAAAACTACGGTGGTCATCATGTTAATAGAGGACCCTAAATTGATTAATATATTCTCTATGGTCTAGTTGTTTATAATTACATTCACTACTGGGGTTCTTGGATTTATATATTTTGCAAGTCGAGACTCACCTATCATACATTTAGACATTTCTCCTATAACATGAATTGTAAGAGGGTCATTTTGCTTCTTTCCTGGGCGTTTAATACATAGATATTTTATTAGCTTACTATAGATAGGTATATCTTTGATAGCTTGTAATAGAGGGATCTTAATACAAATGTTCTTTAATTCATTCAAAATTTTATACTACGAATGAACTACAGGTTTTTCTATTACTAATATTTCTAGAAATGGAGGAATTATTTGCTCCTGAATAATTTCTTGTGGAGGATGGGTGTGTATTGGAACCATTGGAATGGTCACATCCTCCAAAATAGAATCATTCATGGGTTCACTTGAATCTTCTTCTTCTTCATTTGGTTCCTGAATGATGACTGATGACTTGGGTTTATTATTCACAACTCTTCCCAATCGTAATTGAATTTCATGTACAGGTACAGTCGAGATAAGGTATGAGATAAGAGTTTGCAACTCAATGTTGTTAAGAGCTTGAGTTGGTTTATTTTTAGGGTTAGGTATCTACTGTGCCGGTAACAATGTTAGTCGAGGAGGATTTGAATTATGAAAGTGATGAGGTTGTTGTGCGATAAAAGGAACTGGAGGTACAAATCCAGGAAGTATTTGATGGAAATTTGTTTGATTCTGAGGATAAGGATAATTAGGTGCATGAACAAGTTGTGGTTGAGGATATGGTCATCCTCTCCATCCTTGTGACCAATATTGTTGTTGTGGAAATTGAGGAGGAGGATACTGAGATGGCTAATTCTGCCAGCTAGAATTGTTCCATTGTTGGGGTGGTTGATATGGAGGATAATAGGGTAGAGGCTGTGGTGAAAAGTTTGGATATGTTGGTTGGTCCCTAGGTTGCCAAGGAGACCTCCTAGATGTTTCAACTACATCCCCACTCTTATAGATGGCTTGCAATCCAGGAAAGTATGGGTAGTTATCTGTTGGATGCTCTTCTATACAGATGTGACATACATAGATTTTGTTTAATGGAAATTAACTTTGGGGATGTTTAGTTCTACATATTGTAAAAAAGATACTCATTTCTGCTCATTCTTCATCCTGCCTTTTCTTGGCTTGTAAATCATCTAGTTGGAAACCCATTGCTCTTAAGATATTAGTATTACAATTATCCAATAGGTTTCCTAACTCTACTCTTGTAACTCCACTTGAACTAGGAACATTTCCTCTTATATTCTTACTAAAAGGCTCTCAAAAAAAATTTTCAACTTCCCCCCTACTCCTAGAATAATTTTTACACATCTCACTGATCTGTGCAAAATTTTTATGAGAAATATCACCAGCTACCATGACATTAAGAATCTTTAACAAGTCCTCGAAGATTCCCTTAAGGAAAAGTGTATGTATTGTATCTTCTTGGAGGTCATTATATTTAGATTTATGTAATGTATAAATAAACCTCTCGAGATAATCTTCTAGGATCTCATATTCAAGTTGTTGTATCTTGAATATATCATATCGAGAGTCCTTAGGTTTGCAGTATTCTTGATATTTTTGCAAGAATGAGGTTTCCATATCATCCCAAGTCTGGATAGAAGATTCACCTAATCCCATGAACCATCTCAAGGCAGAATCCTTGAGTGTAGCCGGAAAGAGTTTTAGTTTGTGAGCATCTTATAGATAATTGTAACTGCTACAAAGGATATCGAACTTGAACAGGAATGTGTCTAGGTCCTCTTTAGTTTTTCCATAGAAAGTAGGCAAGGAGGAAGGAGGGATGTTTTTCATAGTTACATCCTACATTGTATCTAAGATAGGAAACCCGAAGATAGCCTCAGTTTTCCCCTTCTCCTTCTTCATTCCTAACTTCATCATGATCTTCGTTTTCTCCTCGTCTCTCCATATAAGCTGTATTCTTAACATAATTTTACCTAGGAGGCTCCTTTTGAGGTGATAACGAGGCGTCCCAACATTATTTTTTTGGGAGAGATATTCCTCTGATCAACCATGTTTTTATTAAACCCTAGATGGATAGTAGGTTATACTATAGAAGTTCAATTTGTGAAATAATTCGATCTACTAAGGTTCCAAAGAGAGATTTTACTTGACCAGGATCAACAAAGTCAACAAAATTTGGATCTCCTACTAGAGAAAAATTTGTGTTAATTGGATTTGAAACTAGTGGAGGGCTAGGGGTTTCTAATGGTTGATCTTCTTGAACTTCCTTAAGAACAGGGTTCTTTGGAATTTCTTCCAAGGTTCCTTCTCCTTCTTATATGGCTTCTCCAGTAATATATTCTAAGGGAGTTTCTTTAGGTTTTAAGGTAGAACTACTTCCTTTAGGCATCTTTCAATACCTTTTGGGTGAGTTATTAGTTGGGGAATTATGTCCCCTACAGTAGTTAGTAGGGAATTCAATAAGTTTTCCTATCTTAACAAATCTACCTTGAGGATCTCTAAGTCTGCACATGAAAAAATTTAAACTAAAGAAAATCTATGTTACTGCTGTTGTTGGGTTTGGGGGTGCCTGTTATAATAGATGCATGGGTTCTTACCTCTCATATTACTGCTCCCCCACTACAAACCTATTACTGAACTTCATAAAGAATTCTACTCTAGCTTATAGAACAACTCCCTGGCAACAGCCCCAAAAGTGTTGCGTGTTATAATGTCTAAATTAATCTGCCTATTCTTTAATTATCAACCAGGGTTGGTAAGCTTAGATTTGACACAAAATATATGCGAAGGTAGAGAGTGTGATGTAAATATTTTAACAAATAAAAGATCGAAAGATATTTAAAAATGAAAAACTAAGTCAAACTTCCTAAAAATGCAATTAAGGTAACTAAACTGAGATAAAATATTAACTAAACAAATAATATATCTTATAAATTTGGACTGAAAATGATATAATCAACAACTTACTTATTCAAATAGAAAACTAAAGTGCAAGGAAGACTTAACTTATAAGCAACTAGAAAACTTAATAGATAAAACTTAGTAAGGAAAACTGAAAAAGAAGCAACTAGAAAACTTAATAAAGAAATATCTTTAGGTTTTGTCCTACAAGTTCTTTCAACAATAACACAATCATAAAAAGACAACCTAAAAACATACTAAGGAAAACACTAAATCTCGCATGCAAACAAATAAATCAATTCAAAAGGAATAGACGCAAAACTATACAACCATAAGACAAAATCTGAAACAAAACTTAAGAATAACTTAAACTATGTTCAAAGTAAAAGAAGTAAATAAAATGATAAAAATTTAATAAATAATTTAAAACAACTAAACTTTAACTTAAATGTTAAACAAAACTATTATTTAACTATTATAGACAAAGAATAATTCAAACATCAGCAAAACAAAACTGAAAACAATCTTAAAATACATAAAAAATCACTAAAAAGAGAACTAAAGGTTGAATGACAGACTAAACTGTGGGTGTGGAAGGGTGGGTGAATAACAGACTGAATAGGTTGTCCGAATGACAGACTACACAGTACAAATAGTAAAAAATAACCTAAATGAAATAATCTTCAGCTGAAGCCATGCAGATATAATTCTAATGCATCAGAACATTAAATAAACATATTTAACAACAAATTAACCTTAAACTAATTCTTGAACAAAAGGAATCATTTGCATATTAAACTAATAAATAAACTGGAAATTAATTTGCATAAATCCAAAACAGGAAAGGAAATAACAGAATTGAATCTATTATAAATTCATGAAAACAACTTATTCTATATTCTTGAAAACAAAAACTGAAAGTAATGCTGGAAATGAAAATAACTGGAAATAAAATGACTAAAGGAAAATAACTGAAAGCAAGATATGCACGCATCTAACTAATTAACTTTGAAATAAAACTAAGTTAATGTGTTACATAAAACAAATAGGATAGAATTTACTATAATCTAATGGAAACAAACTAGAAATTAAACTAGACTAGCTAAAACAAAAAAGAAACTAAGCTAAACAAAGAAACTGAACCTTTGGTTGATGAGGGGCCCTCTCAGCAATCAGGGGTGATTCCTAGCTAACTTCTACTTGAACGCAATCTCCAATAGCAATGCATACAGCTCTTTATTCAGATGGTTGAATAGAAATACAAAGTTCAAGGGTAAATTATAGCAAGAACTCTTCTCCTAACTCTACTAACTGACTTATTTTCTAGCTAACTTTTTCTCTCTCATAGAGGTTGCATTATATAATGATTTACAGAGATGATAAATTCAACCCTTTAGAGTTCGACTACTCTCTAAATTTATCCAATATTTAAATCGCTTAATTGACCACAAGCCAATGCATAAGCATTTTCCTTCTTCAGCGTGAATAGTCTTCAGATGTGGCGCATAGGATTCTCTTCAGCATGAACGGTCTGTAGAGGTGGTGCACGAGTTCCTTTCTGAGCGCAACAGGTGATTGATGGTGAATAGAGGAGAGCGTAGTGGCACATCTTCTATATTGTGGGTTGAATGCAACACTCTATCACATGGATGGTTGATGTGGTGGCGAGTAAAGGAGAACACAGGCTGGAAAGTATCTAGAACACAGCTCCATTACTAGACGCATGGATAACCAGATCATTTGTAGTTGGTTAACATTTTAAATGGCTAGAATTAATTCTCAGCAGTGCACAGTCTGATGGGAAATCTGGATGGAGTGTTGAACGAAAGGCTGGGACATGAGCTGGTTACGCTGGCCGTCGATCTAGGGAGAATGAAGTGTCTATCTACTAGTGTGCTTCAGGACTAGAGTCTACAACAACACCTTTCGACATCTGTCAAACCACCAGTGAGTTTAATGCAACAAGCTGGACATGCTGTGCAAAAAGTAGGATGAACATGTTTTGCGTATTAAATTGGTCCAAAAAGATTATAAAAATTGCAAACGATTATACAAACCAATTAATACATCAAATATGCTTTAACAATGTTATTTTTAATTGATTAAACCATAAAAATGATAATAATAAAATAATTTCATATAAACCTTAAAAACACTCATACCTAAGGTTGAATAATGATCTTCATGTCATAAAATATACAAAAGATAATAAAATATATGGTTAAATGAGTATTTTATCTACCAAAAATGGTAACAAATCTAGGATCAACAGTTATGTTGATTCGGATTGGATAGGTAGCACCACTGATAGGAAGAGAACTTTGGGTTGTTGCTTTAGCTTACGATCTAGTATGATATCCTAGTTTAGGAGGAAGCAGTCCGACATGGCACTAAGTACAACTAAGGCAGAGTTTGTTGTCTCTTGCTCGACTAGTTGTGAGGTAGTATGGATGTGAAAGCTACTCTATGAATTGTTTGATCTCTAGTTAGAAGAGACTTGTATCTTCTATTATAGTAAGAGTTGTGTGAAGCTATAGGATAACCCATTGTTCCATGACAAGTCAAAGCACATAGAGATCAGGTTCCACTATATTAGGGATATGGTGCAGAGAGGAGTAGTAAAGCTCCCGTAAAAGGAAATTGACTAGAAAATAACTGATCAAGTGTTGGAAAATTAGTAAAAGTAGATCTAATAAAATGCACACCATATATCAACATTTATTGATAAAAATCATATCATACTATAGGTATGGAGACTATTGGTTTTTTCATTTGAACATATGATTGAATTTTCCAAACCGACTCTGAGGGTTGAGTTACTAGTCTGCCAAAAGTGCCTCTCATTGATTTGCACTATTTTAGTAGAATGCATGCCCAGAATAGAGGATGAGGTTTCAAAGAATGAAATTCACATGGATGGAGTCAACATGTTTTCCCCCATACTATGGAAAGTATAAAGTAGAAAATGAAGTTAATATTTCTTTAAGTGACTTAGAAAGTAGATTCTTTTAACTCTTCTCAGTTTATAATCTAGTGGTAATGGTTTTGTGATCTTGTTATCTCGACATCATAAAGGATATATTTCTTTCTACATTTCTTCCTAAAATGGAGTTATTTTTTTAAATAATGTATCTATTTCAATATTTATTTGGTTTATGTGATATAAGAGAGATAAACAAATATATTTCTTTACAAAAAGTGATGGGAAAGGAATGCCAAATCAAGGTTCTCATAGTGTGGATGATACTATAGAATAAATGAAAATACAGGGAATGAATGCAACTAGCGTATGGGTTAACTTATGTAGGAATATTGTTCAATCAAGACAAATCCTCGTCATACAAGATGTGGTTGGAATTATTGCGTAGTTAGGGAAAGTACAAGACCATGTCTTCAATTGGTAAGAAATCAAATGATATCTCTAAGAAATAGGAAATCATATGGTTTTATTATTTTGTAGATTTTTATTTTGAGTGTAAATGTCCAATTTGCAGGGTACTATCTGAGTATTTGGGAAGGAAAAACATGCTTGCAGTTGTCTACAAGTATTGTGCATGGGTTGATACATTTGAGCAATTTGATCATAGTGGTAACATAGTGATAGGTTTGGATATCTATGGGCTATAAAGTTCCCAAACAATAAGAATTAATACAAGTTTTTGTGTGACTTTCCTTGATGACTTAAGGTAAAGGAAGATTTATGTATAGATTATTAAAATACACTCAAATAGAAATGAAAAGTCAGAAATGTTGGGAAAAAAGGGATAACCGTGGGATTTAAAATATGTTAAATGGTCATGTTATATTTTCATGATATTAGCAATTCAATAAAATATTTTCCAGGTGTTTTACCTTAGCATTTTATGGGGTAATATTTTCATCCACATACAATGTTGATTGTCTTATGTTTGAACGTAGGCCTTACGAGGGGGGATTGAAAGTTCGCGATCTACAAAAGAAACTGATTATAGAGGATCCAAAATTTTCAAATGGAATCCTCCCTAAGGGATATATGGGATATTCCATATATATGATAAATATGGATCAAGAGGAGATATGTCCTTCAACTTCACCAGGCATTGGATTGAGAGGAACATTATTTTTTAATCTTTTCTCATATTTGCAAGTATACAAAACAAGAAACCACATGAAGCATGTGATATATTATTTAAGATATGGTGCTATCTCATTGTATGGAGGTATCCTAAGGAGAAAATGTGTTATTGATTGTGAAAATAGGTAACTGGTAATACAGATATTGATGGTCTAAATGAAATCCTTTTTTGTCATTTTGTAAGAAATAACTTTTGATGTTTGAGTATGCTAGAAAATAATTGTTTCCATATAAATATTTATTTTGTATTATTGTCTTTAGTACACAATATGGAATTTACTTGAGTTCAACAAGTTTTCTTATCATCCATACATCAGATTCTTTATAGATGACATGTTTAATATCATCCATACAACTTTTCAATGTTTAATATGCATGGTCGTTATGTTGATATACATGTATTTTTGGAATGTTTTTGTTAGCTTTTGGGGTTACTTCAGTGTTTACACCATTTTGTTTATTATTTTGGATTTCACTATGTATATATTTTATTGGGGTGATTTATCTAATGTGGGGTGCATGACCAATGTGTTCATTACCCTTGATTAAGTCACTCGGAGGATTATTAACTTCATTTTTTCTAATTTGATTCTATGGCATGCAAGGAGTATGTAAATGAATGTATGATGATTTGGCATGCGTGATCAGTTTTAAAATCTATATTATGGTGTTCTAGTTCCCTCACGAAGTCATTATTACAATCTAACATCATTGTGTAAGAGTATGGCAATTTGGCTAGGTGCAGAAATTTGACGAAGTGTTGGAAAATTAGTTAAAGTGTTTTTAGGAAAATGCATGACAACTCTTAGTGTTTAATGATAAAAACCATATAATACTATAGTAATGGTATTCATTGGTTTTTTCATCTAACCATATTATTGGATTTTCTAAACAATCTCCAAGGGTGGAGTTACTGGTCTGCTAAAAGTGTCTGCTCGCATGACTTGCACTATTCCAATAGAATGCATGCCCAGGATAGAGGATGAGGTTGTAGAGTATTAAATTGACATGTATGAAGTCAACATGTTTTCCCCCATATTTTGGAAGCTTAATATTTCCATTTTTTATGAAATAAAAATTCACCTTAGTGGACCAAGGCTATGGTACATTTGTATGTGTTAAAACAAGGGTTTAAAAGACCCTTTTCAAATACACGTTAGATGATTTCTTTATGTCAATAAATTCACCCAATGGTATGAATATGTTATATGGAGGTTTTTCCATCTATCCATATTCTCATTTTCCCCTCTAGCGATCAATGTTCAAAATATGGATCGTCCAAATATGCCTATTGGACACTTTTGGACAATATTACAAAAGGTCACAATAATGCCCTCCAGTGCACTGAAATGTGACATTGATGAAAGTTATCTTCGTTGGGTTGAAAAATTCCCACTTGGAAAAATTATGACATGGGAAATCAAATTTTGACATGGAATATCATGGATGATGATGTGATAAGGTGCATGACACACTAGTTATTCCTGTAGTATATGAAGAAGTTGGCATTAGGTAAGGTTTTGTAACACCTTACCATGCTTCTAAAATTCCCTCCATCTAAGACAACATTCCCACCAAAGGAACTACTACTGGAGAAGATAAATTTCAGGTGTTTTTATCCTCTAAATTTGAGGTGTCTAAGAATAATAAAGAAGGATTACCAGTAAAAATTTTGAAGTTGAATTAAGTAGCTTTGATCTCAGATCTGAATCTTCTATGGATTTGGATAAGATAACAATAGTTGCAAGCATAATGGAAAGATAAAAGAGGAAAGAAGTTGAAATCAAGCTACATTTATGTTACATGTGGATGAGTCATACTCTATTTTTATAACCATATTTTGGAAATGAAATCAATGTTGGAAGGCATAGTACATTTGTTTTCTAAGGGAAACAAAATAAATATCATTAACATCAACTAAATAAAGAAAAACATACATTTTTGATAAATACAAACATGTGACATATACATTCAACCTTCAAATGTATTTACAAAGGAAACATATATTACAAGAAAGATGCTACTCAAGAGCTCTATGCTGCTTGGGAGGTTTTTGCAAACCCTCCTATTCAGAATAAGACAAGTGGGTAGAGTCTTTCTTTCCTAATTATGTGAAAGGATCTGGTTATTTAGAAGTTGTAGTAAATGCACATAATTTTTCTTCTAGTCCTTTGGCTTTCTCCATATAAAATTGTGCATTGGATCTAAGGTTATTTTCTTCATCAATATACTTATTCAAGCTATCCAAATTTTTCTTATACTTCTCCTTGATTTCTTTTTGTTCTTTATCAAGATAATCCTTTGTATTTTTCAAATCATATTCAACTTGAGATAATTGTCTCCTATGATGCTCTACCTCTGTTTCAAACTAGTTAACCCTCAATTCCACATCATCTGGATTATGAAAAAGTGACACTCATTGAAGAACGAACATATACAAAGTGGAAATTTGGGATTCTAGATGTTTTATCTCTCTTTCACATCCCAAATGTTGTTCTCATATGTTCTCCAATATTTTTTTCTTAATCTCTTTAATATAGACCTATATTTTAGCTACCTCCAGGCTCCTTCTTTAATAGTTCCAACATTTTTGTTGGGATGAAATATCGCCTATAGAATTCATTGCTGCAATAACATCCATCAATGTATTCTCTTATATTTTTAAGGCGGTATTAAACTTAACTTCTTTTTGTGTTTTCCACGAGATTGTATTGTTGCAATAGCATCCTCCATTGTCTTCTCTTGCATTTGTAATGAACTCTGATATTGTATGAATGACTATTGGTGTGCAAGATTATCATACCTTTCATATCCTTCTCCTCTTTTATCTTTTTTTGCATACACTTTTACAACAATCCTCTCAATATATTTGTCTTTCAAATTTTTATCTTTTTTACAAATCTTTTTCTTCATTTTTTCTACTCTTTTCTTATATTCCTTAAACTCATATTGATGTTTATTGTACTCTTCTTTGAATATATATTAAAACTAAGCCTTTTGTAATTCAATGAATTCGTATTTGATCTTCCTTTTGTTCACAATTTTTGTTCTTGACCCACCACAATTTCTATAGGTGGTACATTCAAAGCCTCAGGCCGTTTTTAAAGCTAATATAGACCAATTTGTATGCCCTCTTCATATCATTTAGTCAAATCCTAAATAATTTTAATGGAATTCTCATATGGGCCTTCTTATTATCATTTAAAGTTAAATCTACTTCTTTAGGCATACCTTCAATAACTCTTTCTTTGATTTCTATTGTACTTATTGTTTTTTCTCCAATATTTTGGAGTGCTTGAATCAAATGTGTTAGAGGCAATTTTCTAAAGTGTAAAATCTAGAGGTGAAACCCTATCAAATGGAATATAGACACAAGAAGGAATATCATCTTCACTTGTATTTTGTCCACAATAAACAAAATCGTTCCTCTAACTTTATGTTGTATCATCATCGTTGTGCTCATGTTCGTAATCCATGCAACCCTCTAAATCCTGCCTCTAATTTTCTGTCATTTCACCTCCATGTAAGCTTTACAAATTTGAGACAGCAATCTCATTTCATGATTTTCTAAACCAATGTCACTACCCCTACCTTATATATAGTTCTCCATTGACTCTTAATGTAATTTTAAAGTCGAGTGACCAACAAATCCTTCCATGTTTTTCTTTGGAGACTGTTGAGGAACTTCTTCATTATTTTTTTCACTTTACGCCTTATAATGCATTTTTTTTACAACCGGTCAACCATACGATAGTGGTCGATATAAGTCAATAATTTTTTGAAGTATTCTAGGGTAAATGAACTTCAATATATTGTTTTTTCTCTCCTATAGTGAGAATTCCAATTTCTTAGTGAATAGATGAGGGACATCTATGGCAATGTCATCAACCCAGCGGATGACCAACTTCATTCCTTCTCCCAAATTATATTTATTGTGGTGCTTCAAAAATATCCTAAGGACAATATGAATCATGGTTTTGTATAGTATTGGGGGGACATCTTGCATTCTTAATCATTCCTAGGAACATATTGTAGCTAGGGTTTTCACCCTAGCTTGTGCTGATGAGCACCTACTAAGGAATCTGGAATCCTTAGTAGCAGTTCGATTAAACAAAAAGTAAACTGGAAAGTAAAAAACTAATCTAAAGCAGAAAAAGTAAATGACAGGAAGTAAAAGACAGTAACGAAATATGTAATGGTGTTTTTATTAGAGTTACCTCCAATGTAGAGGTTGGTGGAGTCTGTTGCGCTGGTCCGATGTCGGTGGCTCCGAGCTCCGAGCTGGTCCTTC
>LPNX010304320.1:63633-123459 GCA_001517045.1 Pseudotsuga menziesii
TACATTTTCCCCTCGTATTTTTTTCTCCATATCATTCTTTTTGATCTTAGGGGTTTTCTATGAGGCTGCAACATTACTCCACCCCTACATAGAATTCTATTGGATTTGGAAATCAAATTATGATGCAAAGAAACACTCCTCTCAAAAATCACCAATTTCATGTCCCCATCATCAAAATTAGAAATTGAATAATCTATATATTCATTATTGAAATTGAACTATAAAAAAATATACCCCTTCTCTTTTAAGGGTAGCAACCATACCTATCGGACACATGCTCCTATTATTCAATTTATTATCACTCTCTTTGAATGTATTCACAGTGAATTGTTCAACCTGGGAACTCCCTGTTTCACTGAATGTTTCCATTTTACATGACAACTCTATTTCAAATATTGCTATAATTGTCTTTCTTAAGAGCTTAAATTATGGGCAACTAGCTCGTTCACAGGTAATTTTTGAAACCATCCCAGCTAGCAATGAATAAGTATGTCAGGGCACATAGAGGATGCACACTAGAATTCACGGAAGATTATGAATGCATGAAGAGATTGTGGGAATGTAATAATTGATCTGATACCATGGGGTTGGTTCTAGATATATTTGTGACAAAAACATCTTTTATATTCCCAATATCTAGTTTCATTTTCCCATAGTTAATCTCACAAAGTGGAATCTTTTATGTTTTTATCCCAATTTAACCTAATTCATAGAAATGCCCGCCTATCCCTCCTTTTTGGATATTTTTTTAGTGATTTTAGTTGAAAATAGTGTTTTTTACTATTTCCCACCTTCTTATACATTTGGTTCTTCCATTTGGGTTCAAAAAATTATTGGTGTGCAAAAGTGGATATCGTTAAATTTCTAGATTGTTTTGTATATTCTTTGTCGAGTACATTAACAAACTTATGAGTGAACATATCATGAATTTATTATGGTAAAGAGGAGAAAAATATATTTATAAAACATATTCTTATGCATAATTTTCCAATAATTTGGTCAAACTACAAATTTGGGCCTGAAGCTGCATGTTGTTATGTAAAATCCTAAGTGCAAATATTAAAAACTAGGCATAGAAAAATGCATTACACACTCCATACAAATGTAAATAAATGAAATTGAGACCATGGAGTTGAATGTAGATATATTTGTGAAAGATACTCGTTCATATTCCCAATATCCAGTTTCATTTTCCCACAGTTAATCTCACAAAGTGGTAGCTGTTTTGATCCCAATTTAATCTACTTCGCATAAATACCTGCCTAGCCATCATTGTTGGGTATGTTCTAGTGATGCGGTCGAAAATGGTATTTTTTAATATTTCCCACCTTCTTGTTGTGTTCTTCCATTTGGGTACACAAAATTACTAGTGTGAAAAAACACTACATGGTTGTCTTGTATTTTCAGTTTCATTGATATTTAAACCTTATTACATAATGGTTACCAATTTCTAGAAAACTATTCCAAGCCACATGTGTCAGATATGAAAATGTTCATCATTGTCATCACCTTCCTCATCATTAGTATAATCGTTATTATCACAACTTCATCATCATTAGTACCATTTAGAGATGGATATGGCACATTCAACTAGCATAATTTTGCAATATTTTTCTTATCATATGCTTGTATCATATATACCATTTTCATGAAATATATAAATTTTTATGTCATCATCAAAAGGGTTATGAGTCATAGAAGATATGGTTCAATACATGTAATGGGTTAATTTTTCTAGGATAATAATGGTTGGAGGTAAAATTATGGTGTGGAACAATTGTGTAAGGGATCATACTATGTCTAGGATCATAATTATGACACCATAGTGGTTAATAGTTTAGGTGTGTGAAGGGTTCAATGGTAGGTTGAGGTTAGGGTAATCAAAGGTAAATGTATGCTAATTAGGATATTATGGTGTGTCAAGGTCAAAATATTTCATTACATTGTCTTAATGAGTTATTGTGTTAGGAATCATAGTGTGTTTTAGCTCATGGTGGTTATGGGTTACAATGTACTAGTGTTTTATAAGTTTGTTTAGGGATAAAGTGTGTGAACTAGGGGTTATTATGTTAAGTATCATAGTGGATGGAGGTAAGAGTGTGTCTAGGGTCATAAGGTTAGGGATCATGATGTTTTGTTGTTAATATTACAATCATGAGCATGTTATATTGGTCCTTATATATGTATGCATAGTTCCACATACAATTTTTTTTTTTTTTTAAAGTTGAAATTACTAGGGTAGTAAGTACTATATCAAGGAAAACAACCTATAAATCTTACATGTGACATTGTATGTTCAAGGGAATTGTGACATTGGTTACAATGTATTAATGTTTTAGTTTTTTGTGGTAAAAATGTGTTAAGGGAAAAACATTTCATGGCTTATAGGTAGTAGGTGTCATAGTGGTTAGGATGTTATCATTCTTGGGGCCAAATGTTATGGTGAATCATTTTGTTAGGGGTGATAAGGGTTACATATCATAATGGTTAGGTTTTATGGTGTTCCGGTGAGTTAGGGTGTAAGGAATCATATTGTGATCATAATCAAAATGGATAGGTATTAAAGTATATTGGGGTGTTATTGTGTTTGGGTTTAAAGTGTGTTAGGAGACAAAAGTTTCAAGTTGGGTCATCCAACATATATGTTTGTAATGGTTAACATTGAAGGTGTGTGAGTGGTTCACACACACACACACACACACAACACAGATATGTACATAAAAATCAAACAAACAAATTTTTACTCAAATTTCAAATTTACACACTAGCATTTTATAGGTGATGATGAAGATTATGTCGATGATGGTGGTAGTGAAGATGATGATGAAAATGGTGACAACAACTTTGAAAATAACAAAAAATAATATTTTTGTTAGGATGGGAAAATCCATTTATATGTTGACCTCTCCTGGAACCTTTAATATCTCATTGTTTTTTTTTATAATTTTACAATTTTTTTCTTATCATATGTTTGTATCATGTATACAATTTTCATGAAATATAATGTTTATGTTATCATCAAAATAATGGATTTATTTCGATTATAGTACTATACAACAAAAAGGTGAATAGATTACAATGCACTCCTTTTTAAAAGGTGAACTTAAGGTGAAAAGAGAGAGATATGTTGAAGATGTTGATATTGTATGTGATTATACAATGAAGAACAATTATGATCATCATCATCATCATTAGTAAATTCAATGTTGTTTTCATTTATCCTTGATAAATTGGTCCTATTAACCCTCAATATTACTAGTCAATGAAGCCATATGGGGAGGATTTACATATTAATCTATGATGGATTCCAAGTTCCAAACTATATTCGACATATATTGACAAGTAATTTCTTCAACACCCCCAATGAACTATAGTGATATATATTTATTCCAATCACAATTGTAAGTATATACTTCTCATCAAAAGGGTTACGAGTCATACTAGATATGGTTCAATATGTGTAATGGGTTAATGTGTTTAGGATAACAGTTGTTAGAGATAAAATTGTGTTGTGGGACAATTGTGTAAGGGGGCATACTATGTCTAGGATCATAATTATGACACCATAGTGGTTAATAGTTAAGGTTTGTGATGGCTTCTAAGGTAGGTCAAGATCGAAATAATTAAAGGTAGATGTATGCTAATTAGGATATTATGGTGTGTCAAGGTCAAGATAGTTAATTAAAGTGTGTTATTGGGTTATTTTGTTAGCCATCATAGTGTGTTTGAGCTCATAGTGGTTATGGATTACAATGTACTATCATTTTATAACTTTGTTTAGGGACAAAGTGTGTGAACTAGGGGTGATTATGGAAAGTATTATAGTGGATGGAGGTAAAAGTGTGTCTAGGGTCATAAGGTTAAGGATCATGGTGTTTTATTATTTTATTTTATTTACTAGGGGAAATGAAAACTGGGGACTGGGATATTACATATGTGACACAGGGTCCAAGGATCTATTCCCGCTACCACTATACCCTTAGGTGCCCCACAACAACCTATAAGCATGTGACACGGGTAAGCCTTGGTGTGATTTGAACTCGTGACCTCCTTTAAGACATATGAATTCATATCAAGTGAATCGCTAATGATTCACACCTATGTGGGATGGTCAATAATTTGTTTTCTTGTACTATTGGCTGAAGATATAGGGTGAGAATCCCTCTCAAATAGAGAAAGGCGCAGAGCAAAATCCATGGTGTTTTCTCATTAATATTAAAATCATGAACATATTATATTGGTCCTTATATACACATGTATAGTTTCCTATACATACATACATACATACATACATACATACATACACACACACACACACACACACACACACACACACACACATATATATATATTTGTAAGTTCAAATTACCAAGGAAGTAAGTACGGTATCAGGGAAAACAACCTAGTAAACTTCCATGTGACATTGTTTGTTTAAGGTAATTATGTACATTGGTTACACTGCATTAAGGCTTTAGTTTTTTTGTGGTCAAAATGTGTTAAGGAAATATTTTTCATGGCTCATAGGGACTAGGTGTCATATTGGTTTGGTTGTTTGTATTCTTGTGTTCAAATTTTATGGTGAATCATTTTTTTAAAGGTGATAAGGGGGATCATACTGGTTAGGGTTTATGTTGTGCCAATGGGTTAGAGTGTAAGGAATCATATTTTTATCACAATAAAAATTGATAGGTATTATAGTGTATTAGAATTTTATTGTGTTTGGGTTTAAAGTGTGCTAGGAGACAATTTTGTTAAACCTAATCATCCAACTTTAATGTTCATAATGGTTAACATTGAAGGTGTGTGAATGGTTAACATATATATAAATATAAACATGCACACACACACACACACACACATACACACATATTAAACATAGAAATGTACATAAATAATAAATCAATCAAACAAATTTAACTAAAATTTCAAATTTCCGCGTGTGCTCACGCTTATTCCTCTGCATCACCCCACCAATTGGTTGAGTGGCATATTTCATGTGGAGTATTAATATCCCATGGTATTTCGTATCAGTGAGCCATGATACTTACCTAAACTTGAAAATTATTGCACCCACGTTCTGCCTCTCCAACATCCCATCATCTGCTTGTATCATTAATGAGTGATGATCTGAGCAATATTCTTAAAGGAATATATTCTTCATTGTATATCCCTATCCATAGTCCCTTTCCCATCAACCAAAATTCCTGTGATTTATTTTCACCCCATCTTTGGGTGCAAGACGGGAGCAATGAACAATCGAGATTTATGGCTCAAGAACAAGTAACTTGACCATTAAGGATTTGAGACAAATACGCAGTGAGAAAGAAGTGGGAGAGTTAATTTGCACTAGAATATACTGATGGGAGAAAATTTTGATTGTGGAAGGGGAATTTCAAGATTGTAAGTACACTTTAGTTTGAAATGGATCCTTGAGCCAATTATTGACCTCCTCATAACATTCTATTGATCCCTTCAGGGAATTCAATATCAACCCAAAACTAGTGGATATTAAGCTCCATCAGTTTTGACTGGAAGAAGAACAACAAATTAAATATGCAATGTACATCATTGATTTTCAGAAAATGAAAGCACTTGAATTCTTGGATAATATTATTTGTATAGGATCTGTCACTTCCCAATGTGGGAATAACTAAAAGTAGGTTAATAACTTAACTTTGACCATATATCCTTGATTGGGAAAAATAATATTAACTAACTTTATTGTTATACTTGAATACACACATCAAATGTAAACCTTTCAAATTTGGACAACAAATTCATTATGGAGTAAGATATAAAACTTGGAATATTGGCCCAAGAACCATATTGGGATGGAAAAAAAATATCTCATGGAATAATATTTGTAAATGGATTTTTTAAACATCTAATTGCTACATGTGTCTAGGTGAATCTAAAATGATTGACCATGTTTTCACTACTTCTAAACCCAAACGTTGAAACTTTAATCCCATGGTATAGGTAGAACCAAACAGGTATTTGTCATATCTATCTTCCTCGAGCGAGGGAAGTTTAGGAAGGCTAGAGGAAAGTGAATCATATAGTAGTAATACAAGAGGGATATCAACTAGATGTCAAAAGATCATAAGAAAATTGCATAAACGCATGGAATGTTTCACTGCTGAAGGGGGGTCATCTTCTTATGATTATGAGACCATAGTGACATCGAGGTTCCCTTGATGTACACATATATAGTGAAACAATGGGTACCCAAGGATATTCCTAAAATAAACACATATTTTTATGTCAATGAGAGGATATATCAGATTGCACCATCATCATTACATGGTTTGGGGTTATTTTTGATTGATGGCATAAAGGTCGATTATGTAATATGTATTGAATTGATGGTGTATGTTGAGCTTTGCTACAATTACATATATTGGATGCAACTGGTCCAATATACACAAAGTATGAGAGGATAATAAATTTTTGTATATTATTTACAACTAAAGTAAAAGGATCAGACTAATGGAGTGACTATGTGCATTAATAGAAGGCCAAAAGAAATATCAAATATTGCAGGGTTTATAAATAGTAAACAACTTGGGTCTACAAATAAGCAACCCAATTGCATATTTGAGGGGTGTGAAGGAAACCGTGTTTCCATATGCACCATAAAATAAATAGTTGCAAGGGAATAATTGTTGAATAATTACGATTTGGATCGAAAGGGTTCAAACGTTATTACTATGGGAGTGGTAAACATAACATTTTACCCAGACTTTAATTAATGAATATAATATCTTATGTTTTTTTTATGAATCTATTGTTATAATTTCGATAATTTTGTCTATATTTTTGTTCAAGGGTAGTGAGCGGGGTAAGTCCTTAGTAGTTAATCAAAGGAGTGCACCATCCTCGAGGGAACATGTATAAATAATTGTAGTTGTACAAATATAATATGAGCAATATGTTTTGTTATTATTTTTTTTTGTGAGTATATTGATTTCATTTTGATAATTATTTCTATATTTTTGTTGAAGGGTTTGGATTGGGAAAGTCCTAGGCTATTGAATAATTGACACCATCCTCGAGGCAACAAGTGTACCTGGTCATTGTAATTGTAGAAATAAAATATGAGCAACATGTTTTTTTGTTATGTTTATGGCATGAGTATGTTGGTTTCACTTTAGCAATGTTTTCCATATTTTTGTTGCAGGGCATTGATTAGGTAAAATACCTAAAAGTAGATAAGAGCATTGTAGCATTCAGGGAGTATATATACCTCATTGTAATTGTACAAATATAATATGAGAAATGTGTTTGTTTATTATGTTTTTTTTTCAGTCTATTGGTTTTAGTTTAGTAATTAGTTATATAGGAACATAGGAACATGGAACTAATCCAATGAGATTTTTTTAATGAAGAATGCAAGAAACATGAAAGAAATAAAGCTAAAAATGCAAGCAGTAAAACTTTGGGAAAAGCCATGAAAAATATCCCCCCCAAAAAGAGGAAAAAAACATAATAGAAAAGGATCTCAAACTATTTTAATTATTTTTTTCATAGGGTAGTGATCGGGAAAATTCCCTCGCAGTTGATCAAAGGACACCACCCTCAAGGTTGCAGGTATACCTCATTGTAATTGTACAAATATAATTTGAGCAATATGTTTTTTATTAGTTTTTTTGTGAGTATGTTGGTTTCATTTCGATAATGTTTTCTATGTTTTTGTTGTAGGGTGTTTATTGGGGCAAGTCCCTGGCTTTTGATCAAAAGACACTAGCCTTGGGGCAATAGGTATACCTCATTGTAATTGTACAAATTAAATATGAGAAATATGGGTTCTTATTATGTTTTTTTTCCTTAGTATATCGATTTTCTTTCGATAAAATTATCCAACACAAGATTGAGCTTGGTGGTTATTCGAATTTGGCGTCATGATTTGAAAGTATCAATAAATAAAATATTTCATCCAAATAATAAATTGCAAATAATTTTGGTTTTATTTGTATAAAATCTAAATTCATGATCTTATGTAAAATTGTAGGCTAATCATTTCAAGGAAGTTCGCACAAATGATCACTTGAAGCTTGGATTCCTGCATGCCTTTGAAACCATTGTTGCACACTGAAAAAAATTGTTTGGGAAACACAATATTTCGGTAATTGATCTTGCACTCAGGTAAATAAGATAAACGAAGTTTATTTAAGATTGATTAATTGTGTAATATATTCATTATAAATTTTGGCCATAAAATATTGAGTCTATTTTACGCAAGGAAGCAATGATCCACATAATGTCGACGATGGAGAACACGATTCACATCCTAGTAATGAATGTATCCATGTTCTACAAAAAACATAGGATCGATTACAATTCAAAATGTGGCATTGCAAATGGTTTATTAATTGTAGTTTTTCATGTTTCAACTCTAGAGCATGTAGAGGGCCATCCTATACAAGATTAGTCTAGACTAGATGATGGAGTACATGATGTGGCCCCATTAGGTAAGGATCTCCTCTCTAATATTTTTTTATTAATGAAATACTTGTAAAAAAAATATCAATTTAATATTGCTTCATTTTTGCATCAAATCCCGACCCCTTGAAGCAACGTCTAGTACATCATGAGAACATGTCCAGGAAAAAATTAATATAATATGTCTATTTCATAATAACTTAACAACAAGTTCTACAAAATGAGTTGATTGCTAGTTTTGTCAAAAAAAGGTGACTATAAAAACATTATGAAAACAACGTATTTTTGAAGATATAATGTCATACAATATTTTTTGTGTATTGGATGAATGGGCGAACTAATGAATGTTATATGTCAATGAATGAATTATATTTTTTTGTTAATTTGACAAAAACCGCATATTTTCACATAAATTCATTTATTTTGAAGTACGTGCATTGGGTATGGGGAATTGTGAGTGATGTGAGGGGAGAGGAGGGTCCATAAGAGATTCCACTATAACATTGATGGACATGTTTAGTAGAGAATATTAAATTATTCTCGAAACAAAGAGAATATCAATAAGGTATTGCACTTTATTATTATGTACTATAGAGATGTAAATTTTGAAATGCATGTTTTTTTTAATTATTTGTCATGAATCAAATATTTAATAGTTTTTTCATTTCTATAGGACTTTGCACTAGGAATTGCAACTGATCAGTAGACTATGTGAATAGGTTGCATCAATTGTACTCAAAGGTACATCATTATAATCAAGAATTTGTCTTTTTTTAATTTTGTTTTAGTTATTTACCTTTTGTGTGAATTATTGTGGTTTACTTCATTTATTATATGTAGTTTATTTCACTCATTCAATTAACGGTATTTTAATAGCCATGAAATGTGACATTCTCATAAGCTCGTATTCATTAGGACATCTGACTTAGAAAATACTCATAGGTATTGGCGTTTGTCAAAAGCATGGATTATCACTAATTATCCATTATGTGTTCCCATTCAACTAAACCACTCACATGTATCAATTAGAGAATCATAACACTACACACTTTTTTAGGAGATGATTCAGGTTACATATGAGTTTCTGAAGGTGAGTGATTTACCAATAATCTAATATCCATTCAAAAGACCCAATGATCCTCATCAAAAGCAAAGCATACCCCATACAACAAGGCTAATCCTTCTAGATAAAGCCAAAGATGATAAAAGCAAGTTTATTCTCAATGCTATAGTTACTTATGGGATGATATTTCATACGAGACATCTTCCATGGAAACTAAATATAGTTGTTTCCTTAAATTGGGCTATAATGTTTCTATAATTCTCCTCAAGGTTCCAAATTGTTATCACTTAGAAAATTTTATTTGGCTATGGGAGAAAATATGTTTCGAGAACTACTTCAACGTGGAATATATAAAACTTCATTATGAAATGAGCCCATGCATATGCCAAATATCACCTGACTTGCACTCATACTTGGTTTTTAACATATGAAATTAACGTGGATCTACATTTTAGGTTTGTTTACAACCCCTTTTATGAAGAAAAGGAACCAAATTTTCTTGAAGTTTTAGGGTTTTCATAAAATTTTACGGAGTTATACTTTAATGCAAATAATACTAAAATACAAGTACAATAGTAGCAAAAATAAAATATAATATTCATCCCTTTCAACTTTAACACTCCATTAAGGATCACTATGTTAAATTTGGGATTTGGAACAAACTAAGAAGCTACAAAAACACACTATAAAAGTACATTAGTAAAAATGTAGTAGTATAATCGTGAACTACAATTAACAAATAGGACTAAGTTGGACCTTCCTTATAATCATAAATATTTTTGGATCAGAAATTTTATTTCAAATATAAGTCACTAAAAGGAACAATTATGACCCTTACTTGAGGGAAGGGACATACCAAAGAGAGAGAGAGAGAGAGAGAGAGAGAGAGAGAGAGAGAGAGAGAGAGAGAGAGAGAGAGAGAGAGAGAGAGAGANAACCTCAAGGTATTAACCAGTACACCCAACAAGTGTCCAAACCAGAAAAATGTTTAGGGAGTTATTATAATAGTTTATACAATGTGAAAATTCATCCCAAGCTTAGATCAATTGAACTCACAAAGTTGCTTGAAAAACATACATAGATCCACTCAAATTAGAGATTGAAATTGGTGCATAACACTAAATTGTATTGATTGATGATACATCATCCAATATTATATAGCAATAGGATGTCCATTCATGTCATTGCATTACATATTTGAATTCCTAAGGAGGAAATTTGAATCCTCGCAATACAAGGCTTACTAAAAGTAAAAAATCCCCCCTTAGGTGCATAAAACACTTTCCAAATCAGTCAAGGAGGTCATGAATTGGATGAATAAGGTTTATCATATGATAATTGATGGAAATTCAACATACTAATTCTTTCATGAAATAAAAATATGGAGGATGATTTGTGTAAAAAATGAGGCAGTTGCCATGTGACTAGCTTTCACCTTTTACCTTAAAAGATGCTTAAAAGTAGTCAAATCCGGATAAGGCGTGAATGTGCATTTACTAAACTAGTAACTCTATTGAGTTTTTAGAATATTATCCAAAATATTATGAAGGTTATCCTAGAGTACGTTTTGGAACTTTTTGACCAAATGATGCAAGTGGATGCCAACTAGCTAGTGTAGGACCCAGGAATTTAATAAAAAAGATTAATTATTGTATCCTAACTATGGGAATGGGTTTTAGGTTATTATAAAACCACCTCTTAATCCTAAATTATGTGAAATATAAAAAATATACCAGATATATATGGCCTAGGAACAAGTCTTAGTCACCTTTTACATACTGCTTGTTCATGAAAAATAAGAAAAGAGGCAAAACCACAAGGGGAAAATACTCCCTCAAAACATGAACATGAAGAAAAAGTAAAATATTATCTTCAATCAATATTCACCATATTATAATATATACCAAGTAGTGATTCAATATTTTTGAATGTCTTCTCATATAATTCCTTGGTGAGGATGTATGAAACTTGCTTAGATGATGCGTAGTAGTGCAGAGAAATGATCTCATCATGCACAAGTCCTGTGATGTAGTGCATATGGATATGTATGTGTTTGGTTCACTTCATATGTACTGGTTCTATTGAGATTCAAATATTACTTTGTTTGTCACAATAAATGACTATGGAAGTTTCAGATTCGATCCCAAACTCTCCAAGTATTCCTTGTAACCATACACTTTGAGTAGGTGCATTCACAACTCCTCTATATTATGCCTCTGTAAAAGAAAGTGAAATGGAACTTTTATTTTAAATTTATCAGCTGATTGTTCCATATTATAGCATAAAAACATATCTAGAAGTTTAATTTATACCACTGTTATCACTTTCCCAATCAGAGTCAGTCAAACCAACTAACTCTAGGTCATATTTTACAACATAATGAAGTCTTTGTTCCTTGCACACAGTGTAAGATTATTTTTTCTTCCCTCCAATGGCTATCATGTGGAAAATCCATATGTCTATATAGTACACTTACTACATAATAAATATATTCTCTAGTGCGATTAAAATAGAGAATACAACCAATTAGTTGTATGTATAAAGTATTGTTTTCCAAGGGAGTTGAGTTTGCTTCTTCAAGCTGAACCCCTAAGAGAAAAGGAGTCCTACTTGAATTAAAATATTTCATTTTGAACTTTTTTAGCAGGAAATAATAATATTTGGACTTATTTACTTTGATTCCAATATCTTATTGATAAATATCAAGCCCCAAAAATTGGCTTAACAGTCCCAAATCAGTCGTGGAGAAGGCATGGTTCAAAGAATCCTTCAAGGAGGAAATTTCTTTCATGGAACTTCCTGTAATCAATATTTAATCCACATATAGTATGATAATACTTATTGAAACATGAATAAGCTTCAAATATACATTTTTATCAAACTTGTATCTATTAAAGTTACGTGATAGAAGAAAGGCATCAATCTTGGCATACCAAGATCCGGGAGCTTGTTTTATCCCATATAGTGATTTCTTCAACATGCACACAAGAGATGGATTATTAAAAAAATATTTTGTCTGCTGCATATATATATTTATTATGTGATATATCCATGTATAAATGCACTCTTTACATCCATGTGATGTACCTCCCATTGCTTGGAAGCTGCAATGGAGAAAACTAGTCTTATAGAGTCCATCCACCGGTGCAAAGGTCTCATTGTAGTCAATGCATTGGAATTGGGAGAATTCATTGGAAACTAAAATTTACTTATAATTTAGAGGATATCGATAAGAAACAAAATTTTTCTTGAATACCTATCTTCACTTGATTGGTTTTCTCCCTGGTGGAAGGTTGACTAGTTCCCATATCTCATTCTTCTGGAGTGAATGGTATTCCTCTTTCATGGATGTTTTCCATGTTGGATATTATGAATATTATTCATATTTTTGTGTATCATATTCAATCATGAAATAATTCTTCTCAACAAAGCATGGGTCCTTGACATAAAGGGCATTCTCAAATTGAGATCTACTTCTTCTAGGATCACTAGGATTCACAGTTAGTTCCCCAACTGCTTGAATGGTATTTGCTGCTAAATTTGGTCTTGTAGAAGTGTTAGGACATTAAATTAAATATTAATTTTCAGAAATATCAGAATCATGAAACTTATTAGAGTCTTAACTTACAATCATAGGTGTTGGTGTTGAACACGACTCTCCAATGTTTGTTGCTAGCATAGGCTCTTCTTCAAACTGAGCACTCCTTTCAATGAAGGATTTTTGAGTTCTAATTTTGATAATATTATACCCTTTGGAATATTATGAATTCCCAACAAATAGGCACTCTTGACTTTGGGGTTCCAAATCCTTTATCTTTTCTGGTCGAATTATAGCCCAAGATTTAAAGCCAAACGTCATGAAGAGTGACACACCGGCCTTGTGTCCACTCCAAGATTCGAAAGGAGTGATTCCATCAAGATATTTGTGAGACAACAAATTTTTTATATAGGATTAATATTTTATTTATTCAGCCCAAAACTTTGGTGGTGAATATTTAGACTCCATCATGCAAGTGGCCATTTCCTTGAGAGATCTATTCTTTCTATTAGCAATACCATTAGGCTGAGGTGTGTAAGGAATAGAGTGTTTCATATGGAGACCTACATATTAAAAATATTGTATAAATTCATATTTGAAATATTCTTTGCCATTATCATGTCTAAGTACTTTTTTTTTCTTCCATACTAGTTCTCTACTAGGGCTTTAAAAACCCTTGAAGAAGTCAAACAATTATTACTTGTACTTGAGAAAAAAGACCCAACAATACATGGAAAAGTCATGAATGAAGGTTAGGATATATTTGGATTGACTCATTTACAAATGAGGACAAGGAACAACTATATCACTATGAATAAGATAAAGGGGTGCATTGGTTCTCTCATGACTGACTCTCTCGTATTTGTGCTCGGGGTGTCTTCCTAGATTACATCCTTGACAGAATCCTTTAGAAAACTTGATTTTGGGTAACCGTATGGACATATCTTTGTCACATAAATCAGATAAATATTTGTAGTTAATATGTACAAACATTTCATGCCATAGCTTGCTACCTTCATTAGAATTAGTAAGGAGAGGAGCGGGATTTAAGTAGGGCATGAAGTGTGAGAATTTGTACACTTTAGATATATTATTAACATATTTTTTTTTATGAGTCTGCCATTCAACATTTCAATGATTTCAACATTATTGGGGTTGAATACAACCTTCTTAGGTGACCCAGTGTGAGTCATCTGATAGATTGACAAGAGGTTTGAAGGAAGTATGATTCCTTTTACATTCAGCTTTAGAATCATCCCTGAATACAATCTTGGGACCATTCAAATAATCAAGAGAGGAGAAGGCATACCTTGTCAAATCCATGTGCATTGAATATCTAGAGTCAATGATAAGGGAATGTATCTTACAGTTCTTGCAACCAATGCATGAACCCTCTCCTTATCTTGAAAATTTGATGCTCCTTCCTTCTTCTTTGTGCCTTCAAGAAGAGAGATGTTGTTCTTTTCAAGAATTTGAATAAACATATCGACTTTTGTCTTCATGCAAGAGGTCTCAGGATGGTATCCCTTACTACAATATGCACACTTTCACATCTAACCTTTACCTTTATTCTTCTGGGAATTCTTCTTGGAGTTTGAAGACTCCACATGAGACTTTGGGCTTCTCTTTATTTTGATGAGGATGCTTCTTTGGATTATCCTTCTTCTTTCCTTTGGAATCAATCTTTGAATCTACAACAACCAAATCTTGATCTTTGGAAGGTTTGGTGCTTCCCATCATGACCAAATTGTCTTAGTCCTGGGTCAAGGATTCCATTAACTATACAAGTGAAGGCATATTCCAGTTTCCAACTGCTAACTTGTTGGCATGGAAGGTCAATACAAAAATAGAATAGTTAGGTGCAATCTTCGAAATTATGTCCAAGACCAGCTATTCATATTTCTTTTCAATACCACATTACTTTAACTAAAGAAAAATATCTTTGAACTTGGAGAAGTAGACTTGTAAGGACTCAAAATTGATTGGACTCATTGAGACAAGATCATTCTCCAATGAATGTCCCATAATTTCATCTATGTTTCCAAAGAAGGTTTGGATTTTCTCCTATACTTCAGTTGGTGATGTCAATCGATCTAGATGGAAAAGAAGGTCTCTCTAAATTCCAAGACACAAGAGACCATAATTTTCATCCCTCCTATTGTGCCACTTGATATTATATGTTGATGCATTGGGAACAGCCTTAGTCTCTATGGTAACTCTAAAGAATCATTTTTTCCTCATTAGAATCTCCATATGTTCCTTCCATTCGAAGTACTTGAATGGATTCAATATGATATGGTAATATTTATCCATTTCTTTGGAAACTGCACCTTGAATACACTGAATGTGTTGCCTGGGAGAATGATGTCGATCCTAGAAAATAAATAAGAGAGAATAATAATCAAGGTAAATGATATCTGATACCATGTGAAAATTAATCCCAATATTATATCAATTGAACTCACAAAATTTCTTGAAAAACATGCATAGATCCACTCAAATTAGAGATTGAAATTGGTGCATAACACTAACTTGCATTGATTAATGATACATTAGATAGTATTATATAGGAATAGAATTTACATACATGTAATTACATTTTGGATTCAATTTCCCAAGGAGGAAAGTTGAATCCTCACAATAACAGGCTTAATAAAAGTAAAAAATCCCCCTTATGTCCATAAACCACTTTCCAAATCAATCAAGGAGGTCACAAATTGGTTGAATGAGGTGTATCAGATAATAAGTGATGTAAATTAAATATAATAAATATTTTATGAGAGAAAAATATGGAGGATGAGTTGTGCAAAAAACAAGGAAGTTTCCATGTGACTAGCTTTCACCTTTTTCGTTAAAAGTTGCTTATAAGTAGCCAAAATCAAGATAAGGAAAGAATTTGCACTTACTAAACTGGGTAGTTTGATGAGTTGTCAGAATCGTATCCAGAATATTATGATGGAACTCCTGGAGATATTTTTTGTAAGTTTTGAGAAAGTGGTGCAAGTGGATGTCAACTAGCTAGTGTAGAACCTAGAAAATTAATAAAAAAGGTTAATTATTGTATCCAAGTATGGGAATGGGTTTTTGGTTATTATAAAATACAACCAATGGATCATTCAAACAACCCATACATATATATTGAGCATATAAAATAGTTCAAAATAGGGATTTAGATTCTCAAAAAACCCAACACAAGGAAGTAGTCTGCTCTAACATCCCATACATGGCATCAACTTTATCTAACATCCCATACAGGGAAGAAGCTTATTATAAAATCCCAATAAGGGTGGAATCCAATAAAAAAAAACCACAATATTCTATGTTCAAGCAACCTTGAAAATATATTTTTGGGTCTATGAAAATATTGAGTAGACCCTTGCATACTCCTACTCTTACTTTTGCATATTGTTTTGTACTAGCTCTTATTATATACAAGATGCTCCACAGTTCATGTGTCATTCCTCCTTTCCTTCTAAGATTATGAGCATTAGAGGTAAACACCTTTAATAGGTATAAAATAAATTTTTAACATCACTTCTCCAATGCTTCAAGCCAACAAACATTAGGTTTGTACATCTGTTGTCCACTTCTGAAGGAATTTTATCCTTTGTAGGCATGGTGGACATTAAACCTTGACTAGAGGCCATACTCTTCAATCGGTGAGAATATTTCATAATATTCTAAGGCATTATTAAGGTGGCCTATGTGTATTTGACTAACATGGCATGCATCCTGATTTCATGGTGGTCATCTCAATACCTTGGTAGACATACTTCTTTTGAACTTGGAAGGAAAAACTCTATGCATGGAGGGCATGGTTCATTAATAAGTAGGCATAATCCTTTACGCAACAAGAATTAGAGAGTAGATTTCATTAAATGTGGACATAATAATTCATGGAGGGAATAATTAATTAGTAGGAGGGAATTTTTAGTGCACACACGAGCATATCCATGACCTTTTGCAAAACTGTCCAAATTTGTCCAGTAGGGATTTTTGGCAAACCTAGATTTTGCACGTGTGATTATCAAATGTCAAGGTGAGAGCATGGATATATGGAAAAACCTCCATATAAAATATTAATAGAATTTTATAAATTTATTAACATAAAGAGAGAATATGGTGTGCATTTGAAAAGAGAATTTTAAATCCTTGTTTTAACACTTAGACAAATATGCCAAATCCTTGGTCCACTAAGGTGAATTTTAATTTTCCAAAAACCTGGAAATACTAAGCTTCCATAGTGTGGGGGACAAAATGATGACTTAATACATGTCAATATCACCCTCTACAACCTCATCATTTATCTTGGGCATGCATTTTACAGGAACAGTGCAAATCATGCGAGAGCTCACTTTTGGAAGACTAGTAATTCCATATTCAGAGAGTGTTTGGACAATCCAGTCATATGGTTAGATTGAAAAAACAACAGTATCCATACCTACAGCCTCATATTATTTTTATCATTAAACACTAAGAGTTTGTGTGCATTTTTTTAGAGCCACTTTGACTAATTTTCCAACACTTAGTCAAATTCCTCCACCTAGCCAAATCGCCATACTCTTACACAATGATGTCAGATTGTAACAATGACTTCATTAGGGAACTAGAACACCATTATATTTCTTTAAAACCTCATCACACATGACAAATTATCATACATTCCATGTCATACTTCATGCATGCCATGTAATCAACCTTGCCATGTGAACATGTCCTTTATTACTCTTTTGTCATTCATTGAGCTTGCTCTGCCATCATTGTTCTTTATCACTCCTTTGACATTAATGAACTCCTTTGACATCAATGACAATCATGATGTTGATTTGGTTGATTTATCACTATTTTTTATGCCCAAAATTGAACTTCAAGGCCTCTTTACATATTATATTAGTACACTTATGCAATGAGAAATATTGTAGACAAATTACTATTATATCCTTCTATACCTGCAAGTACCCTCAAAGTCACAATCAAAGTATCAAAAATGTCATACAGTTTTTAAATATCAAGTAAATGTATACACTATTATGTAATATTTTGTTAAGGATCATGTTTGATTATAAACCAATTGTGTTATTATGTTCATAAAAGTGGATTCTAAACTAAGATTTTTTGGTCAAAAAGTGCACAACAATCATAACTCTATTTGTAAATTTGGATTCAATGTATACATATTTACCTCAATATATGATAATGGTTTGTAATAAAGGAATTTATATCAATGTATGTTTATCAGTATCTACCCTTTTCAAGGAATAAGTAATAAAGGTTTACTTTAATGGGAAGAAGTAATGGATATGTAGGCATGCATGACAAGCATTTACATCAAAAGGAAAATTTCCCTCAAAGACAACATTTAAAGAGATAGGTACATATGTCCTATAGGATTCAACCTCTTCATAATATCCCACAAAGATACTTTGTTCACTTTTAGGTTTCATTGCTTTATACTTTTGGCCAGGAATCCCATTTTTATAGGAAAACACATTTGGAAAGTCAAGCACTAGGAGCATAGATTTGCCAGAACTTGAAAACCATTGTGAATCATTTTGTAGGACTGAATAACTCCCAAATTCACTTTATTTCATGGAAAAATCCTTTATTTATATATTGCATATGGTTCTTTCTCTTCATCTTCCAACCAACCTTTTCATCTCCCTATGTGACTATTCAGATTCATAATTTATTTACAATATTTACATATTACGTGGAACCATAATCACAAGGATTAAGTTTCCAACATTCCCCCTCTTAATCCTAAGGGGTCCTTGTGAGTATGAGCATGGTTCTAAATATTTCAAACATTTCTCGTCGAATTTCTTGTTAGAATAATCAACCCATAGTTTACCCACTTAGACATTAATTCATTTATTTTTGTCTTATTTTCCTAGTTCATGTGTCCCCACTTGTGCAAGTTACTAATTGCCTATCCATAGAGGTAAAAATTGCCATATATGACTCATGTAGCACTTGGGAAAGCCTTAGGAATCAAATCTGCTTTATTCCTGGCCTCCTAGGTGCCTATCTGCTTTTTCTGCTTTATTGCCTGCTTTTTCAGTGTTTTAAGGCACATGGGAAAGCTAGACTAGGTGAGGTGAACTTGTTTTTTTTCCTACACATCCTCCTCTCTTTTCTCCATGAAAAAGAATGTATGAGATTCCATTCCACCTATGTTTAGCTTTCCTATGCCTTTTTGCCAATTCGTGAGCTCCATGACAGATTTGGGATCCAGCTTTTACACCTATGGGGGATTTGCTTATTTTTGGTAAGCCTGCTTTATGCTAGATTTGGATGCTTCCTCATGCATTCAATTTATTCATTTATTCTATTTATTCAGTATCTTATGATATTATATGGTTGGCTATTGTACACTCAGTTAATATAATTTTGTGTTACAGCTCCATATTCAGTCTCCATTGTTAGCAATTTTGCATGATCAATTGATAATTGTTGTGGGTAAAATTAATCTACTGCTGGACTGAATTTATACATGGTATCAGAGCCATTGTAGGTTTTTACTCTCCTTCAAAAATTGTTTTGCAGGTTCGACATCAAGACTGGGAGCCTTCTACTGACAGCCGGGATAGATTTTCTAGAGCTATGGATTCACAGAAAACTATCTTAACTCCCTTCAACTATTTTGAATGGAAAGCAGAGATGGAGATCTTCTTGAGAGAAAAATGCCTCTACAGGGTGACTATGGCTACAGAAGCAGAGCCCAATGCTGCTGCAGAGAAGATCAAATGGCACAATCGGAGAGATGAGGCCTATGGCCTCCTATGTCTCAGTATTTCCTGAGACCTCCTTTTCCATCTCGATGGATTAAATTCACCGGATCAAGTATGGGAGAATATTTCTGATAGTTTTGGAAAGATAGATGAGATGAGGGGACATCAGATCAAAAATGAGCTGATTTCTCTGAGTCCCAGTAGCTTTGAATCCCTGCAGCTATATTTCTCCAAGTTCAAAGCACTAGTTTTGCAGCTGAAGCAGTGTGGCATCGAAAAGAAATATGATCAGCTCGTATTGGCCATCCTCTTGAAGCTAGGACCTGACTACTCAGTCTTTGTTTTGACCTTCTATGCCACAAAACTCACAGCTCGAACCTGGAAGATGCCTAGCCTTGCAGATTTCATGGAATCTCTCACACAAGAACAAGACAAGCTGGTGATTATGGGCACCATCAAACCATCCAAATACCAAGCACTGGTTGCTGGAGATTCGAGGGTGGATTCAAAAAGAAAAAAGAAAGCTAAAAAGCCACCTGAGCAAAAGAAAGACAAGAAACAGTCTCCAGAGGATCAACAAGGTCCCAAGAAAAATACCCAGAAGAAGAAAAACAAAGGTGAAATGAACAAGTGCTCATACTGTTCGAAGGGAAATCACACTGAAAGCTCTTGTATGAAAAAGCAGATTGATATGCTGACCCAACTCCTGGAGAAGAATGGAATCTCCCTTCCAGAAAGCTCAAAGAAGAGAGAAGGAGGATTAAGTTCAGATGACAGAGAGAGAGTTCATGCATTGGTTGCTGGCACATCAAGATCACCTAGTTTTATCATTGATTTTGGAGCTTCAAGACACATGGTTTCGACTAAGGAGGCCTTCTCCTCACTGGATATTTCGAAAGGACCATCTATTGTACTGGGAGATGACTCTCTCACTGAAAGTAAAGGCAAAGGAAGGATAGATCTTGATCATGGTAAGTTCAGCAATGTGCTATATGTCCCTGGTCTCGACTCCAACCTCCTGTCAGTGTACCATATGACCCACACTGGGTCTCCTAAGAAGGTCATATTCTCCCCTGATGAAGTTGAGATCACAGAAATCTCAACTGGTAGAGTCATTGCAAAAGGATTTGCAAATCATGCTCAAAAGGTATACATGTTCTCACACTTCCAACCTTACTCAAACCCCTCTGCTCTTCTTATCCATGCTAATGAAGCTAGCAAGCTATGGCATGAAATATTTGGCCATCTAAATTACAAGTATCTATCTGATCTTAGTGAGAAAGAAATGGTCATAGGGCTGCCCAAGATAAAAATTTCCAAAGGAGTCTGCCAAGGTTGTATCCTAGGAAAACACCCAGAGCACAAATTTGAGAAACCTAGTCATGAGAGAACCTCTACACCCCTCGAGCTGATTCACAGTGATGTTGTGTCCCATTCCCTCATATTTCCATGATTCAGGCCAAATATGCATTGACCTTTATTGATGATTTTTCCAGGTATTGTTGGGTTCACTTCATGAAACACAAGTCTGAGGTTTTTGGCGTATTCAAAGTCTTTAAGGCTTTGGTTGAAAACCAGTGTGGAAGGAAAATCAAGGTCCTCAGATCTGACAATGGTGTTGAGTATGTCAAGTCTAAGTTTATTAACTATTGTGTAGATGCAGGTATTCAGATGTAGCATTCTATCCCTTACACACCACAGCAAAATGGTGTTGCTGAGAGGAAGAACAGATCACTGAAGGAGATGGCAACATGCATGATGGAGGCCAAAAATTTGCCACCAAAGTACTGGGCTGAAGCTATCAACTATGCAGCCTATATCCAAAATAGGGTGCATCACAAATATCTTGATGGCATGACTCCCTTCAAAGCATGGAGTGGGCACAAGCCAGATGTGACCCATTTCAGGATTTTTGGCTCAAAGGCATGGGCTAGAATCCCGATAGAGAAGAGGAAGGATTTGCAGCCCCAAAGCCAAGAGTGTATTTTTGTTGGATACTTTGAAGATTCAAAAGGGTACAAGTTGATAAATTTGAGCACAAATAAATCCTTCATCGAAAGGAGTGTTCAGTTTGAAGAAGAACCCCTTGCAGAAGTGGAAGTTGGTGAAGCCTCTTCACCACCTGAACCTCAAGAAGTAAGTAAAGAGTTTGTTGAACATGATGATTCTAATTTGTATGATGGAGATGAGTTTATTGCAGACCCAAAAATCCCCACAAGGCCTAAATGGGCAGCAAAGACACTACATGTAGCAGGAGATCTAGCTGGGGATCCCAATGACCCAAGGAAGACTAGATCTCAATTTGAGAGTGGTCTGTGCATGAAGGATCCTATGTTTTATTAAAAATGCTATTTAATGGTAGAGTATGATCCTAAAACATATGAAGAAGCAGCAGGATATCCAATATGGCAAGCTTCCATGAAGGAGGAGTTCAGCTCACTCCAGAAGAGAAACACATGGGAGCTAGTGGATCTTCCTCCAGGAAGAAAGTTAGCCCAGTGTAAGTGGGTCTATAAGACCAAGTTTTCTGCTGATGGTTCACCACTGAAGTAAAACGATAGATTGGTAGCTAAATTCTACTCACAGGTTCATGGCATCGATTACAATGAGACCTTTTCCCCAGTGGCAAAGATGGATTCCATCAGGCTAGCTCTAGCCATTGTAGCCTCAAGGCAATGGGAGGTACATCATATGGATGTAAAGTGTGCCTTCCTGAATGGAGATCTCACTAAGGAGATATATATGCAGAAGCCTCAAGGTTTTGCTACTAACCCTTCTCTTGTGTGCAGGTTGAGAAAGTCATTGTATGGGCTAAAGCAAGCCCCCAGGGCTTGGTATGCCAAGATAGATAGCTTCTTGCTATCTATGAATTTTGTTCGGTGCAAATCAGATCCAAATGTCTATTTTAAGTCTGTTAATGGTTCATTAATGATCATTGTGTTATATTTTGATGACCTCCTCATTATAGGAAGCTCACAGGCTGAGATTGCTTCCTTAAACGGAGCTATGAACCAAGCCTTCTCCATGACAGATTTCGGGATCTTAAGTCAATTTCTAGGGCTTGAGATTGCTCAAACCAAAGATGGAATAAAGGTGCACCAGTCCAATTATGCCTTGTATTTTCTAATCAAATTCAGAATGCAAGACTGCAAAGCAAGCAAAACTCCTTTCCTTTTAGGAGTGAAGCTGGAGGAAGATGATTCTCCACCGATGGTAAACAATACACTGTATAGACAATTGATTGGATGTTTATTGTATCTGACACATACTCGACCTGATATTTGTTATGTAGTAAGTGTGGCTTCTAGATTCATGGATCAGCCTCATGAGATCCATTGGAAAGCAGCCAAAAGGATCCTTAACTTTGTTCAGGGAACAAGGACACATGGGATCCTCTATAAGGCAAAATCTGATCTTGATTTGATTGGATTTACTGACAGTGATTGGGCAGGTGATAGCATAGATAGAAAGTACACTTCAGGATATGTGTTCATGCTTGCAGAAGGGCCAATCAGCTGGTCAAGCAAGAAACAGAGTGCCATTGCACTCTCATCTACAGAAGCTGAGTGCAGAGGAGTTGTTAATGCAGCAACTCAGTGTTTATGGTTGCAGGGTTTACTTGGAGAGTGTGGTTTCGAACCTGAGTACTCAACTACCATCTACTGTGATAACCAGAGTACCATTCAAATCTGCAAAGATCTAGTTCAGAAGCAGAGAACCAGACACATTGAGATTCACATGCACTACATCAGAGAGCTTGTGCATGATGGCACCATTCACCTACTCTTCTGTTCATCTTCAGAACAAGTAGCTGATATATTCACCAAAGAATTTTGTGAGAAGACCTTCATCAATCTCAAATCACTGCTAGGGATTTCTGATCATGCTGTAAAGGCATGAGTGGAGACAAGATTCTACAATTTTGTTTTACAGTCCATGTTTAAGGGAGGATTTTCCCAAGTTGATTTTGCTTCTTTCCTTGTTTATTTGGACATGCAGTATGTAAAGGGTGACTAAGCCTTATTGCTAGGACCTATATTTTTTATTTATTACTCATAAATTCAGGCTTAAGGGGGGCTGTTAGAATAATAAACCCATAGTTTACCCACTTAGACATTAATTCATTTATTTTTGTCTTATTTTCCTAGTTCATGTGTCCCACCTTGTGCAAGTTGCTAATTGCCTATCCATAGAGGTCAAACTTGCCATATCTGACTCATGTAGTGCTTTTGAAAGCCTTAGGAATCAAATCTACTTTATTCCTGGCCTCCTAGGTGCCTATCTGCTTTTTCTGCTTTATTGCCTGCTTTTTCAGTGTTTTAAGGCACATGGGAAAGCTAGACTAGGTGAGGCGAACTTGTTTTTTGTCCTACACATCCTCCTCTCTTTTCTCCATGAAAAAGCATGTATGAGCTGCCATTCCACCTCTCTTTATCTTTCCTATTCCTTTTTTCCAATTCGTGAGCTCCATGACAGATTTGGGATCCAGCTTTTACACCTATGGGGGATTTGCTTATTTTTGGTAAGCCTGCTTTATGCTAGATTTGGATGCTTCCTCATGCATTCAATTTATTAATGTATTATTTTTATTCAGCAGCCTATGATATTACAGGGTTGGCTATTGTACACTCAGTTAATATAATTTTGTGTTACAGCTCCATATTCAGTCTCCATTGTTAGCAATTTTGCATGATCAATTGATAATTGTTGTGGGTAAAATTAATCTACTGCTAGACTGAATTTCTACAGTTCTTTGGTGAAGATGTCGGAACTTTTCTCATTTGTGGAACAATATTGTAAATGAATTGTATTGGCATATACATGATATCAAATCAAATCATACGTTTTTTTATGTCCTTGGTTCTATCATGGAATCTAGGTTCCTTGACCAACTTGATTGCAAAACTGTTGTCGATCAATAAGGGAGAGGAATTTTCTTTCTTCTCTTAAAAATTTTCAAGTATCTTCTTGATCCACACCATCTCGTTTATTGCTTCTACAACTACCACATATTCTACTTATGTTGTTGAATTTTCTATAACTGGATGTTTGTGAGATCTCTAGGATAGTTTTTGATCCAATACTAATTGGGTATCCAGAAGTGAATACTCCTATCTCTTTGTCACGATGAAAGTATAAATCAGTTTACATAATGAGTTTGAAGTATTCCACCTTAGTGTACTTGAGTCCAATGTCTTGAGTCCACTTCAAGTTCCTTAGAAATCATTTTGTTGTAGACTAGTGTTCTTCACAAGGTTTGTGCATGAATAAGGAAAGAATGCCAACAACATATGAAATATCTGGTTTAGTAGTGGTAAGATAGATAAGGATTCCTACAATCTATTGCTAATTGTTTGTATCCTCGCATTATTTTCTTTCACTTGATGTGAGATTCAACTTTTGTTCCATTGGAGTTGAGAGAGGGTTCACCCGTACAAAATGAGAGATAAGTGACCAGGAGACCAAACAATTGGTCACCATATTTGTTTCAAGGGATAAATGATCAAAATTGAGAAATTTTAAGTGAGCTAACTAAAAATGAAAAAGATAAATTACCAATTTGGTCACTAGATAAGAGCTAAACTAAAAATGACCACATAACAATTGGTTGTTTATTTGGTTAGTTTTAGTTGTGTCACTTCGACAATGAAAAATTACAATTTATTAAATTTTGAACACTGCAGATGGATCCAGAGACCTAAATCCATATGCAATGTTAAAATTTAGTAAATCATAACAATATGGTTGATATAACTAGATTCAAATACCGAATCCATTCATGATGATGATGATGATGATGGATCATGACCTTGATGAGTTTTATCATTGTCCTTCCTTGAATCACAACAAGGTAAAATTTAGTAAATTGTAACAATACTAATATATCACAATGTGGTTGAGTATATTTATCATCTTTCCCTATAGGATCGTTATGTTGTGAATTTAGTGTCATTATGTTAAGTTCATAGTATCGTTCGTGTTCATACTTTGATTGAACAAAACCATTTCTATTTGACCCTCTATGTAGTCTATTAAAGTTTCAGAAAGTTCATGTATTTGCAACATGTTAGTTAAAAATTGTCATTTTCACAATCTCCACTAATTCTCCATGTTCACCCATTCATCATGGTTCTCCTTGCACCTGACTTCAATTTTTTTTAAATTCTTCTCGAGTCTCTCCATTGTAAAAACTAGACAATAAATAGTAAATATATATAATATGCTAATATGTATATCATATAGTTAATATTTTAATATATTATATATTATATAATTGATATATTAATATGATATAATGTTCATATATTAATATCATTATCATCATCATCTATTGTTAAAGTCATTGCCAAGCGAGACATGACCAAGTTTGCTTCTGATTTTTTATAACAACGATGATGATGGCAATGATGGTGTTGCTGCTGATGATGATGCAGATGAAAATGAAAATGACGATGATGATGATGATGATGAGAATGGTCATATTTATGATGATGAATGCAGACAATAACATCAATGACTATAACAATTATAAGTTCTTATGTATTCCACTTACCATCACAAAAGGTGGGTAAATTAAATTTGATGCATAAAAGTTTGAAAAGCCCTATATTCTTAATAAGCCTTGTAGAAATTCCTATTAATGGCGAATCTTGATGCATACAAAGGTATTTATTTATATTATAGTAATTATACCATTTTGGTGGCTATTCATTGTAATCCATTTTCGATGTCCTTATTTTTGACATTATAGCACTAATTAGCAATTAAAGGTTTAAAATAAAAACATATGTTTAATTATTTTTTAGTGGCGTTGTAACTCCTTTGTTCCATTTTTAATGCAAATATGTAATATTCCAAGTGTATACCATATTCAATTTATAGGGTTGTTATGTTCTCTTGCTTGACATTCCTCTGCCTCTTTAATATGGTTTATATTATATCAATAATAACAACAAAATATGCATATGTATAATGTTTTGGAATTGTTTTATAACTCTAAATCTCATGTCCTCTTAGCACAGATTAGCTAAGAGGCTTGGCCCAAAAACCATACAAGTCTCATTATAACAAAAAAAACATAATGATACCCTACTAACTTAAATAATTAATTCCCTACATGTTTATGGCCATGCCTTATGGGGATTCTTCATCGAAATACATTGTAATATTTGTTCAGGTTATACATGACCTAACAATGGGTCGAGAATACCTTCTTTTATTATGCTTATTTTTATTTTTATTCTTAGATTTCTTCATTCCTTTTACCCTTCAATTTATTACCTTATACTACTTTTGATGTTTACTTATTATTATATTGTTACTTAGAGAGGTTTTTACCTTCCTTACTTGAGATCCTAGGTTACTTATACCCTTCTTTTTCCAAGAATTGAGGGAAGGAACTCTACCCAAAGCAAATATTAAACCATACATTTTGGTGCATCAAACAATTTAAGCACAGACTAAAGCCATCTAAAAACACATCTATTTTTTTATGAGACCGTGTCGGACAAGGAAAGGGTTTATTTTATTTTTGTTCTAGGGGTCTCTCCCCAAACCCCCTTCCAAACCTACATTTGTTGTTGTGTTTAGTCCATGAAAGGAAGTGTAGGATTTCAACAAGTATATTTTTTCTCTTCCCAAATTCGTTTACACATTCAACCATTAACATGCTTCATTTTTCCAAAAAAGAATCATTAAAAACCAATCTTAATGCATATTTCAAAATCAATAAATTTTCCTTTGTTCATAATGTGTATTATAAAATTATTAAAGTTTCACATTTCATTTTGCAACATCATCACAAATTTATCAAAATTTTGAAGAGACGCATTTAACCATACCTAATTTCGTTCAATCGCTTCTTTTGCAACTCTTTGTATTATCTCACGAATGTGCTTCATTATTTTAAATCCCTAGTGGTTCTGGAAGTTATTGGTGTTACAAGTGACTGTGGAGGATACAACATTCAGTGAAAATGATAGGAATCCTTTTAGTATTCAGAATTTTGAATTTGTGTTGACTTTTTTTATCCTTTCTAGGTTTTTCTGTGGAGGTTGCAAGGGTTTTTCAATCAATCCTAATATTAGGGTTCATACTGAAAACGATTTGAATATTTATACTATTTTTATTGTAATTGTGTTGTTGGTTATGTTCAATCCTTGATTGTGAATAAATATTTCTAACACATTATTCATTTCATCAACACTAATGTCGAAGGGAGACAGAAGATCATACTTTCCCTGCCTTCCATCAAGGGAATTGGTCAATGTTTAAATAACCTTCTATACAAAAGGCTGATCTTGATATGAACATGAGGTAATTTCTTGCTTTTCATCTTTCATACTGTACATTAATATGATTTTATATGTTCTTTTTTTAATTAAATCCCATGTAACAAGGTAGTCATCGAATTATAATTTTCACAAGATTCCTCTCTCAATGGGTTTTTATTCTTCCAAAATGGCCCATGCCTCACATTTGACTTTATCTCTATTTTAAAAGGTGACCTTTTCTAGACCGAGTATCCCATGTTTGAGAATATCTCCTTATTTCTATTTTGTAACACCTGCCAACACAAGGAATATGCCCATGCAAAAGTGTATTCCACTAAGAACATTCCAAGCTATATGCCCAGTGTTTTAGAAAAACTTTATTTGAATGGACCTATTTGCACACATTGTTTAATGCAATACACCGAGAAGATAATGGACAGAAGCATAAAATTATATTTGGATAAACAAACCCAATTAATTTATACATTTTTTCCATGCAATTTCAAATCTCACAATGATTCAGAGGGCTCATGTAATGGACTTTAAAGATTACTCAATGAGGGACTTATAGGTGATGACGGTGGAGGCTTGAAATAAGTTATAACAAGTGAAGAAATTCATGGTGGACATATATAGACATTGGAGATAGTGTATGATGATACTGTAAGCACGGGGACTTCACTTAGTGAACATCTCGCATAGCACGTGCGATCGTGGGATATTAAAGAATACCCTTAATTTCCAAAGATATTGATCCAAACTCTTTTTGTTGAAACCCCCTCCCAATACTTAAAACCTCCTCCCCACCCCTTTTTATGCCTCAATCCTTATAAACCACCCTACCCACCCCCACCTTAAACCTCTCATCCCCCCAATACATGCAATATATTGGTTCAATTTTTAATAATTTTAAAACCCACAATATGAACTAACGTGATAGGATATTGGTCAACAAGTGAATACCCCGTGACTGTAAGAAGATTTTTTTTTTAAAAAAAATGGTTTCAAAATTACGATGTGTAAAATATAAGATTTTGGTAGTGGTGGAAGAATTGATACTTGAAGTACAAGCACTTAAAAAATTGTTCTCTAGTCCAGGTGGTTTGTTTTGTATGTACCTAGTAATCCATTTCCATCAAAGGATCAGATACTGTATTGAAAATAATGAAGTGTGGATGATTTGAAAGACACCAATGAGGATGGTGTGGAAGTTCTTGGGAACAAGGAAGCACATGCTGCTTACAAAGTTGATTTTCAAAAATGTTTCTTACATAGATGATTTTCAGATGGGTTAGATGTTGTTTACAATAGTTGGGGGTGGAGTAATAAATTTTTGTTTGCATAATGTATAGTCATATGTATGATTATGAAATGGTATTATTGAGAGAATCACATGATGCAATCATGGATCTGGTTGTTGGGTTTAGTGTCCATTTGGGTGGTTCCATGAATGCCTCTTTAGCTAGAAAACCAAGGCTAAGGAAGAGTTACCAGGTTTGCATAATTTCTCCAGAAAGATCAGGACTTGATAGAAATCACATTGGACATTAGTAATGATGATTTTGATATCAAGAGTATAAAAATTGAACGTGATGTGGTATCTAGGATCCATATATGTCCTTAGGAGATTGGAGAATAAATATTCATTTGATTCCTTAGTCATCAATGCAAAAATAAGACAAGTTTCAGACAAGCTCAAGAAAATTGAATCCATGTCGTCAAAAAAGACTGATCCCCAAGGGTGGATAAGACCTTATCAGCAAAAATAACATGCAATTAAAGGTTAAAATTCATCAGCAAAACTGCTCATAATGCTGACCAACATGCATTTTTTAAGAGATTTGATGGCCTTCTTGTTTATGGTCTATTCTTACATTCATATTTTGGGGTCTGTATTGGTAGGGAATCTATTTTTCTAGTTTGTTTTATTGATGATATACATATTTTTCCCCAAAATACAAAAATGGTATTGGTTAATGCCATATTTTACTGCATAAATTGACTCCAAGGAGTTTGCAGTGGATCTTTTTGATGCCCTTGCTCAAAGAAGACACATAACCATGCCTGATATTACGAAGGAAGAGCATCATGAATTTTTTGAGTAGGTAACTGACCAAAGATTCAATATTTAGTTGACAATTAGAATCCTAAAAAATAAAATTTGAGAGGGGAAAATTTGACAAACATAAGCAATTTTATTATAAATGGTTGATAAAGCGAAAATAGTGATGGCTAGATTAGTTTCACAACTGCATGAAGAATATTCAGAGAAGTGGGATGTATTCCATTGGGAACAAGGCCTTCAATAAAAGTAATGCACAAGAAATATTATGGAATTTTTAGCTGCAAGTGTGGCGATTTTATTCTGTCCCGCATTCTTTTCTTCGAGGGAAAGACATCCCTTGAGATTTTGGACTATTGATCACCTAGTTTTGTTGTTAACAAGATTTACAACATTGGGTTTATGAAATTGTATGAGCATGTATTCATAATCATGTTATTGACATGATTTTAAATATTGGTTATTGATATTATTATGAAAGGTGATCACGTGATTATGAATTCTACTATTCATATGGCTCAGTTGACAAGATTTCCAAAATTAGTTCCAATGTGGGCTTGTTAAATTTTATAAATAGCTATTCATACTATTGAGTTGAGAGTATTTTAAATATTGGATATAGGTTATTGATATGACCATGATAGGTTTTCATCACATACTTATTCTATTGGAAAGTTTTGCATAATTGGCTTTGATGTGGGTTTGTGAAATTGTATGAATAGTTATTCACATCATTGCATTTTTTATGGGTTTTTTGGTCATTATGATTGTATGTATTTGGGAATGCTTCCTCTAGTTAATTGTCAATGTGAATTTAGTTAATGGTATTGTCATGGTTGTGAGTTTCATACTAATTTCCAAAAAAGTAACTTCATATATTATTTATGATATGGGTACTTATTCCCTGAATGCGGGTGACACAGAGGATATGACTATCAAGGATGATGAGGCCATGGCTATGGACTAGGATGCATCTCAGGATGTCATGGAGGAGGATCTAGATGGTCTGATCAGGGATGTTGTACAGGATGGTGCGAATATGGACATGGCTCAAAATGACGAGGGTGTGGCTATGACGGTGGCTCAGAATGATGATGATGAGGATGTTTATATGAATGTGTTTCTGGATGATGTAGCTGGCCAAACAGACGATGGATGGTAGCATGCAAATAGGCCCCCTCATGGGCCCAACACTTCTCTGATCCATGACGTGAACGATGATTTTAGTGTTGGCAACCAACGATTAGATAATTCATACAATGACGCCAGAACTTATAGCAATGCCGACAGTCCCAGTCCCCTCAAAAATTAAGGTCGAGCAGGATGGGTATAGAGACATTAAGGATAATATAAATTGTTTTTGGGGCTGGGTACATTATGGCTTCATCCCTATCTCTGGCTATCCATTTCATCCCTTTCACCTACAGCACACAGAGCATTCCCCATCTGCTCAACCTTGCCTCACCAACCCCCCCACCCGCGGCCTGTATCAGTCACGCACTACTTCGCAGAATGTTTTAGCCATGAGCTCCCCTATTGCAATTATCAATTGATCATCCCTTCTTTCACCTATTTTAGTCACACGCTCTCTATGAACCATATGGTGCTGACATGAAGAGTGCCTACAAGAGGCGGGAGAAGACCTCCTAGAGGAGGAAGAGGCAATGGTACAACTGGTGACTTGGAGGTTCCACCTTTCTACCCGAATGCCAACAATAGGGAATTCGAGGCCAAGTTTTTGACTACGCTAAGATCCCTCATCAAATATTGGGAAGAAAAACTCTTAGGCGCCACCTCTGCAGCCACCCGCACCACCACTCGCAGAGAAAATTATTGGGTCTTTAAAAATTTTCTCACCAAACTCATTCTATGAGCCATCAACGATTTCCCAGACCCTATTCAGCCTCTGCCACCCCCTCCGCCTCCGCCCCCCCACCTCGTCGTCGCCTCTTGATCCTCTGGTTCTCCCCACTCCTCCCCCTCGTCAAAGCACTCTCACGGCTCCTCAACGGATGTTTGTAAGGAAGAAAGGACTTGCCACCAAAAAGACGTCACCACAGGCCGTCAAGCAACGAACACCGAACTCCAACAGCTCCATGAACAACGATTCCACAGGAGACAGCAAGAAAACTAAGCAGGAGCGAGGGCAAGGCACATAGAAGGTACTCCAATGGGGCACTAACTACAACTACCCAATCATCAAGGTGCCATATGTGCCACTCTAACGCCAGGTGTTTCGCTCCTCCATTTTTCTGGAATCCATGATTTTTTCATTTTTTTCTATTCAATAATTGACATCTGTCTAGTCTGAGATTGTCTTGTTTTCAAATACTTTGTTACGTATTTCAAACCTGTCTCATTTCCAAATATTGGTTCCATATTTTTGAACTGTCTAAGATCTGTTTTCCCCTTTATGGGGAGGATCAATTTTTGAGACTCTTAGAACACCTAGTCTGGCTCGGTTTTGTGTTCTCGCAACACACAGACTTGTACCATTATTTGTATTTTATCTTTACTTAATAGATTACACTTGAACTTACAAAAAAAAATATATGGGTATTTATTATTTATAAATATCAAATATGCTACCCCCTTTTTGTTTTCTATGGTGTGTGGTTGAGAGTAAATAATCCAAATACGAAGGAATAAGAAACATAGGGAAAGTGGGGAATAATATAAGAGATCATTTTGATAATATATGGAATTATGGGGTTTTCTTCATTCATCCTCTATTAGGGAGAATTATGGATAAATCAAACAAATTCAGGAAAGGTATTTCATGTCAATGATGCTATGGTCTCTTCAAATGACTAGTCAATCAAATAGATACGACCCACAGTATGAGGGAATGCACAAGGGATGGATGGGGTTGTTTACATCATTTTTTCACTTGAAGTTCATACTTTTTTTCTAATGTGAATTTTGGTAGAAAGTGGAGGTAGAGGAAGGAGTTTGGTTTAGCATTCACCATCTCTATTCACTGACTATGGACAAACTATAGACAATTTCCCTATTTATATCATTTGTTTTACGTCAAGTTCATATTTTTTTTATTTTTGTAGAAAGTGGAGGTATAGGAAGGAGTTTGGTGGAGAATTCATCATATCAACTCATTGTCTAAAACTATAGACATTCTTCCTTTATTTGTAGTAACAAAGCTATCTTAAAGTATAATTATTTCAAAGTTAAAACTGAATGGAGCAGATCATGTAATTCATCATTCATTTGTTAACACAAGAATTGGGATAGTGGTATTTATTGATCATGACCAAATACAAATTACGAACAACATTGATACTTTTCTTCATTCCATTAACAACATTGAGATCCTGGTGGGGAAGGAGGTTCTATTCACTAGGGATGGGGCTTTGATTTTCCATATGGTACCTAAATTGGATAACCTGCCCATTGAATTTGTTAGGGTTTCACATGAATATAAAATTAAGGTCTCTACATGATCATTTTATGGCCATACATTTTTCGTTTATGACACCATTTACTGGTCATTTCAATTAGACTTTTGACATGAAATCCCTATTGGAGTTCTTATAAAAAATAGGGGCACATTTAGTGATCAACTCATACACCTAAATTGCTCACAAAAATGATCCCATAACTTAAACCTTGGCATATTCACGTTTCAATCCCAACCCAACATTTTTCAAACACACACTAGCCTCACCCATACCGACATGTTTAATGCTCAAGTTGATGCATTGTACTGAGCCATGAAATATCTAGGTTGTATAGGTGTTGATGTAGTTGTGGAAGAAATAGGATGGACATTTGTTGGGATCCTACAAAGAAAATAGTGAGCTTGTAGAATGAGATTTACTATAATGATCACCTAATAAAGAATGATGTGTATCCTACCTATGAGTTCACATTCAACTTTAACTACAACTTCTTTATAACCTACATTTTGACTTCCTTTTTCTTCTAGCTTTCAGTATTGATTTAGGAGTTTATGTTTTACTCCCACATTATATTTACACTTGGCGTAGCGATTAGTCCCACTAACCTGATTTCGTGATCATTTGTTGGACAGTAATAAAATTACATTGTCTTACCTTGTCTCACTACATAATCATTTGCATCTTACTGAGCCATTTTCATTTGCATGAGAAGGATCTGCTATATGGAGTGCCTCAACAATGTAATTTCACACATACAAGAGTGCACTCTTCCTTGAATTGTGTCCTAGTTAAAATTTGAAACTCCCCAATGCAAAGTGCCTAATCTAAACAAATAAATAGTTAAATAAAGATACCATTAACACCTAGTCTAAAACAATAAAAGGAATGTGTTGTTCTAAATTGTAATAACAACAAGAAAAGAAGTAGCATTCAATGAAAGTTAGATTTAAGACTTCTACTTGAAAATGCATTTATTATTTGGAGCTATGACCTCATTGTTTCGGTTTAGTTAATCTGATTTCATGCATTGAACTTGTGATTGTTGGAAATATGGTAGGATTCTTCCCAATCATAGGGTCATAGAATATTTTGTAACTTTAATGTAGATCTTATGGATTTTCATTTACAATATTGTTTTGATTGAAAATATATCTTGTATTTGTGATATTTCCTTGTAAGTTTGCTATGATTAGATATATCAATATTAAGGTTTTATTTGTATCCATATTTGGTTGAGGAAAGGCTCCAAGTCCTTTGTTAAGCCAAGTGCTACATTTTCAAACGAAATTGGAAATCTTGGTGAATTGAAAGAGATTGTATCTAGAAGTGACCTTGTATTACTCTTAATATCTAATGCTGTAGAGGCCAAATCCATAGTATCCATTGTTACAATGGAATAATTTGTATAGATATCATTTAATGTTGAATTATGACTATCCACTGAACATATTTTACCCAAGAATAATTACATGTGGATATGGATTTTGTAACTTGATACTTCTAGGTGCCGAAAGATTGGGATTGATAGGCAAACATTATGGGGATTGTTTACTTGAGGAATTTAATACTTCTTATATTTAAGATTAAGATGACTATGGGATTGTGATTATTTTAGAGTAGGTCTTTACATAATGATAATGGATGTGAAAAGAATATTGAGATTGATGTTTCCAAAAATTTGATATATTTGGATGTATAAAATAAGATAAGATAATTTTATTAATGTCCAACGAATGACCACAAAAGTAGGTTAATGAGAATAAAGGATACAACTAGTATGAATACAATAGATTAATTGAATATTCTCTCATGAGGGTAGGAATTTTAGTAAACATGGCATGCATTTCTATGAGGGTGGTGTGAAGTGGGTATTTGTGTGCAAATGGGTGCAATCATTCCACCATGTAGCTTCATGGGATGAAGTTGTATATCCTTAAATATGCATAATAGATTCCAAATGAGTATATATTGGTGATATTTTTAGAGATGTATACTTTATTTATTTTTGTGATTTATTCATAAGGTTTTCCAGATGAATATATATTGGTAATATTTTTAGACATGTGTTATTTATTTATTTATGTTATTTATTCATAAGGTTTTTGGTATTTGAACAAATTGCAGGGGGAGGTTGAGTGGGAACACAAGAGTAAGAACCATAGTAGAATGCATTCTTGTGGAGATGATGGGAATTCCACTATGCTTCTTGGTGCTGCAAAGGTATTGCAAGAATGCCAAGACATGTTACATATTTATATAGAGATATCTTTATTTTTACTAGTTACAAATTGATTGTTTAAATGACACACATTTCTTGAGATAATTATGATGTGATATATTTGTTTCTTTGAATTCAAAATATTGAGAATTGTAAGAAACCATTCCATACATATCCCATTGGGGCCTTAAAAGGTTCTAGTTCAAAAAATACATAACCCGTCCATCACATCTCAACATAACTATCTCATATGATTTCACTAACTTTCAACATATGCTATCAAAACACATGTCTGTCACTACTGCGATCCAAATATACAAACTGATAGATAAGGCCTTAGTTGTCAAATTGGCGGTGAACCCTCTTTAAAAAAACCTTTGTAAAAAACTTCTACAGTTATTGAAATATTACAAACATAATAAAACCAATATATACTCTAAAGAAGTCACATACCTAAACAAAAACGATTTAAGAATTTAGACATTTCCTTGAATTTTAGGCTGAGGAAGACCATGAAAAGGAGGACGATAGTACTCATAGGAAATATGACCATTCTATTCCTTAATGTGCCACTTCTCATAGGGAATCAGGACCCCGAATTTGGAGAGATCATCTTGTTATTGGTTCCTTTTCCTTGCATACTTGACCAAAACTGATAGAGTCAAACAATTTGCAATAATTTTTTTTATTTAATCCAGGATAGGTAAAAAAAGATAGCTTGAATAGTTTTGGTCACCCTTAACCCATTTCACAATATTAAAGGAGTCTCAAAATTTATATGGGGGTAAATAATAATTGGAAAAATAAATTGGGAGAAAAGAGAATGAAAAAAATAGGAATGGTCATGACACCATTGGTTGCAGACTTTCTAGACTCAGGAATGTATCTCCTTGAGTGGCTAGGTGAAAGGTAACTATTTGGACTAGATCAATTCATAATGAAATATTCATTATGAAATATTGAATTGAACAATTTCAAAGAGGGATTGAATGAACAGACAATGTCCAACGAAGGTAATTCTCAACCCCATTTTGAAATCCAATCCCAGTTTGATGATTATCCAGATCCTAGTGTAGTTAATTTGTCAAGAAAAAAAGTGGGTAAGGAAGTTTTGTTCGATTTGGGAATGAAGTGGGTGCCATGTAATAGTCTAGGAATTCTGCCCATTTGGCCAAAGAGTTTGAAACTGCTCAGAATCCCAGTTGTTCAAGCGATAAAACACATAGAAGTGCCACTAAGGAATATTTTCCTAAGCTTGTGGATGGCTTGACCTCTAGCTCAAACCTCAAATCAGAAACCATGGATGCATATCTAATTTTGTGAGTATTTGTCTTTAATCTAGTGAAATTCATGTAACTCTAATATTTTCTCTTTGGTTTGGACAATTTCTCAAGTTGAATGGATGTAAGAGGCCTTAATATCTTTGCAGGTGTTTGTTCCCTTACAGAAGTAGCTTGCATGAGACACTGATCATAGTCACTTCATTCCTAATAGACCTTTCTACCATTTTGTCACTAACTAATATTTATATCTAGTGAATTAGCACTTTTATCTTATGTTTGACATGGGTTTTATATTTGTATTATTTCTTATTACTATTGTTGATCTATATAGATTTTTTTTAATGTTAGCGATGTGATCCACTTCTAGACTCCTTCTATGCACCTGCATTGTTTGTACTTCTTAGGCCCATGACCTACTATTGTGATCATTCGTGGACATATATAGATTTATATTATTTTCTATATCTTATCTTATATGTATTTTAAGATTGTCACATGTATCCTATTTGGGTTCCACACTTGAGTCATTAAGCATAAATATTAGTATAATTAGATTTACAATTTTATCTGATTTTATTCCAGGACCATGTGCTAACAATTGTATTCTCAAACAACTCTATTAAACTAAGGCAAGATATTCAGTTTGTAAACATTGATTTTTTTTATGGAAATATGATTTTGACTAGATGCTAGTTTTTCAAAATAGATTTGGATTGAATCAAACTAATTTTTTTTTCCAGGTGCCTTGTTCTTACTTTGATTGCAATTTCATTTGATGTAGGTTACATACAGTCTTGCATGTGGTTCATGGAAATTATGAGAAAATTATTTTCGATTCAAAAACTTATGTATGTAATGTGGATTCAAAACCGCTTTGTGCTTCACCAAAAGCTCTGATCCAAGTCAGGTGTAAAGATGGAAGTCAAACTCAGGAACAACACCCAAAGATATTACAAAGTGTTATAAAGGTGAAACTTGTATTTGGGTTGAAACAATGGTTTAAGAAAATTGTTTCCCTTGATGAAAAGGAGATGATGGTGTTGCTATATTGGGAAAATATGCCCCTATGTCACAACATTATTTTGGTTCATTTTGCTCAAATAATTTCATGGAAAAGTAATTTATCTAAGCTATATATGGATTCAACTAAATCATATATTAAGGATACAAAATTTAAGAATGGTTTAGAATATGTGAAAATAAGTAACATTGGTTTCTTCAATCATGGGAAAAGGGATTCTTGTGAAAGAAAGAATGAGAGACATCACAACTCTCAATAGGTTGCAAAAAAATGGGTTCCAGTTGAATCAGAAAGTGGGAAGGTATAATCAACTGATAAAGATATATTTAATTCCCATGTGTATGGTAATTTGTAGAATGGGTTATGAAGTTAAAAACAAGAAATATGATTCATCTGTATTGAGTCAGGCTTCTTCAGATGACACTCAAATTAGATATTCTAGTGCCAAGAAAAATGTGCCTGAAATGCCAATTAGGGACAATCAATCAATCTTAGATATTTGGATATCTACTTAAGATACTAAAGTAAAATGACACATGTAATAGTGACCATATAGAGCATGTAGTTTTGGAAACTAGATTAGTTTTTGATGCATCTTGCATGGGGATTGGGAATGGCTTATTCTTGCATGATGAATCAAACAAGAAGGGTCAATCTATTTTAAAGTATATTGATTCTTCATATGAGTATCAAATGATGTTAGAACATATTGTACAGGTGATTGGGAGTCCCATAAATGAGTTTGAGAAGGTTTTAGATGGTGTTTCTCTTGTTGTTGTGCAAATCCCTGACATGCAAACTTGCAACTCTGATAGGATATCACTAAATACAATTTTAATCTGTAATTTCAATATCCCATACATTACATTGAAAAATATTCGGCAGTGTTATGAGGAACATGGTAACTATGGTCTAGAAGTAAAGGACCAGGATCTACAATATTCAGCAAGGTTGGGAATTTATGGAGATCTATTTCATTCCTAATATTTTTCATTTTTCTAAGGGATGAAATTATTGGGCTTATCAAGCGCCTCAAGAACACATTACATGGATGTTTAGAACAATGCATAAATTGTTAGGAAGACTATGTATGGAAACATTCCTTTAATTTCAACTCTTTTTCCAAGGACTTCCATAGAAAATGATTCAACTATATCAGAGTATTTGGGATCAAGGTCAGAGTTGTGTGCACATTATGAAAAACATGTTTGCAGTTGTGATGCAACCTTAGAAAATATCTACTTACTATTTATATTTTTTAGCATGAGAAACCACATCAACACAAATTGATGTTTGACAAGTATGGCATATTAAGTAGATGTACTTATTCTATGTGGAGTTTGTCTCCTCTAGTTATGTTAGTTACATTACTATTCATAATGTGCTTCAAGATCAAGGAGTTGACCGAGAGTGGTGTAGATTCAAGTTCCTAACATTTTGGTGACCCATGCATTTTGAATTTCCCAAAGATAGATGATCTTCATCAAATTTCATGGTAAGATAAAATAGATTATGAAAATGAATGAATCCAGGATTTTGTATCTCCTCTGGATCAGGAGATCTGAGCAGTGAAACCCATCTATGGACTATCAATTTATAGGATTGCATGCAATTTGAAGCTAAAATACTGAGAATCATTTTAATATCTAACTTTATCAAGTTGTTGATGAATTTTTATTTTTCATTGTGTTTGATAGGTTTGTAGTATCCTAGTATCCAATCTATTGAGTGTTAGAGGGGCAGTTGCACACAACATTTCTGGCATACCATTCACTTTTTTTTTCCCATAGAAATTCTTGTTTTGATTGGGTTGGAGGCACTAGTTAGATTATTGTAGCTCCATAAGTTGGTCTGCAAAGTTATAGTAGTCAAGTCAAAAACAAAAGTACCTTTAGTTCTAAGCATTATCATATATTTCCAGTCATGTGCTTTGATCCTTCTTGATTCAAATGTGCTATAACTAGGTGAATCAACCACATTTTTTTTCCTATGCCTTAAATGCAATCTCACCATATATGCAAGATGAACATAACTTCTTCTATTGTGCAATGTGCAATATTCATGGTGATAGGTCTACAAATGATAACACATTTCTGAAATGTCATGTTGTGCTAGTTAGTAATAAAAGCGACTTATTACTAATGAATACTATTATTTGTTAGCATAGAGTTATATCTAATATTCTACTATAGATATCAAATAAAAAATTCTTCCTTTTCCATGTACCCATTTGTTCATATACACACTCATGCTCAGATGCCCATTTCATGCCAGATAGTAGCACCCTTACCTTGTTTATGTCAAAGTAGAATCCTACCTCAAACACATAGTCCTTCCATGCACCCAACTTATATGGATGAAATGCATAATTTTTCTATCCTTAAAGACACAATTAAATTATTTTAGGTGTCATTTTCTTGCCAAAATAGAGAATCAATTGAATCTAAACATACTATTTTAAAAACACCAACATGTCTAGAAATTTTATGAGCGTCTTCTAGAAATGTAAAAGACTCATTTTCAACGTGTTTGTAAATAAGTGCTTGTTCAAGGAACTTCAATAAGGACTTGATGTTTTACATTATTCAATTAAAATTAATGGTCCCTTATTATTTGCAAGCATGGAGTGGAATTATTAGGGGTGCTCGGTGGAAGTGGTAGACTAAAAATAATCCTTGCAGTTGTTCAAGTTTTCCTAAACCATTTCATAAATGGGATGGATCTACAAGTTGATGTAATATATCCAAGAATATACCATATGGTATTTTATCTTAACCCCCATATTTCTCAGTTTCCTTTAAAAGTACATTTTGGAGCAATCTAGTAAATTATCTTGTGTTATCTGACTAAACATCATGGTTGTGTCATTTTTTTATGGAAGTTAATCCCAAACATTGTCATGTATGAAAATTAGATGGTTTTGAATATTGGAAAACATACTTAACTTTATAGTGAGTCAAAGGTGGGTTTGAGCCAAATAACCCATTTGTTAGAAGCATAATAATCATTTTCTATATATCATCTATTTCTGAAGAACTTGAATAACCCTATAGAGTTGGAGTCAGATAATCAATTGTTTTATGGGAAATTAACAGTGATAAGTGACCCTAGGAAAGTTGGAATTCATGTTGTGTTCTATATTCTTGAGTTGTATATCACTTCATTTGGTATTGTTGTTGCATGAGGATACATAGTGCAAGATAAAAAAGTTGGATTCTAGATGCTTGATTTGTATGTCACTTCATTTTGTATCGTTCCTGCATGAGGATACATGACGTAGTATAAACAAAGAACACATGTATCATATACCATGTAAAATATAACAACTATTGTATTTTACCACAATGTTAGAGAGTATAAGTTGAGATCATATTGTTTATTATTGGACGACTTAATGCACAGTTTCAAATTTACTATATTTTCCATGCAAGGGTTTGTATGGGTTCTATTCAAATAGTACACAGTCCCTGCAATGCCTCTTATCTACTTAATATATGTACATATAGGTATTATACTAGTCTAAGTAGTTTGATAGGTATAGGATATTGATACTCTAACTAGTGGAGTGCTCATTACCATGAAGTTCAATTGGCATAGTCACAATACATTCATAATTCTCATAGTCACTAGTTTCACTATACTTGAATTACCACATATTTGGAAAACTAGTTTGGTAGGAATATAATTGGTACACTGATAATGTATTTATTCCTATAATATGGCATGCTCCCCTTCAAAAGATAGTTCTAGACTGAAAAATTTTATTCATTAAATTTGGAATCCAAAAAGGGTTATGTGAAGCATGTTGGATCTGATAAGGTTTTTATGAAGCATGTTGGATATGATAAGGGTTTTGTGCAGGATGTTTGACTTTGTTGAGAAAATATTGGAGGACCCTTCAGAAAATATTGGAGGATTGATAAAAAATTTCTCAGGGGCATCTTCGAAGATCATCATTGGAAAGGGTTGAAGGAACATCTTCATTTAGTTGTATTCTTTCACTTGTACGAAAATATATATGTACTAAGCTTAAGGAACATGCTATGAAGTTTTCTCAAAAAGGGATAGAGTTGGGCATTGGACTCAGCGTTGATAATGTGGACTCAATTTCGTATGTTGCAATTGAAATGGGTAAGTCACCATAATCTATAATGCCTCTTTCTTTTCCACTTCCCCTTCCATATTAAAGCTTTAGTTGATTGGGGGGGCTGATATTCCATGCCATTCATTTGAATTATTATTAATAAGTAAAATGATATTCTGTTGACTTTGCATTTCTCATCTATCTCATCTCTTCATGTGTTGAAAGTCTAAATGGATAGGATTAGACCCATCTTTAAAGTATTAGATACATCTTCTCATCACACACTTAAAATATAACTACTCCTTGAGCCTTTAAACTTGATCAGAGGAATTTCAAATTAAAAATCTATTTAAGGATAGTAAATATCTTCATAGAATTATATAAATAAGAGAACCAAGTGTAGCAATATCGAAGTTTGAAAAACCTTACAACAAATGCTACTAAATGACTAATATTTCTAGAATGGAAATATACCAACCTTTAAAACAACACCCATCCCAATGAGATCATGAGCATAAAATTCATATTCATTTAATATTGGTATATCATTATTATTCATAAGTAATGCAAATCCTACAAGTTTGTTTTCCTACAAAGCATCAAAACCATGAAAATGATATTAATTAGTAAAACAGTAAAAGATAAAAGTTTTGGAATTTTGAAAATATATTTGACTTTATAAGTATAGAAGAATTCGACAATATATTTTTCCTTTTTTATAGGTTTAAATGATAAATCCCTTGCTTTATGTTACTTAAAAGTTGAAAATAGAGTGTGACTTATAGCTAAAATAGTTGGTGACTAAAACCTAAAGTTAAAATTGATTGAGATATAGTAGATCGAGGCTTAGACAAGTAAACATTTTACCATCTAATTTGATAAAGTTAATTATTTACCAAACTATAACATAAACCACATCAAAAATATTAAACCAAAGAGAATGCATATGACTAGCACATCATCCATTATTGCTTCATCTATACATTGACACTCCCACCATGTACTCACTAAATGCAATTCACAGTTTATTTCTTGGACCACTTCAGGAGAAAGAAAAAAGAAAGACTAGTGTCAAATAAGTCAATAGGAATCAAAAATATAAGTAATAATAAGAAAATGTGGAGAGACAAATCACCAAGACATATCAAATACTTTAAAATATTGATTTTTTTTTATGTTTTTGTTCCAGCAACATTGTTCTCTTTGTCTTCATTTTTTCCTATGTTTAGAGGTTGTTTGAGTGATTTGAAAATTTAGACCAGTGGTTTTTCATTTTTGGCCAACCATTAGTCGATACTGAAAGGGATGTATTGATATTTTTTTAAATTATAGAGGACTCAGTAAGTTAGGTTCCCATATTTTTAAAGGGTACTATCTCAATGGAAGAGCTCATGCCTTACACAAAGGTTGGTAGTTCGATTCCTCCATGCCATAATGATATTGTAATATTGGTTAAGAACAAATAAATTAGTGAACAAAAAATGAGAGATATGTGACCAAAAAATTAGAGATAAGAGACCAAAAAATAACCAAAATTTGCATATAAATGACCAAATGACAATTTCGGTTGCTAATTTATGGTCTCTTATGACACGACAAAAAATGTGGTCATTTTTAGTTTGGTCATTTATAGCTTGTCTTGTGGTCATTAATTTGGTAATATTTTTTGTCATTAATTGTGACAATTAATGACAAAATATATGAACAAATATACGACCAAATTAATGACCACAAGACAAGCTATAAATGACCAAACTAAATATGACCACATTTTTGGTCACGTGATAAGTGATAAAAAATTATCCACCAACGATTGACAAATCAAAAGTGGTCATTTATATGCAAATTTTGGTCATTGTTTAGGTCACTTATCTCTCATTTTGTACTAGTGGTTGAATTTTTCATCCAACAATTCTCCAACACACTTTTTATAAGATATGAATATGTACTTAGGATGTTGATTCACTTCAATTCCTAAGTAGTAATGAAGATGTCCCAGATCGGTCTCTTCAAAAAAATTCCTAAAATATTTCTTTATGGATGCTATATAATATTCATTGTTCCATGTCATCAAAAGGTCATCTACATATACCATAATAAATAAAATAGATCTTCCAACTTTATTCACAAACAATGTTTCATCATCAATATTATAATGCTTGAAATTTAGCTTTAGAATATGTTTGGTTATCTTTTCAAACCATGTGTGTGGTGCTTGTTTTAGGCCATACATGGATTTGAAAAGTTTATCTACCTTATATTATTGTCCCTTAACAACAAAACCAATTGGTTGAGACATGAAGGAATTTTCTTTCTCCATTCAAAAATGTTGTTTTTACATCCATCTAGTGGACTTTCCACCCATTTGGTTTTTCCACTAAAAGGAAAGTGTGGATGGTAGCCCATTTTGTTGTGGGAGAGAATGTTTATTCATAGTAAATTCCTTATTTTTGTGCATAACCTTTCACCACAAGCCTTGATTTACTTTTTTCAAGTGAAACATTCGATTTGTACTTGCTCTTGTATACCCACTTGAAACCAATTGGTTTGGCTGCAAATGGAGGTTTAACCAGCTTCCAGGTTCCATTTTTTATGAGTGCATCATATTCATTTTGGATATATTATTTCCATTCATCACATGCATCAAATTATATAAAGGAATTAGGTTCAAATTTAGAAGATAAATCCAATTCACAATCAAATGAGACATCCATGTCATCACCTGATTTATATGATTCTCCTCCATCATCTTCTCTTGTTGAGTTTCTCATTCTTAACTTTCCAACTTCATCTGGATGGACAATTTCAAGTATCTTTATGGCCCACTTTGGAATATTCTTTGATGGTCCATGATGACTAGTTGGAAGTGATTTATTCTCTTTAAGGTTCAATATTCCAATCCTCTCAATAACAACATCTAGCTCATGTGAAGTGGTGGGAAATTATTCTTCATGAGTTTCTTCATGAGGGGGTATTGGTTCTTCAAAAGGGAATTCCAAATATTAATCCTAATCAAAGATTGGGATTCCACCTTTAAGGTTTGGAATTTCATTATGAAAGTCATAATATGTGTTTAGATGAGAGAAATTCTCTAGACTATCAAGTTTCCTTTCAATAAACTTGTCATTTTTATTAGTTTCAAGAAAAAAGACATCTCTCAAAACAAAACATTTCTTGATTACCTCATCATAAAGACTGCATGCCTTGGAATTTTTTCAATACCTGAAGAAAATTCATAATGTTCTTCTAGAACCAAGTTTGTTTCTTTTCTCCTTTGGTATCAAGGCATAGCGAGTTGAACCAAAAACCCAAAGACACCTAACCGAAGGAAGGTGGCAAAACCACATTTCATGTGGAGTCTTATATTCAATAGAATGAGATGGAATTTTACTTCTCAAATATGTTGTGCATACTACTACATCACATGTTGGAGTTTTTATTCTTATCTTTGTTCTTCGACCCAGGTTCAGTCCCTCCTTTGTGCACAAAAAATCCCAATATATTTTCTTCATATAGAAAGGCTTAGTCATAAGCACTTGCTACGTAGATGCAGTCTCACCTAAGATATCTCTCTTATGTTTGACTACCATAGCTAGGTTTTTATGCTTGGGTGGGGGATTTTTCTTCCCTTCGAATTCTACCACGGCACTCTATTGAAGCCGAGGGGGGTTGGTTACTTATACTGATTATGAACAGTTAAGATGCGACTCTATTCAACCATCAACATATACTATAATAGTAAATATCGAGTATAGGTGATTCTAATTACCATAGTGAAATAGATTCATATAACTCAATTGTAAGAAAATACATAAATAGTCATTCACAACAACATACATGTGACTTAAATACATTCATAATTTACACATTTTACACAATATTTAACCGAGAAATCCATTTGGGAAAAACCACAAAAGCGCTCTTCATCTAGCATGATAAATATATGGAACATTTTTGTCTATGAACTAATCTGTTGACTTTGTTCTATATATCCATCTCTTATCTATATATACTTCTCTATCCTCTCATGCACTCTAGTTTTATATTGCCGGTTCTTCTCTACTTTAATATATTATTTGATCCGTACACAACATAGATCAACTCAACCTATTTGCAACTCTACGAATATTGAATCTTCACCTCTACTGTTGATCTAAACACAACCTGAATCAACCTTATATTCTCTACAACTCTATGACTCTTGACTCTTCAAATCTATTGTTGATCCACACATAGTCTAGATCAAACTAACCTTCTCTGCAACTATGTGCACTTAGTTGTAGACTTATTCCACTCTTTAGAAATAAACTAGTTGACTCTCTACTAACAAAATAGCTAAGAAACAACAACTGATTACTTAAGAAACTCAAGAAGTAAGTAAGTAAATAAGAAACTAAAAACTCAACAAGTAACCCGCACAAAGCCCAAATTATTCCTTCTTATTGACTCTTACATGTCACTCTTAGTCGACTTCATACAATTAGCCAACAAGCTTTCTTTCCTATTCTAGCAACACATGTCAATAGGAACTAATGACCTAAATTACAAAAATGATTTGATATGTGCGACTTCCACTTAATATAGCCAACATCGTACCCATGATATTTTTGAATTGTCATTTTCTAGTCATTGCACCATTACACACATTTTAACATGGTTTCCTTCATTTCTACTCATATTTTCGCATATTTTCCTTCTTTCATAGCTTCTCTTCTGTTGTGATTTCCCCTGTTGTTATACTTCCTCTTGTGAATAATCTTTCTTTAGCAATTTATTCTATCACAACTCCCTCTTCCTTATTCCTCTACATTTTTCCCAACTTCCTTCTTCCTCTCCGTGGCCTGGCTCTTTTCATACTTGGGAAAAATTCCAACTGAATTATACCTAACTTCCCCTAGGGCCAACAGTCCCCTAACACTCACCTTTGGCTCGTCCCAAGCCACACAAGGTTATTGTTCCACTTCTGCATTTGGGATGACTTTACATTAAAAATATTGGAATATTTTCAGGATATCTTCTGTCTCTCCCTACACATCTTCCTCTACTTTCTACAAGTTTTCCACAAGGTTGGAACTGAGGTGTTCCAATGGTACCAGCTTTGTTTCTTCCACTACTCATTGTACCCTATGATGTACATGATGGATAATGCATGTAATAATCTCTACTTCATCTTGTAACTCTCTGACTTTATCCACCTTTTGATGTTGTTGCATGCGCAACACCGTCACTTGATGTTGGATCTTCTTCATTTCTATTGCCTTGTCTTTCTTCTCTACTAGGGGTAACGTTTTCATATCATTCTTTATCTGAGTTAATTTTATCTCAAGTGTGCACAAATCCTCTATGAATTTCTCTAGTTTGGCATCATCAATGAACTCTTCCCAAGTCTGAGACACTTGGTCGACAGTATTGGAACATAATGACTATGATTCTTCGATTCTATTTGCAGTGTCTACCATTGCTTTCCTTCTTTCTTCTATTCTATAAATTCAATGTTTTGGAGCGGACGAAAAAACAAGTTGAAAATTTTCATCGACATCACCATTTCTGAAAGATGAAGATGAAATCCTCTATTCTTCCCTAGGCATTGTTTTCTTTGGCTTCTTCCTTCTCATAGGAATACCATGTTGATGAACTTCTTCTTATTTGAAAATGAAGTTCATTATTTGATCATCTTCTCTATTTATTTGATGATGAAATATTCCATCTCATTGATGTCCTCCTCTTCTTCACTGATGAAATTGACTATTTCATCAATGTATTCCTTTTCTACATGGAAATCATCCATCTCATCTTCTTCATTTAAAAACCATAGTCAACTATATGTGGAGCTTCTTGTACTAATGATGGCAATGATGGTGGCATTTATCACTATTTTTCATTATCCAAACTCTAGTTTGGATCAATGAGTTCTACCAATATATGTTGTTAACTTTAGTGAATCATTCCACGGGTTTATCTGATGGTTTAGGTGGAATGTCTTTTGGCAACCTAATTTGAACCGCAACTTCTTCATCCTTCATTAGCAGTGTTGAGACAACTTTATTCTTGCGGGAACTAGAATGCTTCATCATTGAAAAACCTAGTAGGTGGGTTCGTATCCTTATCTCATGGATTATTGGAACTTTCTTAGTTTCCAATCCCATCCCTACATGTTGTGGAACATATTCGGCAACATCTTCCATGATCGTCATTGGTAACATAGCTTCAATAGCGGAGCCTGCAAGTGTAGTGTCACTAGGATTCATAGTAACCATATCTTTGTAACCAACTAATTTACTTTCGCCTTGGGAGTTGAATATATGAGCTCCTCATTCAAGAACATCATAATGAATTGAAATTGAAGAGTGAATGCAGATAATACCTATTCGTTCGATCTTTCATACCTTCATGTGAAAACATCAAGTGGAATAGTGGCAACATGATATATCACGTGGATCACCTGTCTAAATCATCATACGAAAACTGCCATGTAACTTGCCACTTTTTGATATGACATCATTGAAATCATGACAAAAGTGACTTAAAATTACGCTTCCAAAATCTCTCAGGATTTTAAAATTAATGTCTTCCAGCTGTCACTTATGTGACACCAGTATTCCTTGCGAATTGTATTTCTCCTTCTGCATATTTCATTTCCTTGTGACATCGTAAGTTTCTTTGCCATGAATTTTTTATATTCGCCAGATACCAGGTCTGTACAAGTTTTATTCTTAATACAGAAGAATAGCAGTCTGTGACCAACATTTGCATAAAAATATAAATTTTTTTATGCTTTCCTTTGTCTCTCTTGTTCTCTTTCTGTGCCTTACTAGTATTGTGAAACCAAAAACCTCTCTCTTTTTTTTATTCTATCAAGGCATTGCTATCGTGATACAGCTTCAACTGAATTTCATTTATCATTCCTCTGACTGATGTTCCATCTAGATTTTGCAATTTAAAAGCTCCTCCATCAGTGATCTCTTCAACAATATATGGTCCTAACTAATGTGTTTTTAACTTTCCTGGATGTTTGAAAATTTTGATGTCATACATAAGAACAAGTACTCTGACCTGAAACTACTTGTTCTTAATGTGGTGATCATGCCATATATTTTTTCTTTCTTTCTTAACGTTTTGGTGATACTCTGCGACAAAATGTTCTTCTTCTAGTTGCATGAGTTGCAACAATATTTCCTCAACAATATTACCATCTGTAATTTCTGTGATCATATAAATGATTAGACTCAGTACAATGTACTCCATCGACATCATATATCCTTCCCATACACCAAGTGATAGAGCATGGGATGTTAATTTCTTATAAGTCATGCAATATGCCCATAATACTACAAAAAATTTCTGATCCCAATCATCTCTTTGAACATTACAAATATTTGTAAATGCATTTTTCAGGATTTTGTTAAAGTATTCAACAACACCATTTGCTTGAGGGTGATATGGCATTGCTTTTTTATGTTAGTTATGAAATTATTCTTATTTTTCTTCAATCAATTGGTTAACAAAGAATGTACCTTGATCACTTATTAAAACTTTTGGGAAACCGAATCTTGTCACCGAAATTTCAAACAAAAAACTTTGTAGAAGTTGCAATAGTACAATCCTTTATCGGTGCTTCTTCATCCCATCTACTTAGGTAATCAATAGCAGTAATAATATAGCGTGCACATGTGTGCTTTCCTTTCGGTCCAATAGGTCCCACAAAGTCAACGACCAATTTATCAAATTCCTGCAAGGTTACCTGAGGTGCTAATTGAATTTCATCCTGTCATGACGACTTTTCGTTTCTTTGGAAGATATCATAGTTGTGAAAATAATCTCGGGCATCTGCATGCATGGTCAAACACCACAATCCTGCTTGTAAAATATTTCGCACCGTAGCTTTTCCATTGTAATGGCCTCCTGTGACACTAGAATGTGCTTCTTTTAATGTCATCAGTGTCTCATGTTCCAAGACACAACAATGAAGAATCTCATTGATGCCCATATTATACAATTGTCCAATAATAAAATGGAAATCCACAGCTTGCATAACCAACTGCTTCTTTTGCGCAGTGGTTTATTTAGTTGGCGCATAACCTGTACTCAAAAATTGCATGATATCTTTGTAATTATCATGAAAAATGGTTATAAAAAAAAATTTGCATCAGGGAGATTATCCTTAATATTAATAGGTGCTTCACCACTTTCAATCATTGAAATATGTTATGGTCCCAAGTTTAATCGACACATTTAACAATTACTTCAAAATAAATTCTTGAAAGAGGAGAAGCCGACGACAGATATCCCCCCCCCCCCAATAATGGATTATTGACTAGGTATTTCAATGTGGAATGGTATGTGTACATCTTGAAATATAATCCCAATATATAGTGTCTGAAATTCTGCAGAGCATATACAATCGCTAACCCTTCTCTTTCTGTCATGGTATAATTATTTTTGCCTGTTGACAACTTCTTGCTAGCAAAGGAAATAGGATGGTCAATTTACCCTTGTCCTAGTTTTTTTAGTACCATGCCAAGCACGATAGACGATGCATTGAAATGACATGGAATTTCCTTTTCCAATATGGGAATACAAGTATGGGCGTTGTATTCATCCTATTCTTCAATGTGTCCATGCTCTCTTGGCATCTCTCTGTCCAATGGAACTTGACCTCTTTTTTCAAGAATTTTTCCATCAAAACTATCGCCTTTGCATATCCCTTAATAAATTTTCTATACTATTCAGTGTGTCCCATTGTTTCTCTCAACTATTTGACTATATTTGGTAGTGGTAGGTCAACAATGATGTAAATTTTAGCTGGGTCAACCGAAATCCCATCGCGACAGACCAAATGGAACAACATGACTTCAAATGGGGTGCAACCCATACATTTCTTCAAGTTCAAAGAAATCTGATACTGGCGACAGCATTCCAACATCATTCTAAGGTTCTCAATATGGTATTTTATGATCCCAAATACCTCCCAATCATCGAAGTGGACTTCAAAAATTTTGTGAATGAAATATTTAAAATTAGCAACTACTATTCTAGAAAAATTTACAGGAGCATTATGAAGTCCAAAGGCCATTACTTTATATTAGAAACATCTCCACTCCTTCACAAAGGTAGTCTTGTATCAGTCTTCCTTCACAATTATTATCTGATGGTAACCAAAAAATCCATCACTGAGTGAGTACATTTCTTGACCTCCAACTCTCTATGGAACGTCATCTGTAAATGGAGGCGGAAATGGGTCATGTAAGAAAATATCATTTAGTTTTCTCAGGTCAACACAAGTTCTTAGTTCACCTATACCATTTTTTTATTCTACTACTATTGTGCTAATTGACTCTGATTCCTCAAAGGATATATAATACCTATGTCTAGAATTCATTCTAGCTCAATCTTGACCTTTTCTATATAGTGCGTATTTAGTATGTACAGTTGTTGCTTAACCGGTTTTACATCAAGACTCAAAGTTATTTTCATTTCTCCTAGATATTCTATTATCCCCTTCATCTATGAAAAATTTGGTATGGGAACAATCCTGAAACTCTGTTGGGGCGCGGACCTTGAAGGTCCTTAATTTTGGCAACTCCGCAGTTTTGGTGTGAAGCTTGTAAGCGGAGTTGTGGTCCAAAATAGTCTTAGGGGTTTCGGGATTGCTGGTTGATGCTTATAGGGTACAAACCAATGAACAAGGTAATGATGGATATGGTTACCATGGTAGTACATCAGGTCGAGGTAATTTCAGAGGTCATGGTCGTGGTGGTATGCCTGGAAGAGGTCGAGGCTAGGTTATTTTCTATAACTGTAATCAGGCAGGACATGTATCTAGAGACTGTCAGAACCCAACTACGACATGTTGATATTGTAGAGAATTCAATCATGTGATTGAGCAATGCCCACAGTTGATAGCCAAGATACATGAAAGAAATGGCACTCCTACTCAGAATCTTCAGATGATTACTATAGAGAAATGACCTATCCCAGCCATTAATGTTGTTACGAGGAGTGGAGTTACGATGCAGGTGCTGAATAAGGGGAAACAACCTGACGAGGCTTGGGTCCATAAAACCCCAGAGAAAATCCCAGCCTTCAATGTTGGAAGAGAAAAAGGAACATTTATGGAAGATAAAAAATACTTTGCTGATCCAAGAACATCAGTAGCAACTACGCAACAACATCAACAGCAGTTACAATTCCAAGAAGCTTCGCCGGATCAAGTAGGTACACTGACATCATTTTTGCAAAGTTGTATGAAGCTATTAAGAAATCAGAATGCTTTGAATCAGTTACAGAAAGTTATTGTGTCTTTCAAACCTCAGCGAAGCTCTGATAGAGGAAAAACTGTTAATATAGTTAGAAGGACTGGAAGAGAAATGAGATTGCATGCTTAGATAGGAGATTATGACATGACTGATATCATTTTAGACCTGGGATCAAAAGTTAATGTCCTAACTAAGAAGACATGGGAACAAATGGGAAGACCTACGCTTGAATGGTCCCCTATACAACTAAGATTAGCCAATCAGTAGAAGATTGTGCCCTTGGGAAGATTCCCTAGTGTACCAGTGGACATTGATGGAGTCAGTACCTTATAAGATTTTGAAGTCATTGAAATAATTGATGATAGAAACCCCTATCTAGCCTTGCTAGGAATTGAATGGGCAATAGACAATTATGCAGTAATCAACCTTAAGAAAAGACAGATGACTTTTGAAGGAAAAGGCTTAAGAGTCATAGTACCATTGGACCCTTCTCAAGGAGAAAGGTATACAGAGCCAGTCAGAGATGAAGATCAGGATGTTTTGGATCATATTTACAACATCACAACTAAAGAAGAAGACTATTTTAACCCTACTGTCAAAGGCATAATGGATTGGCAGTGTGACAGTTCTTGCATGATTGATTCAGATGAAGGCCTAGAGAATTGGTAGAACATACTTTATGAGCTACATGGACATTGATGTGCAAGAATTACCAAATCTATCAGATGGGTTGGCTCATAGACAAGAATATTACCTACTTTTGATGGCTTGACAGACCCAGAGGATTTTACTGTGCAATTTTCAGAGCAAGTACCATATTCACAAAAAATGGAGACTCTAGATTCAGTATTTAGAGCCACAGCTACCAGATGGTGGGTTGGTCATAAAAAGTGTATTCATAGTTGGAGAGCTTGTCAAAATTTTCTTTGCCTGAGATTCATGGATCAACCTCAGGAGGTACGAACCAGATTTAATGGTAAGACTAGCCCTCAGGAACATTTGGAGCAGTGTTATGAAGCATGGAAGCATGTACCTTGTGAAGAATGGGTACATAGGTTTGTACACACTCTGGAACCTGTAGCAAAGAATTGGTATGAGGAGGTGGAGCTTCACCATGGTACTGTAAGTTGGGTTAGCCTTACTGATATTTTTGTGCTCACATTTTCTATTAATGAGGTTTTCCCTACTTTGGACGTAGCTGTTAGGGTGATCCATACTAAGGTGTTCGATGATAAAGAAATAGCCAAGCACCAACTTGATTGGAAGGAACAAGAAGCTAATGCAGTAGAATGCTATAACCTCACCATTGATGAAGACGATGACTCTCGCAACATTAATATTCCTGGGTCAGAAGGACATTGTGAAGTACATGGACCAGCAGTCAAAGCACCTAAAGTAACTCATCCCTTGATAACAAGGAACGTAAACATTGGATCAGAAGAGATGCCTAAGTATGCTACCATTGGAGATTATTGGGACGAAGAAATGGTAAGCAAAGTGACTGAACTTCTCCATGAGTATCAGGACTTATTTCCGACGAAGTTCTCAGAAATGAAAGGTATCCTTGGTGATATAAGAGTGATAAAAATCCCTTTGAAAGCTGATGCGAATCTTGTGAAGCAGCGCCCTTATAGGTTGAACCCTAATTATAAAGAAAAAGTCAGGATCAAGCTAGATAAGATACTCGCTGCAGGAATCATTGAGGCTATCAAATAAATTATGTCGTGGTGTCAGGATGTGTTGAAGGTCTGTATTGTGTCGAAGACACTTATTGTGGTGAAGCTGAAGTTAATGGTTGTGCTGAAGAAGAAAGGTGTGTCGAAGCTTAAAATGCGACCGTTGGAAAAAATCAGATTTGGCGGTGCCGGTACGTTAACTGCATTAACTACCTGTAATGATGAGATTTTAAGGAATCTAGCACCGTTTCGACAAGATATACTGTCGTCCAGTCAGATTTGGTGTCTTCAATGCGTAGTTATGGCATATTTGGTCATTGGATTCTATAAGAAGACACCCAGAACTATGAAGTTAGCATTACGCATTTTCTTGAGTTTTATAGTTCAGTCCATGTCAGCTGATCGCGAAGTCCAGGAATTGTTGAGAGAATTCATACAGAGGGGTCTGTAGAACCTTATGAGCAACCCACCTACATCTGCACCTTACGAAGAGACTCCCCTAGCACCGAATCAGCCAATGCAGACACGAGCAACCAGAAATAAATTCAAGGTAGAAGTTCACTCTAAGAAGAATGAAGAGAGGCACAAGCCATCAGGAAAGACACTAGAGGATCCCGAGATGAATCCTCATGGTTCTACAAAGCTCCCACCTGAAGGTTTTGAAGACTTCGGTGAGGATGAGAATGTTGCATCGCAGCATCCACCATTTATTTCGCCTATTCGACCAGGATTTCAGCCACCTCGGTAGACATCCAAGTTCACATTACGCACCGCTTCACTGCCATAGGGCATGCAGTTGGTCAGAACAATGACAGGAAAAATAGATCGGCTTAAGTACGCAAACCACGATCTGAATGATTGTGGAAAATTTCCACAGTTCGTACCTGGGAAATACTTGCACTCTGTCCATTATCCAGAGGCTGGTATGATGCTACTGGAAGTCAAACAGTGGGCTGCTGGCTTGGAGCAAGCTGGATTGTTGAAGATGCTGAATGTCCCCCATTTTGGTCACAACACGCAAGTTACCATAGTGGTCAAGCAGCTATTGGCGTTGGTGTATAATGGGAACCTATGGATAGGAAGCCAGCAAATTTCCATTGATGGGGAGCTCATTCATAGGATTAAAGGCTTGCCGAAGGAAGGGCCTGATCTTGGAATTGAGTTCGTCGAAAAGCACGAAGACACGAAGCTGGTGCAACACATGAAGGACCGCTTCGGCTTGATGAAAGGAAAGCAAGGGTATGAAACCTCAACAATTCGACATCAAAACATCTGCTTCACCGTAGAGCTACTAGCATGCAAACTAATGTGGAAGTGCAGACCCAATGAAGTACCTGCCCCGATTGTCAGTATTGCTGCAAACTATGCCAAAGGCTACAATTACAAATGGGCAAAGTACATTGCTAGAGAATTCCTTGAAGATGTCTGTGATGCACAGGAGAAAGGTATACCCTTTCATTACTCATGGTTGTTAGTGCTTATTGCATTGGTAGGATGGAGAGAACCTACCAAGGCACAATTTGTTGATGTGCCTCTGGAGATGCCTGGTGCAGCAAGGTACGCATCTCTTTGGGTTTCACAGGATAAAACCTTGCAGTAGATAACGAACTATGTGTTCTCCTTCTATGCCCTGAATATTTCATACGAGATCCTAAAGACACCGTGGCTCAGTAATGAGCAATTTTCTCAGTATGCAAGAGTGGCCAATTTCAGGGCTAACATGCATCATGTCTTCATCCAGGCCCATGCAGATAACAAGCATAAATGGTCAAAGTTGCCATACATGGTGAACAAGGAATACATACTCGCAGTAGTTAAGCTGAGTGTGTAGATCAGAACTGTTTGTTTGTAAAGAGTTGAATATAAACGCAGTTCTGTGGATGTAGCCCCTACACTAGGGGTGAACCACGTATATCTTGTGTTGTGGTGGTTCTTTTATGTGTTTCTGTTATGTTTTTATGCACTTCATAAGTAGATGAATGATAAAGTAAGATAAACTGTTAATTATTATCTTCACTGTGAATTCCCAGTTAAGGGTTAAGCAAGAAACTATCCTTTTATCTAAACTACGAAGCTATTTAAGTGAATGTTGAAGATCTGTATTGTATGATTATTCTATGTTAAGGATAAAGGTATAGTAATATCCCTCTTTTGCCTGCAGAAACTTGATTCTACGGTGTTGGTCTCTCTGGGAAGACCCGAGTTTCCTTTAATGTACCAACAAAACCCCTAGCTCACTGGCCCTTTCGGCGAAAGACCACAGAACGGTCTGAAGTCTCACATGAAGTGATATTGGATCGGTTGGATAAAGACTCAGGTATATTCAACCCAGGTTTTGTAGCATCCTGGTGCTTCGCACGACTCTTCTTATTTAGCTGGATCTCTTTGCGATGGTGACCTTTCTTACTCACTGGTCCTGGGAGGGAGTGATCTCTTATCGCATCGTCGATGCTAGCGCGATGCGTAAACTATCTCCACTGCTCGGATCTTGAACTATGATATCTCACAACATGATTCCTTCGGCAGTGCGATATCGCCTTTCTATACTGTGATATCCTTTACGGTAGAGCTTCAATATGACTCTCACGGTCCAAAGGCTTCTTCTCTCTGTATAATAGTTAAGCTAGACAGCCTCACTTAGACTCCTATAGTCTAATTTGCTTAACATCAACTATGCTCAACTTGCTAAATTAATATGCAGAAATCACTTAACACTGTAACTGCAACTATCGCCCATCATTTACTGAGAACTCGTATACAGAAAACTTAATAGATTCAACCCATAGTTAATCTTCCATGCTACTGTAACTAAAGCTAACATACATTCACTCATTCATCAATTGGTAGTAAATTTCATGCAATGAATAACAAATAACAGATAAATAAAGTACACTCACATGAACAGTCGCACAACACACTGATTTTACGTGGTTCACCTCCAAGGGGGAAGCTATGTCCACAGGAACTGGTTTTTATATTATATCTTGAGAGAGTAAACACAGTTCCACTGCAACCTGATATGCAGCTTGAGATCTTCTGGGAAACTCCGCACACACCACCGGGAGCCCTTCTCTCTTAGATCTCTTCTCTTATATTGCCTTCTCTTACAATATACTCTTCTTCTCTCTCTCTCTCTCAATCCTTGTGGATTGTTCAATCCCTGTGGATTGTTACATACATGCTCAAGTATTTGGATACTGGTTACAGTAAGATAATGCAGATGGAATAACAGAACCATAGCTCAATTCTTACAATACTGAGACACTAGAGACACTTATCTAGCTAAATGACTCGGATGGCTAACTATCTAACTGTCTAAACACTTACCCAATTGTCTAACCTTTTACAATACAAAATACATCCTTATATAGGTGGCCCAAAGGTCTCTCCATTACAACATTGTGGGCCTATCCCAACAGTAACCCCAAAAACCCTAACTGCGAAAGTCGGCCTATCTGTACTTGAGCTACTGCTTTCCGTCACACCACAGCTTTCTGCAGTCTTCCATGCTTCCCAGTGCTGATCGGGGGTATGGGCACCACTTCCTCAGTCACTCTGCTTCTGTCCTTCATCTTCAATGTCTCAGCCCATTGCTCCTTTTCCTTTATGAGGGTAGCTGAGCCCTCCTATCTTCGCCGCTGCCTTAAGTGCAGTGGTTGAGCTCTCTCTTCTCGGCTGCTCAGGTACTGTTCTTCTTTGACTTTCCTGTTTCGATGTAGCATCTTTTCCTATAGCTAAAGGACCCTACTCCAACAGTCCCCTAACACTTACTTGTGGCTCATCTCTGAGCCACTAACAGCTAGCTTCTCCTACTATAGCTTCTCCTTGGCTTCCTGCGAATTCCTTGTGAATCTCACACGAAGTCCTGCGACTTTGTTGTTCATAGCTTCAACACACTCTTGTGCCATTTCAAGCATAGCTTGACTAATGCTGGAGTCTTTTGTAAACTTAGTTCATAGGTTTCTCTTACCTTTCCTTCCCTTATTGTCATGCTCTCGCTCTCGTTGCTTGCAAGACCTGCCATCCATTTTTTTCTACCATAAGGATTCAAATCCCTGGTATCACAAGAACTCCTCTCTAGCTGGGTTAGAACTCGCATCCCAAAGAAAATATAAATATGTATCTTCCAGCCTTTTTAAACATTTCACTCGGTCTGGATCCTTTCATATGAAAACTATACAAACCATGGATTCCATTCTGAGAACAAGCCTTTGTCTGCATTCTGAAGTTCTGCTTGTTGGGTTTGTTTCCCCTTTCAATTTTCTTCTCAGCAAATCGCTCCAGGTTTTCATGCTTCCTATGATCTTCATAGTTTTGTTTCTTTGCCTCTGCAATCTCTTGTTCTTCTATTAAATGATGAGATAGGTCAGCTTCCTTCTTCCGTTGCCTTCTTTTTCTCATTTTTACTTTCTTCCTGGCTGTGGATTTCTTCTCATCATTCTTCTGCTCTGTTTTCTTATCTTCAGTGATCTTCTCGTCTTTCTGCTTCTCTGCCGCAAAGACTTTGATGGAATCTTCTACATCCTGCACTTGACTCATCATCCTTGGCGGTTGTCTGACCTATGATGCTCCTAATTTCACAACCCTAGGCGGCGTCGTCATAGCAGACCTGAGGCCACCACGCTGGAATATTTGTACAATTTCCTCTAAAGGCTCTGTCTCAGACAGAGACCACTCGGTGCAATACTCTGAACTGGCAATGGTTGTGAACTTGGGGTAAACTAGCACTCTGTAACTGGGTTATCGCTTCACAAGGAAATCTCTTCAAATTGCTTTGTAACTGTCAGAAATCACAAAAATAACCCTTCTGTCTGAATGATCTTCGAATTTATAACAAAGGTGATAATCTCTGTAGCAACGATCATCTAGGCTGGAACCATCGGTGGTATTAATTGCATGGACAAGACAATACCCATTGTTTCCATCCTCATTAATTGCTGAAATCTGATCAAATTTCCCTTGAAACTTGTGTGCAAGAGCCGGTCTCGTTGAAGATTTACCAAATCTAAAAAAATCATTATACTACTGCCAAATCGTATACCGATCATTTTTACATTAACTGCTTGTCAAGAGGTGAAGTGACTAGCCCTCTATCTCTTTTCAAATGGTCTACATGGCACAGGGAATATTGCATTGTTGCAATTTCACACCGCATCGTCTTGAACCAAAGTGTCGGCATGAACTCCACAAGCGTCCTATGACTAGCGCAACATAACTTTTCTGATGCGATCCCTCATACTTGGGTTTTTTTTTTTTAACTCTGTAGACTCATTCCCGGTGTGATGCCTCCTTTCAAATACATTGGACATCTGCATTGCTTAAACTGTCTATCGTTGCTGGACATGTGATGGTTCCTCTGTGCAACTCAGTCTCAGTGTACTAGTTCCTTGGAACTATGTCTAAAGTGTGAATGAATAGGTGAACCCATTCATCCTCTGGAATTTCTGACCAATTCTATTCACAAATCTGAATATGTGACCTGGGGTCACTTTATCCTATATATTTCTGCTGTAAGGGATCCTTTTCATTAGAGAACCTGATCACCATCAATCTCTTAAAGTCATTGTTGCTAGGGTTTGAGTCCTAGCTTGTACGAATGAGTACCTACTAAGGACAATGGATTCCTTAGTAGCAGTTCAATGAGATATGAATTAAAATCTATAACTTGAAATAAAAAGATGCTAAACCGTAATAAGAATTAAATCTAAACAAGTGCATTAAACAAAACAGTAGAAAGTAAACAACATAAAAAGAAAGCAGTAA